>CM053035.1:57593288-58152620 GCA_028564925.1 Lithobates sylvaticus
ATATAATAGTTCACAGCAGGGCGTTCCAGCGCCCACCAAGAGTAACTGTGAGGACTTACAGTGTTGTGGCAACACCAACATCTAAGGGGCAAATTTCTGCAGAGTATATACAGCAGGCCCCTACTTTCAAACATCCAACTTACAAATGACTCCTACTTGCAAATGGAAGGAGACAACATGAAGTGAGAGGAAATCTACCCCTAGGAAGGGAAATTCTATCCTGTAAGAGTTAATATGGGGAAAAATGTGTCTCCTCTCTACTGGTGCTTTAATTCCAATCCTTGTTTCAATAAAAAAAAACACTTTTCCAAAAACATTTGTCATTCGGACGGAAAGTGAGGTGAAATGCTCTGAACAGGTGCACAGACAGCTAAACAAATGTTACAGGGGTAATAACCCTTCCCTATGTTCTCCAAAAAGCTTAAAAATAGATTTTTTGGCTGCAGCTACACTTTAAATTTACCTGTTCCAAATTACAAACAGATTCTACTTAAGAACAAACCTACAGTCCCTGTCTTGTTTACACCGCCTGTATACTGCTGTTCAGAGTATATAGGGTTTTAGGTATAGGTTTTTTTTTGGGTGCAGGGTTCCCATTAATAGCCATACAAGACCCGAAGGGGCTGGTAATGGGCTAGGGTAGGGGGTGTGATGGGGTAGCCATGCCATTTTTCTCAAAGATTTTCATCCATATTGTCAGGACAAGACATTACATTAAAGCCGCAAGCAGCTTTAAATGGCTTTTTTTCCTTTACAAATGTCATTTTGTGCAGGGACAGTTCTACACACGGGAAACACATGCCACTTCACAGGCATACTTTAGACACCCCCAGGTATGATATTTAAAGGAATATTTCACTTTATTTTTTTTTCACTTTATGCATCATTAACCACTTCAATACCAGACACTTAGACACCTTCAGCTTTCAGCGCTGTCGCAATTTGAATGACAATTGCGCGGTCATGCTACACTGTACCCAAACAAATTTTTTATCATTTTGTTCCAACAAATAGAGCTTTCTTTTGGTGGTATTTGATCACCTCTGCGATTTTTATTTTTTGCGCAACAAACAAAAAAAGACCGAAAATTTTACAAAAAAACAAGTTTTTCTTTGTCACTGTTAATTTCTTTTGTAAATAAGTGCGTTTTCTTCTTCAATGACGGGCACTGATATGGCTGCACTGATGGGCACTGATGGGCACCGATGAGGTGGCACCGATGAGGTGGCACTGATGGGCACTGATGATGGACACTGATAGGCACTGATAGGTGGCACTGATGGCACTGATAGGTGGCACTGGTATGCGGCACTGATGGGCACTCAGGTGGCACTGATGGGCACTCATAGGCGGCACTGACGGGTACTTATGGGTGGCACTGATGCACACAGATAGGTGGCACTGATCGGTGGCATGGATGGGCACTGATGGGCACTGATAGGTGGGCATGGATGGGCACGGATGGGCACTGATAGGTGGCACTGATGGATGCTGATGGGTGGCACTAATGACACTGATGAGTGGCATTGCTGGGCATCCCTGTTTTAGAACATAAATATGATGTACCAATCAGTGCCCTGTGGGCACTGATTGGCATATTTTGTGCATTTTTTTAACATGTGGATGGCCATGGGGGATGTACCTGGCCATCCACATGCTGGGGGCTTCCCTGGTGGTCCTGGGGGCTTCCCTGGTGGTCTAGTGTGGGCATCTGAGGGGGGGCTGCACTGATAAACAATCAGCGCATACCCCCCCTGTCAGGAGAGCTGCAGATCTGCTCTCCTCTAATCGCGTCTGTCAGACGCGAGTGAGGAAAAGCCGATGAACGGCTCTTACTGTGTACATTGTGATCAGCCGTGATTGGACACGGCTGATCACGTGGTAAAGAGCCTCCACCGGAGGCTCTTTACCGAGATCAGTGTAGCGGGGTGTCAGACTGACACACTGCTCCACCGATCGCCGCGATGCGCGCCCCCACGGGCGCGCGCGGCTGTTATCCTGAAGGATGTCATATGACGCCCAGTCAGGATAACAAAACCACTTCCCGGACGTCAATCTGCTATTGACCGGGCGGGAAGTGGTTAAAATGACTGCTCCAGAAAAATGTCAGTTTTTAAAACTTCTTTTTGCATTGATACATGTCCCCTGAGGCAGAACCCGGGTCCCCAAACCCTTTTTAGGACAATAACATGCATATTAGCTGTTATAATTCGTGCAAACTTTCAGTACATTCGCGAACGTTAGGTACATTCTGGTGCGAACCGAACCAGGGGGTGTTCGGCTCATCCCTAGTCACAAGTGTCATTTGGGGTCATTTGGGGTGTTTTGTGCTATATTGACATTTTATGGCCTCCGAAACTGTGTTAGGGAGGGAGGAAGTGAAATCACCATTTTACGCCCTTAGAAATCATGAAGACAGTGTTTGGTTTTCGGGGTCCTGTACACGGCTAGGCTCCCAAAAAGTTTCACACAAGTGGTATCCCCATACTCAGGAGAAGCAGAAGAATGTATTTTAGCGTGGAATTCCACATATAACCATGGCATGTGTGAAAAATATATCATTTAGTGACAACTTTTTTTTGTCATTTTTCAATCACTTGTGCCAAAAAAAGGGATGAGCCGAACACCCCCCAGTTCAGTTCGCACCAGAACATCCGAACATGCAAAAAGTTTGTTCGAACACGCAAACACCGTTAAAGTCTATGGGACATGAAAGTGAAAAATCAAAAGTGCTAATTTTAAAGGCTTATGTGCAAGTTTTTGCCCTAAAAAGTGTTTGGGGACCGGGTCCTGCCCCAGGGGACATGTATTAATGCAAAAAAAAGTTTTAAAAACAGACCTTTTTTCGGGAGCAGTGATTTTAAGAATGCTTAAAGTGAAACAATAAAAGTGAAATATTCCTTTAAATATCGTGCCTGGGGGGTGTCTATAGTATGCCTGTAAAGTGGCGCAGTTTTCCCCTGTTTAGAAAAGTATCACAGCAAAATAATATTTATAAAGGAAAAAAGTCATTTAAAACTGCTTGCGGCTATAATGTATTGTCAGGTCCTGGCAATATAGATGAAAATCATTGAGAAAAACGGCATGCCCCCCCCCCCCCCCAGCTCATTACCAGGCTCTTTGAGTCTTGTATTTATATTAATGGGAACCCTGCACCCAAATTTAAATCTTTCAGAAGTATATATACTGTACGGCCTGCCCTATATACTCTGCAAAAATTGGGCCTTAGGTGTTGGTGGTGCCAGAACACTGTAACCCCTCACAGTTACTCTTGTTGTGCGCAGGAACAACCCCTGCTCTTAAATATTATTTCAAAAATTGTAAATTGCCCATGTTAAACAGGGGCAGAAAAATTGGGCCTTTCGTCGTGGTGGCAGTGGTGCCACAACAATGTAAGCCCTCACAGTTACTCTTGGTGGGCTCAGGAACGGGTCCTGCTGTGAAATATTAGATCAAGAATTGTAATTACATGCCCCTGTTAAACAGAGGCAGAAAAATTGGGCTTTGGTGGTGGTTGTGCCACAACACTGTAAGCCCTCACAGTTACTCTTGGTGGGCGCAGGAATGGGCCCTGCTGTGAAATATTAGATCAAAAATTGTAATTACATGCCCCTGTTAAACAGGGGCAGAAAAATGGGGCCTTAGGCAGTGGTGGTGCCAAAACACTGTAATCCCGGGGTGCCCAACCGCTGGCTTGCGGTGCCCTCTGATGTGACCCGCCACGTCTTGCTCTGAGATGGTGGGTCAGCAAACCCAGATTGTGGGTTCCCGACCCGCCATCTCCGAGCATCAGCGCTAAGAACTGAGCCACCGCTAAAGGAAGAAGAGCCGATGCTTCCTGTATAGTGCCGCTCCTTCACAGGCAGAGTGATACCAAATGTACTCCGCCTGTGACAGGAAGCATGGGCTCTGCTCTTTACAGCAGTTGCTGCATACTTCTGTCACACTGATCCTCAGCGATCGCGGGTCGGGACATGGGCCCCCCACGATCTAGGATAGCAGCCATCAGTAGCAGCCAGCAGTACCAGTCATCAGTGCCAGCAGTACCAGTCATCAGTGCTAGCAGTACCAGTCATCAGTGCCAGCAGTACCAGTCAGCAATACCAGTACCCGCCAGCAGTACCAGTACCAGTAAGCAGTACCCACCAGCAGTACCAGTAAGCAGTACCCGCCAGCAGTAACAGTACCAGTCAGCAGTAGCAGTACCAGTAATCAGTACCAGTACCCGCCAGCAGTAGCAGTACCAGCCAGCAGTAACAGTACCCGCCAGCAGTATCAGCAAGCCGCACCAGTCAGCAGTACCAGTACCCGCCACCAGTAACAGTACCAGCCAGCAGTAACAGTACCCACCAGCAGTATCAGCCAGCCGCACCAGTCAGCAGTACCAGTACCCGCCAGCAGTAGCAGCACCAGTAAGCAGTACCAGTACCCACCAGCAGTACCTGCCAGCAGTACCAGTACCCGCCAGCAGTAACAATACCAGTCAGCAGTACTATTGCCCACCACCAGTAACAGTACCAGCCAGCAGTAACAATACCCGCCAGCCATACCAGTCATCAGTACCAGTACCCGCCAGCAGTAACAGTACCAGCCAGCTGTACCAGTACCCGCCAGCAGTACCAGTAAGCCGTACCAGTACCCGCCAGCAGTAACAGTATCTGCCAGCAGTACCAGTACCCACCACCAGTAACAGTACCAGCCAGCAGTAACAGTACCCACCAGCAGTACCAGCCAGCCGCACCAGTTAGCAGTACCAGTACAGTCAGCAGTAACTGTACCAGCCAGCAGTGCCCACCAGCAGTACCAGTCAGCAGTACTAGTACCATCAGTACCGGCCAGCAGTACCAGCCAGCAGTACCCGCCAGCAGTACCAGTACCATCAGTACCAGTACCCACAAGCAGTACCAGCCTGCAGTACCCACCAGAAGTACCAGTACTAGCCAGCAATACCAGCCAGCAGGACCCAACAGCAGTATCAGTACGCAGTATTAGTACCATCAGTACCAGTCAGCAGTACCAGTACCCACCAGCAGTACTAGCCCATCAGCAGTACCCGCCCTGGAGGACAGCCAGCAGCAGCCACCAGCCATAACCACCTGGGGCACAGCAGCAGCCAGCTGCAGAAATCCTGAGTAAGAAGTGAAGACTGGTCAGTTGAGGTGCAGGTAAACCGCTGTGCATTAGTGTGAAAGCAGCCTTAGGCCCCTTTCACATGATCGGTCTGATCGGGTCCGCCTGTCTGTTTTTCAGGTGGACTCAAACGGACTCTCCATTCACCTCTATAGAGCGGCAGATGTAAACAGACTCGTGTCCATTTACACCCGCCTATCTGCAATCCGATGGAGATCGATCCGATCGGAGGGCCCTTAGGGTAGAGCGGGCTGTGTCTGCTCTACATATGCAGAGTGGACACAGACCTGCCATCTGCCCCCTTTACGCTCATTGTGGCCCGTGACCGGTTACCAAGTCACTAAAGTGGCCCTCGCTCCGCAAAAGGTTGGGCACCCCTGCTGTAATCCCTCACAGATACTCTTGTTGGGCGCAGGAACGGGCCCTGCTGTGAAATATTTGACCAACAATTGTAATTACATACCCCTGTTAAACAGGGGCAGAAAAATTGGGCCTTAGGCAGTGGTGGTCGGTGCCACAACACTGTAACGCCTCACAGCTACTCTTGTTGGGCGCAGGAACGGGCCCTGCTGTGAAATATTTGACCAACAATTGTAATTACATACCCCTGTTAAACAGGGGCAGAAAAATTGGGCCTAGGCAGTGGTGGTGCCACAACACTGTAACGCCTCACAGCTACTCTTGTTGGGCGCAGGAACGGGCCCTGCTGTGAAATATTTGATCAAAAATTGTAATTACATGCCCCTGTTAAACAGGGGCAGAACAATTGGGCCTTAGGCAGTGGTGGTGCCACAACACTGTAACTCCTCACAGATACTCTTGTTGGGCACAGGAACGGGCCCTGCTGTGAAATATTTGATCACAAATTGTAATTACATGCCCCTGTTAAACAGGGACAGACAAATTGGACATTAGACAGTGGTGGTGGTGCCCTAAACCAAAAATATTTTGGAAGCTAGCATCATCAAGATTGAGGAGGCATAGGATAGTCACTCAGCATAGGCAGTCTTCAAGGGATCCCACATCCATAGAAAAAACAATCAGTTACATCAGGATCAGCTGCTTGATAGCTGCTGCTGATCCAAGACTGATTTATTTTTATGAATGTGAGAGTCTGTGGACCGGCTCACTCTATGATCCGATGCAAACCCTCCAGCAGCACTGAATGTGCATTCAGAAAGAATGCTGGATGCAGGAAAGGCCAGTAGCTCAATTGCATATTGAGCAAGTTCTGGCCAGTGGTCCATCCTCAAGACCCAGTAACCCAGGGGATGGTCTGTTGGAAAGGTCTCCAAATCTGCTCTTGCCCAAAGATATTCATGTACCATGTAATGCAGACACTGGTGATGGTTGCTTGAACCGATCAGACCTTGGCGTTGAGGGCTGAAAAATTGTCTAAAGGCATCGATCAGCTGGCCACCTCCTCTACCGCTCTTGTTCTGACTGAACGAAGCCTCAGCAACACGTTGTTCTGCACCAGGAAATTTTAACCTTCCAGGGTCTGGAAACACATTGCACAAACCTTTCTTAAAGGCCTCTGCGAAGGCAGGAGGATTTCTGCAACCTTACCCTTGTAACGTGGATCAAGACGGTTGCCAGCCAGTAATGATCCCTCTCCTTGATACCACGAATCCTAGTGTCCTTTCACAGGCTCTGCAGAATCAGGGAGGCCACGCAGCGTAAGTTTGCTGACACATTCATTTGTGAGTCCTCTGGGTCACTGAGGAAGATGTTGTCAGAAACAACCTCCTCCCAACCACGTACAACTCCTTGGATTTCTGGGGACTGAAAACCATCCCTTGAAGACTGCTGCCGAGTGTTATCCTTTACATCCATGATGACACAATCCTCCTCCTCTTCTTCCTGTGTGTTTGGCGGGCCCACAAGAACAGGGCCGGTCCGTCCCGGGGTGCACGGGGTGCAGTGCACCCAGGCGCCACAGAGGTGGGGGCGCTGGAGCGCCAGAGTGCTCCGCTCCCTCCTCCTCTCCTTGTCCGTAGGCGGCGCGGCTCTCTCCGCCTGTCGCGGCCGCGGGAGCGGCCGCGCAGTGACGCCACGGGGGGGGGGGGTGGGGCGCTCCGTGGCCGAGCCCGACTTGTTTAGAACAGAGCGCGTGAGCGCACAGGAGGAGTCCTGTGTTTAACTTCCGCCTTCTGCCCACCAGCACAAGCCTCACACGCGCTCTGTTCTCCACCCGGGCGGCGCGGCTGCACACTGTCCTCTCCAGCTGCCGCCCGGGTGGTTTTAATTAGCCTAGTGGTGGGGGGGGGTGGTTTGTCTAGGGGGGGGGTCTATACCAATGTGGGGGGGGGTGGTTTGTCCTGGGGGGTCTATACTAATGTGGGGGGGGGGGTTTGTCCTGGGGGGTCCATACTAATGTGGAGGGGTTGTCCTGGGGGGGTCTATACAAATGTGGGGGGGGTTTGTCCTAGGGGGTCTACTAATGTGGGGGGGGGGGTTTGTCCTGGGGGGGGGTCTATACTAATGTAGGGGGGGGTTTGTCTTGGGGGGTCTATACCAATGTGGGGTGGGGGTGTTTGTCCTGGGGGTCTATACTAATGTGGGGGGGTGGGGGGTTTGTCCTGGGGGGGTCTATACCAATGTGGGGGGGGGGTTTGTCCTGGGGGGGTCTATACTAATGTGGGGGGGGGTTGTCCTGGGGGGGGGTCTATACTAATGTGGGGGGGGGTTGTCCTGGGGGGTCTATACTAATGTGGGGGTTTGTCCTGGGGGGGGGGGTCTATACTAATGTGGGGGGTTTGTCCTGGGGGGGTCTATACTAATGTGGGGGGGGGGTGGTTTGTCCTGGGGGGGTCTATACCAATGTGGGGGGTGGTTTGTCCTGGGGGGTCTATATTAATGTAGGGGTGGTTTGTCCTGGGGGGTCTATATTAATGTAGGGGGGGTTGTCCTGGGGGGTCTATACTAATGTATGGGGGCTGGTTTGTCCTGGGGGGGTCTATACTAATGTGGGGGAGGGGTTTGTCCTGGGGGGTCTATACTAATGGGGGGTGGTTTGTCCTGGGGGGTCTATACTAATGTGGGGGGTGGTTCGGCCTGGGGGGTCTATACTAATGTGGGGGGGTGGTTTGTCCTGGGGGGTTCTATACTAATTTGGGGTGTTCGTCCTGGGGGGGTCTATACTAATTTGGGGTGTTCGGCCTGGGGGGTCTATACTAATGTGGGGGGGTGGTTTGTCCTGGGGGGGTCTATACTAATGTGGGGGGGTGGTTTGTCCTGAGGGGGTCAATACTAATGTGGGGGGGGGGGGGTGGGTTTTGTCCTGGGGGTCTATACTAATGTGGGTGGCGGGCTGGTTTGTCCTGGGGGGTTTATACTAATGTAGGGGGGGTTTGTCCTGGGGGGGGTCTATATTAATGTTGGGGGGTTGTCCTGGGGGGTCTATACTAATGTGGGGGGGTGGTTTGTCCTGAGGGGGTCTATACTAATGTGGGGGGGTGGTTCGGCCTGGGGGTTCTATACTAATGTGGGGGGGTGGTTTGTCCTGGGGGGGGTCTATACTAATGTGGGGGGTGGTTCGGCCTGGGGGGTCTATACTAATGTGGGGGGGTGGTTTGTCCTGGGGGGTCTATACTAATGTGGGGGGTTCGTCCTGGGGGGGTCTATACTAATGTGGGGGGGGGGGGTGGTTTGTCCTGAGGGGGTCTATACTAATGTGGGGGGGGTAGTTTGTCCTGGGGGTCTATACTAATGTGGGTGGCGGGCTGGTTTGTCCTGGGGGTTTATACTAATGTAGGGGGGTTTGTGCTGGGGGGTCTATACTAATGGGGGGGGGGGGGGGGGTTGTCCTGGGGGGGCTATACTAATGTGGGGGGGGTCTGTACTAATGTGGGGGGGGGGTTGTCCTGGGGGGTCTATACTAATGGAGGGGGTGGTTTGTCCTGGGGGTCTGTACTAATGGAGGGGGTGGTTTGTTCTGGGGGGTCTGTACTAATGGAGGGGGGGGGGGGGTGGTTTGTTCTGGGGGGTTTGTACTAATGTAGGGGGGAAAGGTTTGTCCTGAGGGGGGTCTATACTGATAAAGGGGGGTGTTTTGTCCTGGGGGTCTATACTAATGGGGGGGGTCTGTCCTGACGGAGGTATTTATACTTAGTGAAGGGTCTGCACTGACGGAGGGGGGGTCTATACTTAATGGAGTGGGGTCTGTACTGAGGGATGACTATAGTTGGTGGAGGGGGTGATACCATGTTTTACTGCACCAGGTGACACCAACCCTAGTGATGCCACTGCAGCTGCGGGCTCTTATTTCCCCTCTCCCTCACCTCCTCGTGCGATGCTGTACTAGTGAGCGGCGCACTATGTTTCTTCCCCCGCCGTCATAACGGCCAGGGAAGAAAAAACAAAGGAGCAAAGAAAAGGATTGTGGGACATGTGGTCCCAAGGACTGGCAGCCCCACTGTAACACGGAAACTGCAGCCCAAACAGCATGCTCAGCTGAATGGGAGAGAGAAAGCCAGGAGCCTGGGAAGGCTTTCAGGGAAGGGCACCCAGGACTCCAGAGGGAGAGGGCAGTGCTGAGAGAACACCATCAGAGAGAGAAAAAGCCACACAGCCTGGCGCCATCCCTGGTGGAGGAAGGAATAGAGTCATTGCAGGAATACAGATATGGGCTCTACCCAGCGGAGTCGCCACGGGCAATTCAGAGTGAGCAGACTCCTGATCAGAGGAACCGTTGTTGCTGTATCGCTGGGGTCAGGTGAGAGGGCCGATCGGCCATTATTTACTACCATCTCTTGTAACATGTCTGCAGTCTCTGACCATCTCTTGTAACATGTCTGCAGTCTCTGACCATCTCTTGTAACATGTCTGCAGTCTCTGACCATCTCCTGTATTGTGTGCAGCCTGACCGTCTCCTGTACTATGATTGCAGTCTCTGACTGTCTCCTGTACTATGATTGCAGTCTCTGACCGTCTCTAGTATCATGTCTACAGTCTCTGACCATCTCCTGTACTATGTCTGGGGGCTCTTTCTAATAGACTCTCTAACAGAAGCCCCCTCTGTGTGCATCAGAGAGACTCCCCTCCAGGTCTCATTATTGTACGCTCTTCCTGTATTTTCTTTATTGGTAAAAGATCATGGGAGGATCCCAGGGTAACGAAGACTTCTTACGGGTACATCTCTGTGTTGAAGTCGTTGTCATAGAAACATTTGTAAAGGGGAGGAGTTGGTAAGATGACCACGCCCACGTGGGGGCGCCAGAAATATTTCTGCACCCAGGCGTCTGTGACCCTAGGATCGGCCCTGCACAAGAATGCTATCTGGATAAAACCTGTCCATTATTCCAGGAAGCGTGTGCTCTAACAGGAAGACAAGAGGGACAGTATCACTAATGCATGCATTGTTGCTGCTCACCATTCTTGTGGCCTCCTCAAATGGTGACAGGACAGGGCATGCATCCTTGATCAGTAGCAACTGGCATGGCAAAAAAAAGCCAAGCTCCCCTGACCCTGTCCTGGTGCCATACTCACACAGGTATTAATTGATTCATTGATGGCCCTCTGCTGCGAGTGCAGCTGCTGCAGCATTGCCAACGTTGAGTTCCACCTGGTGGGCATGTCACAAATGAGGCGGTTGGTGGGCAGGTTGCATTCCCTTTGAATGTCAGCCAACTGAGCACTGGCATTGTATGACTGGCAGAAATTACCACAGACTATTTTGGCCTGCCTTAGGAGATCCTGTAAGCCTGGGTACCTGCTCAAGAACCGCTGCACCACCAAATTCAGGACGTGTGCCAAACATGGGACATGGGTCAAGTGTCCCTGTTGAAGGGCGGAGAGAAGGTTGGTGCCATTGTCGCATACAACCATTCCTGGCTGAAGCTGGCGTGGCGTCAACCACCTCTGAGCCTGCCCCTGCAGAGCTGACAGAATCTCTGCCCCAGTGCAGTTCCTTTCCCCTAAGCAGACCAACTCAAGCACCGCATGGCATCTTTTTGCCTGAGTGCTTGCGTAGGCCAGGGCTTGACAAATTTGCTTTGAATCTAGGAGCTGAAAAAGTTAGGAGCCAGTTATTTACATCCCTTGCCCAGCGCCCAGAACTGCATGTCTGGGGCATCGGGCAATAATAATTGCTCATGCCTGATGCCAAGCGAAAAAAGAACAAATATTTAAAAAAATAAAAATAAATCAACTTTTGTTTTGTTTGTTGTTCGAAATAAGATTTTGCAAATAAGTTTTTTTTCTCCTACACTGATAGGCTGCACTAATGGGCACTGATGAGATGGCACTGATGGAGTGGCATTGAGGTTGGAACTGATGGGCACTGACAGGTGGCACTGATGGGTACCGATGGGCAGCACTGACGGGCGGCACGAAGTGGCACAGGTTGACACTGGCGGGTGGCATTGGATTGCACTGGCAGGTGGAACTGGATGGCACCTATTGGCACTGGAAGATGGCACTAACGCATTGGCAGGTGGCACTAACAGGTGACACTGGATTGCACTGGCAGATGGCACTAATTGGCACTGGCTGGTGGCAATGGTTGGCACTGGCAGGTGGCACTAACTGGTGACACTGGATTGCACCTGCAGATGGCACTGGCAGGTGGCAATGGTTGGCTGGCAGGTTTCACAGCCGATAGTGTAAATGTGAACCTGAATGCTCTCTGCAGCTCTGCGGTGTGTGAATGTACTGGGTACTTCTGACTCAAGAACTGGATACAAAACGTAAAACAGTTCTGAGTGTCAGTGTGCTGTGAGCTTGCAGGGAGGAGCTGAGCTCTCACTCTAGGATCATATTACCAGGCCTGCTCTGCTATGAAACTGTATGGAGAGAGGAGCTGACAAATTCAGCATAATGTCAGAGGTGGGCGGGACCCAGCAGCTATCCAGCCAATGATTGGGCTGTTTAAGAAAGGGGCAGGGCCACATACAGGGCCGGATTCCCCACAAGGCCACCGAGGCCAGGCCTCGGGGCGGCAGTGGGGCAGGGGCGGCTCTGCTCCCGCGGCCGGCGACTTCTCTGCTTTCCCCCCGCAGGCCGCAGTCACAGGGCGGGCTGGGAGGAAATGCGCGTACATTATCTTTAAAGCGCTGCGGCCGCTGATTGGCTCAATCCACCTGCGCTGGCAGCGCTGCATTGTGGGAGTTGTAGTCCGACTGCGCTAAAGTTACTGGAGGTGTGAGCGCAGCCGGACTACAACTCCCACCTCCCTGGAGTCTCTCAGAGGCAGGGGAGGGGACGCACGTGACCTGCTGGGATTACGGAGGAGTGAAGGCTGCAGAGAAGAGAAGAAGACTCTTCTCTGCAGAAAGACTGCAGAAAGAATGAACACCCCACCCCCGAAGAGTGTCAAGGATCTGTCTCCTCACAACGCTCCCCAGCCTGAAGTAAGGCACATTTAATTAATCATGATATTTTAAATGTTGCAGTGTTTGTTGTTTTTTTTTTTTCTAGCACCCCCCCCCCACCAGCAGACTCATCCAGCACCCCCCCCCCCCCCCCCGCAAACTCATATATTAATGTATCAGCTATATTTGAAAAATTGACTGCACAGAAAATACACTGCACAGAGATTTTAATTGCACTGTGTATGGGAGCTGGTCCTGCAGTAGCAATCAGGATTGCATAGAACTTTCTTTTTGAGCACGTTTATTTTTATTTTTTTTTTTATTTATTTGTTGATGATTTTTTAACAATAGTTTTTTTGCACATTTTGGCATATACTGCACATGCGCAAGTCGCATGCATATTTTTGCACAGGTTCAGTCGCATTTATATATTTTTTGCACTTTATATTTATTTTTTCACGGAATTGTTGCTTGGCATATTTATTCGTTATTTTGCACATATCAATATTGCACTTATTATTATCTATTTATTTGCACACATTTAATATTTATTGCACTAATACTGTATATTTATTTATTGAGGAACTGGATACACTCGATTGATATTTTTTGCATGTGTGTATAGCACCATCTTCATACTTGCTGTTACACGCTGACTATTGTTGACATTAATTTTTAGACGCTTCTTTGGAGCCTTCCTTGTTGGAGCCTCCCCTTGGAGTGGTATCCATTAATACCTGCTAGCGCCACATATTTTACGTATTTATCATCTCTTATTTGTGTGGGAACACTTTAATGGTAGCTGCGGCAATTTGTGTATTTATTCACCTACTTTATTTTATCCCTTGTTGGTTTGCGCATTTGGTCACCCCCCTGTAAACACTATCTTCTGTAATGTGTTCACAGTCTCCGACAATCTCCTGTGATGTGTTCACAGTCTCTGACTTCTATAATGTTTAAAAGGAGTATTTTTTGTAAATTTTTAGACAATTAAAGCCAGTTATTTTTAGTGTTCTCGTGTGTGGAGATATGTTTTTAATTGATCTATTGTAGCAGTCATTGATAAAGGACGAGAATGGAGGTGTGTGTGTGTGTGGAGGGGGGCGGCATTGAAGGACCCGGCCTTGGGGCGGCAAAGGGAGTAAATCCGGGCCTGGCCACATACACGTATGGCTGGTGTTGGATAGCTGGGTCCCGCCCACCCCGGGTCCCACCCACCTCCGACATCCAACCTCAATTGTGACAGCTCCTCTCTACATACAATTTCACACACCGCAGCACTGTTCTGCCCACAGTGTGTGGAGAAGGGAGGAGGATGTCAACGGCTGCTGAGCACTCTCTTCCTGCTCCATCCCCACTACCAGACAGACCCCACAGCCCGTCCTGTAGCAGAGGCACCTGTCAGTGACAAAAACCCAGGTGCCAGGGCACAAATTCTAGTTGCAATGGCGACCTGGCGCCTGGGATTTGTCGAGGCCCTTGAACTCTTACGGAGCACTGCTGTTTCAGAGGAGAAATCTGCAGAAGAGGCCATAGAGGAAGAGGAGGGGGTGGAGGAGAGAGCTGTGACAGAAGCACCACTAGTATTTTGGAGGCCTGGTGGCGGAATAATCTCCAACAATACTGAACCCTGTCTCGCATCCTTCCAAGCTGCCAGCAGAGTTACCCAGTGCGCCGTGAAGGAAAAGTAACATCCCTGCCCATGCCTGCTAGTGCATGAGTCAGCGGTAATATGCACCTTACTGCTGACCGTGCTGTCCAACGAGGCCAAAACATTGCCTTCCACATGCCGGTAGAGAGCTGGAATAGCGTTTTGAAACCTGCCACTGAGGTACAGCACATTCCATAAATTCATGAAAGAGGGCAGAGTCTACCAGCTGAAAAGGCAGCAGTTGCAGTGCTAGCAATTTGGCCAAGCTAGCATTTAGACACTCAGCATGTGGATGGCTAGGACCAAATTTATTTTTATGGTTTAGCAACTGGGGTAGGGAAATTTGCCTGCTAAAATCAAATAGAGGTGTACTGATAGCAGATTGGCTGCAAGTACTTGGGACACCTATTGCTATACCTTCATTCCTCTCAGTGCAAGTTTTTGAGAGGACTGGATGTATAGTGGGGTTGGAGATCCCAGATGAGGAGCAAGGAGAAGTCCGCCTTTTTCTTTGATGTGGGTCTTTCAAGTGCTATTGCCAACGGACTGCATGGGAGGTAGTCATATGTCTGGTCAAGCATGTGGTGCCCAAGCGGCTTCTGTTCAGGCCAAGCTTGATCCACTTCAGACATAGGTTGCAAACAGCAATGGTGCGATCTGCTGCACACGTGTCAAAAAAGGCTCACACTAAGGAACTTTTCAAAATCAGCTGGGAGTCGGCAGCACCCTGCACCTGCGGAGCTCTGTGGTGTGATGCAGTAGGGTGGCTGCCCTTAAGCTGCCCCCTAGAGGACATCCTGCCTCGTTGGAAGTCTCCTCCTCCTCCTCTCTTCTATCAGGCACCCAAGTAGAGTCAGTGACCTTATCATCCCCTTCCTCCTCGTCACTGGAGCAAACTTGGCAGTATGCTGTGGCTGGTGGAACATGACTGCCAGTTTCTTGTCCTTCTTGGGCACCCCCTCTCTCTAGGCTCATATTACTCCCTTCCTCAACCTGGAAACCAACATCGGAACCTTCTAATCGCTGTGCATCTTCCATTAGCATGTTCCCGACACTGTGGTTCAATAGTTCGGGGGACTCCTCCGTGCATGATGGGAGGGCTTCAGAAGGAGTGACTGTGGACAAGGAGCCGGTGGAATAGGCCACTTTGGCAGCTGCATTGGAAGGCAAACTACACTGAGCCTAGGTGACAGAGGATGAGGAGGATGAGGATGGCTTTGTTATCCACTCAACCAATTCTTCTGCATGTTCTTGCGCAATAACATGGCCAGCAGCAGAAAAAGAGGACAAGCGTGCCCCACAGCCACCTGCAGAGGATGCACCATGACCAACACCGTTGACTGTAGACACAGAGCCTGCTTGCCCTCTTTTTATTGGCCTGTGAACGTCTGCCTCTCCTTGGTGGCCTTCCGGACATGATGTATATTTTGTTTTGCAACACCACACTGCACTGTATTGTGTACTGTGTACACCACCAGAAAAGTAGTAGCAACTGCACAACAGCTGCACTGTATTGTGTATTGTGTACACCACCAGAAAAGTAGTAGCAACTGCGATACGGCTGCACTGTATTGTGTAATGTTTACAACACCAGAAAAGGAGTAGCAACTGCACTACAGTTGCACTGTATTGTGTAATGTGTACACCACCAAAAGTGTAGTAGCAACTGCACTACAGCGGCACTGTATTGTGTAATGTTTACACCACCAGAAAAGTAGTAGAAACATTACACCACAGAATGCACTGTAGATATAGGCTACACTGGAAGCTGCAGAGTATATATATATATATATATATATATATATTTATATATATATGTATATATATATCAAATACACTGCTTGAAGTAAATTAGAAATAGTACACCACGGAATGAACTGTAGAATGTAGATATAGGCTACACTGACTAGATGCAGGGTATATATATATATATATATATATATATATATATATATATATATATATATATATATATATATATATATATACTAGACCAACTGTATATATATATATATATATATATATATATATATATATATATATATTATGGTTGAAGCCCTATGGCCAATACGGATATAAACAAGACAGACTTACCATAACACTTACAACATGAAATGGACCTGAAGTGTGCCCTGGTCTAATGGACGGTATACCAAAATAAGGGGGCAAAAACATTCAGGTAAGGGTGAAGTTCTTTATTAGTTTCCAGTCTTATTCATTGAGCAAGTTTGGTGAATGCTTGTGACATTTCCACCTGAGGATTGGGGATGTACCGGGAGAAGCAGGCAGACTTCCACCTGCCCAACGTGATCTGGGACCCCATGCCGAAATGCGGTCGAGGCTGCTCCGATACTTTAAGAGTGACTGGAGTACTGACTGGGGTTGAGGTGTAGGTTGCGAAGAAGAATCCTCATGTGTTTCACGAACTGGCATGCACTCAAAGGTTTGACCGGAAAGGATAGAAGGGGACTAGAGTCTGACTGTTCGGGCAGGAGTGACAGTAGACGATTGAGCACGGAAACTGGACACCAGATATTGTTAATCTTATAGAGATGGATGTCTACCCCGAAGCCTGCCTGCTGGGTTTTAGATACCGTGAGGTGGAGAACGAAATGGTCTTGATAGCGAGCCAAGTGACGTCTGCGTAGGACTTGGCCAGCGGAGTTGTTGCAGGTGAACTCACTAGGCCGCAAGAACCCGTAGTAAGCCAGGTAGATGGCTGCTTGTACGACCAGGCTGGGGAGAACTGGCAAGCATAGTAGACATATCTCTAAAGATGGCACTTGTAATAGGTAGACGTTTTGGCTTTAACTATCGGCTGTTGTTTCTGGATGCCGCGTAGGATGGCTCGGATCGCAATGATTTTGCGAGATCTTGTAGAGCCAGAAAGTATAAGCCGGATAGTATTATGGGATAGGGCCAATTGACTATGGCAATATGAAACAAAGGCCAGTATGTGCCTGGCGTCTGTTGGTGTTCCCACTGAGCAGGTTGCTAGGAATTTGTTAAACACGTCCCAAGCTGTATGGTAAGCTTTGAGCGTGTTGTGGGACAGAGACTGGTTAATGAGCTGGGTCGCTCCATGCAGATGCTGCTCTAGTCCAGGGTCAGCTGAGACAAAACTGGGATAGGGGCTGACACTGGATCGGCTCCGGGAACCTGCTGAAAGAAGGAGGTGAAATCAAGGCGTGACAAGGTTGTATTTTCACCGGGATGAATGTACAGTGGACATTAAATTGATGCTGCAGAGATAGCTGTACCAGCCTGCGTAGGAAGGACATAACCGAGAGCAACTTGGACCTGCCTTTATTAATAATATCAGCCGTGGCCTGATTGTTGGTGGTGAAACCTACGGTTTGTCCTGTCCAGATATGACCCCAGAGCTGGGCAGCTGCCACGATCGGGTATAGCTCGAAGAGGGAGGAAGTCCGGGTAAACCCGGGGATTAAAAGTATCTGTAAAGGCCAGGGTCCTGCAAACCAATGGTGGCCAAAAATTGCAGCGAAGCATGTGGAGGCTACGGCATTTGTCACCATCTGCGGTGACAGGGGCGAGATAGAAGGTATGAATATAGATATACCATTCCAGGTTGAAAGGAACTCCTCTTACATTGATAAGACTGCTATTGTCACGGTGTCCAGGTTTATTACCTGATCAAGGTCTTGTGCCTGTGAGAGATAGACCAGGAGGCGTGACACGAAGGATCGACCCTAGGGAATGATCCACATGGCAAAATTAAGCATGCCCAACAGCGACTGGAGCTGTTTTTTAGTACACCCTCTTGTATGGGTGAACTCTTGGAGGACTGACCTGATGCGGGTCAGTTTGTCGAGGGGAAGGCTGGCCTGTATAGAGCAAGTGTCTAGGTTGACTCAGAGAAAGGTGATGGAGTGTGTTGGTCCATCGACCTTGTGTTCGGCAATGGGGACATTGAGATTCCCAAAGACAACTCTCAATTTGTTGAGGTCTCCTGGTGGCACACCGGCTGTTCTATTAACAAGAAGTCATCCAGGTAATGGATAACTTCTTGACACTGAGCTTTATTTAATAGTATCCAGGTGAGGGATTGTGCAAACGTGTCGAAGAGCCAGAGGCTGCTCTTAGAGCCAAAGGTCAGCTTGGTAGCGAAGTAGTACACCTCTCTCCATTTAATACCAGAGGGAGGGGTGGATAGGCAAAAGCTTAGAGGCGTCCAAGATATCAGCCTTGGAGAGCCAGGTGCCTGTGCCTGCTTTAAGGATGGCCTGAATTGCCATGTCTACAAAGGCATACTTTAGGGAGAACTCTTCGCAGGGGATTAGCGAATTCAGGCTGGGAACGTGGGAAGAATGAGGCGCAGATAGGTCGTACACCAAACAGACTTTATTTGAGAACTTGCCCTTGACAAGCCCAATAGGGCTAACTCTCTAAGTGTTGAAATGGGCTGAGTGAAGGGACCTATGACAAAGCCTCGCTCTAGTTCTGCTTGTAACAACTGGTCTATGGCCTGCTCGTCGGTGGCTGGTGAGCGGAGGTTCCTGCATCCATAGGTTGTGTGGGGCAGAGAGATGAGGCCGGTGTGAAAGCCTGCTGTAAATCCTTGGATGAGGAAGGTGGCTAGTGAGGGAGTGGGGTGTGAGGTGAGATAGAATCCCAACCACAGGACATTTACACGGCCTAGTCATGACTTCTTTTGTTTGACCTCACATAGATTTCTCGGATGCGCCCTGTGGCATATGACACAAATGTGAAGCAAGCGGCATTGGTTAAAATTGCATGAGCCATAGTTAAAGTTGTTGCAGATAGCTGCTCCTCCTATGGTCCGAACAGAGTGTCCAAACTTATATACCTGGGGCGTCTGTACCGGGGCTGATGGGCCTTGAACTGTACCGGAGGTGGAGGGGAACTCAAAGGGGTGACTGACTGTCGCGTTGGCACACCAGGTGGCGGTGTGGGTGGAGGACTGGCAGATAGCATGCAGTGGTAAGCGCAAGCCGGCAAAATGATGGCAGAACAACTCAGTGTCCATGAGGCTCCAATCTGTGCCTGTCTAAAATTGCGCAAGCCTGGAAGCTGCCTTGGCGGAGAAGGAATGATGGTAATCGTAGAACGAAAACCCTCTGTATTTATAGCCCAGGTCCACCACGATGTGGAGATATAAGTCCAGCTCTTCCCTTCTGCTGGGGGAGGCTGAGCATAAGACATCCCTCAGCATCCCGAAGGCTAGCACAAACTCTGGGACAGACAACTTGCGGTTGAGCCTAGGATCTTTGGCCTTGAGGACCACTGAGACATCTCCTCAGGTATAGGCTTTGTTCTCTGCCAGGTCGTGGACTGAAATGAGGAGGGAGGCAAGGTTGATGTCCTTGCCCTCCAGGATGTCCTTCCTAATGCTGACTGGAACCAAATGTGCTGGGCAGATAGTGGGACTTGTCCCTGTAGTACCTGCAGGAAGGGGTGTCAGAACCTGAACTGTGGTTGGGTCAGGCATAGTCGTGGCCGGGCGAGCCTCCAAGAGTGCCACTCTGGCTTGGACGTCCGTGACCGTGTTTGACAAAGATGACACCATGGTGTGGAGTTGAGATATGGCAGCGGAAATTGATTGGAGGGAGGTCTGTTGGGTACTGGGCCCAGCTGTGGCTGGCTGGGGGGAAGAGGAGCCTGAACAGCTCTGCCTTACTGGCTGTGGCAGGGAAATGAATACCCCTGCGCCTCAGTTCTGCTGTCAACTTGGGGGTGGTCCATCCAATAAGGGACTGCACACTGGCACTCACTGACACTGGGGAAGGTGACAGAGGGGCGGTCAAGTCTTCACTGCCAGCTTGAGACATAGATCTAGATGGCTTGTACCCTAGATGTGATGTTCTGTCTTTTGAGGTCGCAAGATGGTCGACCGGAACCTATTGAGGGTAACATGAGTCAAGATTGTATCTTTTTCCTATATCAACATACGTACCCAGCTCCTGTCCTTTTAAGAGGAGTGTATATATATATATATATATATATATATATATCATATTTTTACCTGGGGAAATACCGTCCAACCTGGTGCAGGGTGGACCTACTGAACTTGACTGACCTCTGGAGAGAGAAATGACAGATGACAACTGGTGAGGCGACTTTGTTGGTTTGAAGTGATTTTGAGTCTTTTGATTTGGCGCGACAGTTGCATGAAAATGAAATGAGTGAAATGTTTATGCCATGATGTAGGCACGAATCGGTGCCGCGACTGTGACAAGCAATGAGACGAACTGTGGAGCATAAAATGAATTGAAATGAGACCAAGCCAACTGGGGCACACTGAGACAAATCGATGCATCACGGATGATTCGAATCAGAGTGCGGTACGTGACAGTGAAATTAATGAAATGTTTGCCATGACAGAGGTAGGAATCAGTCGGCCGCAACTGTGACTGACAACGAACTGGACTCTGGAGCATGTACTGAAATGAGGCCAAAAAATACCCGGGGTACGCCGTAACGAATCGGTACATGAGGATGCGACCGGATTCGAATCGGAACATGATACGTGACAGTAAAATGATTGCCATGACAGAGACTCGAATCGGTGAGCCAAAACTGCGACTGAGAACGAAGCGGCTCTGGAGAATGTACTGAAATGAGGCCAAAAACCAACTGGGGCACGCTAGGACAAATTAGTGCATAAGGATGCCACTAGATTCGAATCGGGAAGTGATGCGTGACAGTGAAATGTTTTGCCATGACAGAGGCATGAATCGGTGAGCCGGAATTTTGACTGACAACGAACCAGACTCTGGAGCATGTACAGAAATGAGGCTGAAAAAACAACTGGGGCGCACCGGGACGAAACGGTGCATCACGGATGCCACTAGATTTGAATCGGAGCGTGGTAGGTGACAGAGAAATTAGTGAAATGATTGAAATGATTTAGCCATGACAGAGGCACGGATCGGTGTGTCGAATTTGCGACTGACAACGACCTGTCTGTGGAGCATGGTACAGAGGTGAAAAAACGATTTGAGACACGCCTGAATGTAGCAGTGCGATGCTAATGCAACTAAGTTTGAATCGGAGGGAGACATGTGAAATTAAGAAATGTTGGTTATAATATCGGTACGAGTGAGTGGCTAACAACACGGCTACGTGTAGGGTTTCTAACAAATGACTCGTAAGTTTCGATATTGAGGTTTGTGACACGATATCTAACTGAAATGTATGAAATGAAAGGTCAAACGAAAACCCTACCTGTGACAGCCGTGTCAGACACGTTGTACAAAAATCACGATCAGGAACGAAAACCTCGAGAACTTTGGAGATGGAACTCATGAACGCTAACGAAATTCAAATAGTCAGCCTAGTGACGTAGAATCGTGCACAGGAAACCGACAAAGACCACATACGAGTGGGCTGGTTAAACACCCCCGGGCTCCTCCCATAAATTCAGGCCACCATACTGGCCTTCCTACATATCAAATACACTGCCACTAACTGAATAACCTGCCTGCTTAATCTAAATCAAGCTATCTCTCCGTCCACGCCAACAACCTGCATGTCCACGCCAACAACACTAGACAGGGTCGCCGTGTAGGCAGCCTTGTACAGTGTGGGGCGTGGACTTAGTCCCCCTGAGCCATGATTGGCCAAAGGCACCCTGCCTTTGGCCAATTCTGGCTCTCTTAGCAGAGGGTGCTGGGATTGGCCAAAGCATGCAGGTCAGGTGCATACTTTGGCCAATCATGATAGAGCAATGTACTGCGATCACGAACGGGCGAACACCCGATGTTCAAGTTGAACTCATGTTCGACCCGAACATCAAGCTCATCCCTAGTGATAAACTAAAAGCTGCGTAAATTCCAAAAAATGTACCCTAGTTTGTAGACGCCATAACTTTTGCGCAAACCAATAAATATATGCTTATTGAAACTTTTTTTTAACCACTTGCCGACCGCCCCATGTACATATACGTCAGCAGAATGGCACATACAGGCAAAATCACGTACCTGTACGTGACATTCTTCCGGCGGGTGGGGGGTCCGTTTGCGATCCCCCTCGCGATCGCTCCTGGCAAATGAAAAGCTTCCCCTGTCTCTGTATTGTAAATACAGGCAGGGGGAAGTGATGTCACGCTCGGCGTGTCGGTCTATCTGACCCGGACACCGAGGAGTGAACACATCCAGGTTAGTGCACCAACAGTACACTGACACCAGTACACATAGGCACACAATTAACCCCCCTGTCACCCCCAGATCACCCCCCGCCCCCCAGTCACAGTGTCACTGCAGTGATCATTTATTTACTGATCACTGCATTTAGTGTCAGTGTGACTATAATAACTGTCAGGGCAGTTAGTTTTAGGCCCCTTTAGGTCTAAGGTAGCCCCCTACCCCCCCCCCCCCCCTAATAAAGGTTTTAACCCCCTGATTGCCCTAGTTAACCCTTTCACCCCCTTTTGCCAGTGTCACTAAGCGATCGTTTTTTCTGATCGCTGCATTAGTATCACTGGTGTCGCTAGGTAGCCAGTTTTTTTTTAGGTTAACCGCCAGGTTTATATAGGTTCATAAATAGGTTTATAGGTTAGGTACCCCCATATTACAACCTAAATAAAGGTTTTAACCCCCTGATTGCCCCTAGAGTTAACTCTTTCACCAGTGATCACCGTATAAGTGTCAATGGTGACGCTGGTTAGCCAGTTAGTTATTTAGGTTCCCCGTCAGGTTTTTATATAGCGTCAGGTACCCCCATATATTACCTAATAAAGGTTTTAACCCCCTGATTGCCCCTAGTTAACCCTTTCACCCCCCTTTTGCCAGTGTCACTAAGCGATCGTTTTTCTGATCGCTGCATTAGTGTCACTGGTGCCGCTAGGTTAGCCCTGATTCCCCCTAGTTGACCCTTTCACCAGTGATCACCGTATAACTGTTACGGGTGACGCTGGTTAGTTAGTTTGTTTTTTATACTGTCAGGGCACCCGCCATTTATTACCCAATAACGGTTTAACCCCCTGATCGCCCGGCGGGTGATATCAATTAGGTTTTAGGGTCAAATAAGGTCTGCGTCGCCCCAGGTTAGTGCCAGTACCGCAAACACCCACGCGCAAAGCATACACCTCCCTTAGTGGTACAGTATCTGAACAGATCAATATCTGATCTGATCAGATCTATACTGGCGTCCCAGCAGTTTAGGGTTCCAAAAAACGCATTGTTAGCGGGATCAGACCAGATACCTGCTAGCACCTGCGTTTTCCCCCTCCGCCGAGCCCAGCCCAGCCCACCCAAGTGCAGTATCGATCGATCACTGTCACTTACAACACACTAAGCACACATAACTGCATGTTCGCAGAGTCAGGCCTGATCCCTGCGATCGCTAACATTTTTTTTGTGGTAGCGTTTTGATTCAGTCGCTAACAGTCAGGAGCTTTTTTACCTGTGAATCTCAAAACAATAAAAAAAACAAAAATAGTTGTTATTTTATTGTTCTCTCTCTCTCTCTCTTTCTCTCTCTCTCTATCTCTCTCTCTATTGTTGCTCTTTTTTTACTCCATTCTATTCTGCAATGTTTTATTATGTTTTATCATGCTTGCTTTTCAGGTATGTAATTTTGTTTACTGTGTTTTATTGTTAACCATTTTTTTGTTTTCAGGTGCGCCATTCAGTTGCAGCGCAGATTTATTTATCTTGACAGCAAGAGCGTTTGCTCCCACGATACATAAAGCCGCGACTCCAACGCTGTAGGAGGTGATTTCACCACCACAGTTAAAAAAAAGAGCATATATGCTGAAGCATGGGGGCAGCAGGGGCGGAGGAGCGATTGGCTCCTAATGCCGCGTACATACGGTCGAAATTGTGACGGAGGCTTGCCCTGTGGAAAAGTGCGACCGTGTGTACATGGCATAACTTTTGCGGGAGGATGCCCCCATGCTTCAGCATATATAAATGGTGCATGTATGCCCATCATTAGAAGTGGGTGGATGAAGGTATTCTAATGGTGGGCATACCCACCAATCAATCTCTTTTTTTCGTTCAGCCAAGAGGCTGCATGAAAAAAAAAGATTACAATATATGTCCAGTATGTTGCTGGACTTTGAATGGTTATACCAGAATGATGCCTGCAGGTTTAGGTATCATCTTGGTATCATTCTTTTCAGCCAGTGATCGGCTTTCATGTAAAAGCAATTCTAGCGGGTAATTAGCCTCTAGACTGCTTTTACAAGCAGTGGGATGGAATGTCCCCCCTCCCGGATATAAACCGCGCCATTGGGAAATTGGGAAAGCGTTTTATCACACCGATCTTGGTGTGGTCAGATGCTTTGAGGGCAGAGGAAAGATCTAGGGTCTAATAGACCCCAATTTTTTTTTAAAAAAGAGTACCTGTCACTGCTATTGCTATCATAGGGGATATTTACATTCCCTGAGATAACAATAAAAATGATAACAAAGAAAAAAAATGGAAGAACAGTTTAAAAAAAAAAAAAAAAAGCTAAATAAATAAAAAAAAAAAACTAAATAAAAAAAAAAAAAAAGCACCCCTGCCCCCCCTTCTCTTGCACAAAGGCGAACACAAGCATTGGTCTGGCGCCATATGTAAACAGCAATTGCACCATGCATGTGAGGTATCACCACGAAGGTCAGATCGAGGGTAGTAATTTTAGTAGTAGACCTCCTCCGGGAATCTAATGTGGTATCCTGTAAAGGCTTTTAAAGGCTTTTAAAAATGTATGTAGTTTGTCGCCACTGCGTGTTTGTGCGCAATTTTAAAGCATGTCGTGTTTGGTATCCATGTACTTGGCCTAAGATCATATTTTTTATTTCATCAAAAATTTTAGCAATATAGTGTGTTTTAGTGCATTAAAATAAAAAAAGTGTATTTTTTCCACAAAAAATGCATTTGAAAAATCGCTGCGCAAATACCGAGTGGAAAAAAAATGCAACACCCACCATTTTAATCTGTAGGTCCTTTGCTTTAACAATATATATATAGTGTTTGGGGGTTCAACGTAATTTTCTTGCAAAAAAAAAATATGTTTTCATGTAAACAAAAAGTCTCAGAAAGGGCTTTGTCTTCAAGTGGTTAGAAGAGTGGGTGATGTGTGACATAAGCTTCTAAATGTTGTGCATAAAATGCCAGGACAGTTCAACCCCCAATGACCCATTTTGGAAAGTAGACATCCCAAGCTATTTGCTGAGAGCAATGTTGAGCCCATTAAATCTTTTTTTTTTTTTGTCCCAAGAGATTGAATAATGAAAAAAAAATATATATATATTTTTTTTTTACAAAAAGTTGTCACTAAATGATATATTGCTCAAACATGTCATGGGCATATGTGGAAATATGTGGAAATACACCCCAAAATACAGTATGTTGCTTCTCCTGAGTACGGGGATACCACATGTGTGAGATTTTTTGGGAGCCTAGCTGCGTACGGGACCCCAAAAACCATGGAATGCCCAGATGGCATAAAACCCCCCAAAATGACCCCATTTTGGAAAGTAGACACCCCAAGCTATTTGCTGAGAGGTATGGTGAGTATTTTGCAGATCTCGCTTTTTGTCACAAAGTTTTGAAAATTGAAAAAAGAAAAAAAAAAAATTTTTTTCTTTACTTTCTTCATTTAAAAAAAAAAATGAGAGCTGTAAAATACTCACCATGCCTCTCAACAAATAGCTTGGGGTGTCTACTTTCCAAAATGGGGTCATTTGGGGGGGTTTTGTGCTATTTTGGCATTTTATGGCCTTCGAAATCAAAAATTTGCACCCTTAGAAATCCTGAAGGCGGTGCTTGGTTTTCGGGGGCCCGTACGCGGCTAGGCTCCCAAATAGTGCCACACATGTGGTATCCCCATACTCAGGAGAGGCAGCAAAATGTATTTTGGGGTGCAATTTTACATATAACCATGGCATGTGTGAGCAATATATCATTTAGTGACAACTTTTTGAAAAAAAAAAATTTTTTGTCTTTATTCAATCACTTAGGACTAAAAAAAAAATATTCAATGGGCTCAACATGCCTCTCAGCAAATAGCTTAGGGTGTCTACTTTCCAAAATGGGGTCATTTGGGGGGGTTTTGTACTTCCCTGCCATTTTAGCACCTCAAGAAATGAGATAGGCAGTCATAAATTAAAAGCAGTGTAAATTCCAGAAAATGTACTCTAGATTGTAGACGCTATAACTTTTGCACAAACCAATAAATATACGCTTATTGGCATTTTTTTACTAAAGACATGTGGCTGAATACATTTTGGCCCAAATGTTTGACTAAAATTGAGTTTATTCGATTTTTCTTATAACAAAATGTAGAAAATATAATTTTTTTTCAAAATTTTCAGTCTTTTTCCGTTTATATCGCAAAAAATAAAAATCACAGAGGCAATCAAATATCATCAAAAGAAAGCTCTATTTGTGGGAAGAAAAGGACGCAAATTTCGTTTGGTTACAACATAGCATGACCGCGCAATTACCAGTTAAAGCAGTGCAGTGCGAAATTGAAAAAAGACCTCTGGTCCTTAAGCTGACAATTGGTCGGGTGCTGAAGTGGTTAACCAAAGACATGTGGCTGAATACATTTGGCCTAAATGTATGACTAAAATTGAGTTTATTGGATTTTTTTTGTAACAAAAAGTAGAAAATATAATTTTTTTTATAATTTTTTGGTCTTTTTCCGTTTATATTGTAAAAAATGTAAATTGCAGGGGCAATCAAATACCATCAAAAGAAAGCTCTATTTGTGGGAAAAAGGACGCAATTTTGTTTGGTTACATCATTGCATGGCCGTGCAATTACCAGTTAAACAGCGCAGGGCCAATTCTTCCGGGGCTGAAGTGGTTAATATGCTCTTAAAGCACAACCATTTTTCCTCCATATTCTTTGTTCCTAAGATTTTATCCCATTTAATATTTTCTACCAAGGAGCGTAGTTTATGGAAGTTGGCTCTTTTGAAATTCAGTGTCTTTGTATTTCACTTATGTTTCCTATTTGTGTGATTTATACTGAAACAAATTGACCTGTGATTGCTGTTTCCTAAATTGCCCCGTATTTCCACATCTGTGATCAGGTCTGTGTTGTTGGTAATTGGTGGGTCTAGTAACGCTTTGTTGGTATTTGATTGCCTCTGTGATTTTTATTTTTTGCTTTGTTTCTTGTTGGTGCATTTACCATCTGACCCATGAAATTGTCCTGCAAGACATTTAGGAAATGGCGATCTTTAGACGAATGCACGGTTCCTTCTGCCCAGTCTATGTCTGAATAATTAAAATCCCCCAAAATCACAACCCCCCCCACCCCATTTTGGAAAGTAGACATGAAAAAATACACTTTTTTTTTATTTTAATGCACTAAAACACACTATATTGCTCAAATTTTTGATGAAATAAAAAATATGATCTTAGGCCGAGTACATGGATACCAAACACGACATGCTTTAAAATTGCGCACAAACACGCAGTGGCGAAACTACATACATTTTTAATAGCCTTTAAAAGCCTTTACAGGATACCACATTAGATTCACGGAGGAGGTCTACTGATAAATTTACTGCCCTCGATCTGACCTTCGCGGTGATACCTCACATGCATGCTGCAATTGCTGTTTACATATGACGCCAGACCAACGCTTGTGTACGCCTTTGCGCAAGAGAAGGGGGGGCAGGGGTGCTTTTTTTTTTTTTTTTTTTAGTTTTTTTTTTTTTTTATTTATTTAGCTTTTTTTATTCTATTTTTAAACTGTTCCTTCCATATTTTTTCTTTGTTATGATTTTTATTGTTATCTCAGGGAATGTAAATATCCCCTATGATAGCTATAGGCAGTGACAGGTACTCTTTTTTGAAAAAATTTGGGTCTATTAGACCCTAGATCTTTCCTCTGCCCTCAAAGCATCTGACCACACCAAGATTGGTGTGATAAAATGCTTTCCCAATTTCCCAATGGCGCGGTTTATATCCGGGAGGGGGACATTCCCTCCTACTGCTTGTAAAAGCAGTCTAGAGGCTAATTACCCGCTAGAATTGCTTTTACATGAAAGCCGATCACTGGCTGAAAAGAATGATACCAAGATGATACCTAAACCTGCAGGCATCATTCTGGTATAACCATTCAAAGTCCAGCAACATACTGGACATATATTGTAATCTTTTTTTTTTTCATGCAGCCTCTTGGCTGAACGAAAAAAAGAGATTGATTGGTGGGTATGCCCACCATTAGAATACCTCCCTTCATCCACCCACTTCTAATGATGGGCATACATGCACCATTTATATATGCCGATGCATGGGGGCATCCTCCCGCAAAAGTTATGCCGTGTACACACGGTCGGAATTTCGACCATGACACTTCCATACCTGATATAAAACATGATAAAACATAATAAAACATTAGAGAGAGAGAGAGAACAATATAATGACACTTCCCATACTTGCTGCCATTCTAAACTGTGATAGGAGGTCCAACCTCCCCTCCTACCTCTGGTTAGGGGGCCTATAGCATACTCCCAGAATTACTTTCCCCTTGGTTTCCTTGGTTTATTCATTGGTAGCTCTATATAAAGTTTCCACCTCCTCCCTTGCTCCATTAGTGATGTTGTCCCTCACATTCACATGTACATCATTTTTGATATACAGGCATACCCCTCCCCCTTTTACCCTCCCTATCTCTGCGATATAGGGAATACCCTTAAATGGTTGCCAGCCAATCATGACAGCTGTTGAACCAAGTCTCTGAAATTCCCACAAAATCGTAATCCTCCTCGTACAATAGCAGCTATAGTTCTCCCATCTTATCCGCCAGACTCCTGCATTGGTGAACATGCCACGTAGTTTAGTCCGGACACATACTAACTCCTTATTGGGTGTTCTGAGGTTGCAAATAGGACTTGTTACTGTACTTCAGGTTTAGGTGCTTTAGTCAACCTACCAGTGGCGGCTGGTGAAGTTTTAGGATGGGGGGGCGCAAGACCCCGCCCCTCCACATTTGGCCCCTCCCACTTCTCATAAGCCACACCCCTTATATAATTCACCCACTCTGTCCCCTGTATTCCACTTGCTTCCACTCATAGTGTCAGGAGTATACAGCTCAGCATCACAGCACAGAGTATATAGCCCCCGCATCACAGAACAGAGTATACAGCCCCAGCATCACAAATCATGGTATATAGCGCAGCCTTACAGATCGGCGCAAACAAACTGAAAAATTACACTGTTAGTTTAGTGTAAGTTTAAGAGATAGGTATGGCTGCCAAATCTAAGTGTCTATTTCATCAAATGTAGCCTCACTATGCACATCATATGCAGACTCACTTTGCCCATAATGAGGAGTTCCCCCTATGCCTGTGTGGAGTTCCCGGGTCTGTACACCCACTGTGCCCATTATGAGGTGTTGCCACCATCCCTGTGCTGAGTTCGTGGCTGGCTTTTATACTGGCAATAGACTTCAGAGAACAAGTGTACAGGGTACATTATGTAGGTTCAACCTGATCACCACATTTTCAAACTGTTCTGGATGTATGTTTATTCAATATTGCCATGCAAAAAACAATAGCTATCGGTTGTTATTTTGGGGTATTTCCCTTTAGATTGCACACTTGAAAGGAAGTATAGACTAGGGGTCTCCAAGCGATGGCATGTGCGATTAGTTTCACGTTTCTGATACTTTCTATTAATTTGGAACGGAAATTTGTTTCCGAAATTTCGTATTTTGTAAACTAATTTTGAAAAATTCGTACGAATTTTCGATTCGTACAAATCCGAATTTTTATGCATACGAATTCCATACGAAATACGAAATTTCGTTGCGAATTTCGGATCCAAATTAACAGAAACGTGACTGGTGTTTATGCATAAGAATTCTGTACGAAATACAAAATTTCGTTTACGAAATTTCGTAAACGAATTTCCGTTCCAAATTAACAGAAAGTATCAGAAACGTGACTGGTGTTAATATGCATAAGAATTCTGTACGAGATATGAAATTCCATTTACGAAATACGAAATTTCGTAAACGAATTCCCATTTTAAATTAACAGAAAGTATCAGAAACGTGACTGGTGTTAATATGCAGAAGAATTCTGTACGAAATACGAAATATCGTTTACGAAATATGAAATTTCGTTTACAAATTTCCGTTTTAAATTAACAGAAAGTATCAGAAACGTGACTGGCATATTAATGCAGAAGAATTCTGTACGAAATACAAAATTTCGTTTACGAAATACGAAATTTCGTTTACGAATTTCCGATCCAAATTAACAGAAACGTTTAAATTTAAAAAAAATAAATTCGTACGAAATTCGTATTTCGTACGAATCCGAAAGAAATTTCGTATACGAATTATGATTTTTTTTTTAATACGAAACGGAACGAAACGAAACAAAACAAATTTTTTGAAGGCTCCCATGTCTAATGAGAACCACATCCAACCCACTACAAGATTTTACCCGGTCTGCATCATATACCAGGCTGCACATTATACACAGGGCTCTGCACATCATATACCAGGCTGCACATTATACACAGAGCTCTGCACATCATATACCAGGCTGCACATTATACACAGGGCACTGCACATCATATACCAAGCTGCACATTATACACCGGGCTCTGCGCATCATATACCAGGCTGCACATTATACACAGGGCTCTGCACATCATATACCAGGCTGCACATTATACACAGGGCTCTGCACGTCATATACCAGGCTGCACATTATACACCGGGTTCTGCACATCATATACCAGGCTGCACATTATACACAGGGCTCTGCACATCATATACCAGGCTGCACATTATACACAGGGATTATGCAAAGCATTGTCATTATGTACAGCGTACTACAAACAGTATATATACAAATTATATACAGTATACAATATATACACTAAATGGCCACCGAAAATTAAAATTAAAATTAATTGATAGTTGATAAGCGGGGGGGGGGGGGCGGGGGGGGGGGGGTTGTTGCTGCCACCGATTAGTTAATAATTGTGGGGGTTGTTGAATGTGATGCCTCCGACCACCTAAAGTAAAATACTACAATATAGTTACTAAGCTGGGGGGGGGGGGGGTGCTGCCACCGGCCACCTATATTAAAATATTAGGGGGGGTGCTGCTGCCGGCCACCTATAGTAAAATAGTACAATATAGTTGATAAGGGGGGGCTGCCCCTGACCACCTATTGTAAAATAGTACACTATAGTTGATAGGGGGGTACAATCAATTTGTTTGATAAGTGGGGGGGAGCAATTAATGTAAACTAGTACAGCTGATAAGCGGGGGGTGCTGCCGCTGACCACCTAATGTAAAATAGCACACTATAGTTGATAAGCAGGGGGGGTGCTGCCGCCATCCACCTTATGCACTTAATGTAAACTAGCACAAGATAGCTTATATGCGGGGGGTGCTGCCACCATTCACCTTATGCACTTAATGTACACTAGCACAAGATAGCTGATAAGCGGGGGGTGCTGCCACCGTCCATCTTGTGCACGTAATGTAAACTTGCACAAGATAGCTGATATGCAGGGGGGGGGGATGTGCTGCTGCCGGCCACCTAATGTGAAAAAGGCATGGAGATGATGGAGAGCTTCAGGTTACCTCTCACGTTCGACGGAGGACCCGAGTGCCGACGTCACTTCCTTTGAGTGACGTTGGAAGTAGCACAGAAAGCGCCGCCCATGTAATGGGTGAAAGTGAAACCCGCACGGCCAGTCCTTCGCGTCGGAAGCTGTGGCGCGATCGACTGCGCCACAGAGCACTTTTTTTGGCTGCAAATGAAGCACCTTGTCTGCAATCACGTGATTGCATAGACGTGGTGCTTCCCATATTGCACTGCGCCCAGCGCCAGGACGCAGTGCACATAAGTACCTTTTTTTAAAAAAAATGTTTTCTTAAAGGGACATGTTTAAATAAAAAAAAAAATGTTAAAAAAATTTTTTAACATTTTTATTTTTAACATTTTTATTTTTAACATTTTTATTTTTAACATTTTATTTTTTAACATTTCTTTTTTTAACATTTTTTTTTAACATTTCTTTTTACTGCCTGAGGCGGGCGGCCTATGGATGGGCCGCCATTGCAACCTACCACAAAAGCCCCCAATACTACCCTCTGGAATTTGTTCCACTGGCTATCTCTATCTTCAGGCCACCCCTATATGGTAATGGATAGATTAATGCATAGCATGAATCTATTCATGGCTGCCGTGGCCACCTCCTATTCATGCGTTTGGCCCCTTTTTGACCTTTTTGGTCATGAATTACAGCGGATGGGGATTTTTGGAAGCACCTGATTAGAGCCATAGGCTTCAAAATAGGGTGGGCTCGGGTCGCAGAGCATGCAACCTGGATCCCACCCAGGTGTGTTAAAACAGCGCATGAGTATTCGCTGTTGAAACACTGATCCTCAATCCGGCCAACCTGAAGTCAGTGTGAGACCAGTTCTCAGGTTGCCCGAAAAGAGAAGACTCCAGATTGGCCGCCGAGGAGGGAGGAAACAGAAGCCCCCCGCCATGGAGAGCAGGAAAGCGGGAAGCTGCCAGTGAGCAGGAGTACAATTGTGGCATTGGCAGCATGGGTGGCACTGTCTGAAGCACATTATGGCATTGGCAACATGGGTGGCACAGTCTGCAGGCGACACATGCGTTATGCCTGCAGGGACAGTGCCACCCATGCTGCCAATGCCATAATGTGCTGGAGGTTATGGCTTGAGGAATTTATTTTTATTTTTTTTTCTACATTCATTCTTTCTCTGTTCAGGTTGCTCAGACCCCCCTGCTGGCCGGGCCCGGTACAACAGGGCCAGTTGCCGCCGCTGCCGAGCAGGGGGACTGTTTGCCGCCCCCCCCCAAAAAAATTCCACCACCCGCCACTGCTTAAGATACCCCCCCGTCGTCTAGTTTAAAAGCCCCTCTAACTTTTTGGCCACATTCTCTCCCAGCCGAGCTGCACCCTCCCCATTTAGGTGCCCTCCGTCCCTGCTAAAGAGTCAGTAACTGACTGAGAAGTCTGCCCAGTTCTTCAGGAACCCGAACCCCTCCTTTTTACACCAGCTCCTCAGCCACTAGTTTAATTCCCTAATCTACCACTACCTTTCTGCTGTGGCTCGAGGTACCGGTAGTATTTCTGAGAATACTATCTTGGAGGTCCTATTCCTCAATTTAGCTCCTAAGTCCCTAAAATCGTTTTTTAGGACACGTCATCTTCCTGTGACTTTGTCATTGGTGCCAACGTGCACATGACAGCCTGTGTTTAAACAATAAAGGAGCAGCAGAACACTAATAAAGTCTTCTCTCTGCTCCTCATATCAGACTAATAGCCCGGAACAATGCAATATGCTTGACTCAGATTAAGACCCTCTCTCTTCTAGCCATGCAGAGGATTACAGGTAACTAAATTAATGGAAAATTCTGGTACTTATACCAGTTGTCTTTCAAATGGATTTAAACTAAACATGTGCCGATAGACATAGATAAACATGTTGACCCTTTTCTAAAAATGACACTTGTCAGGCTTTCTCCACTCTCAGTACTTTGCACTATTGACTCAGAACAAGTATGCAACAAGAAAATTCAGACTTCTTTCTATAAGTGTTCAGGGTCTGAGTCTCAGCATCAAGACTCATTTCTGTAAAATTTTTGCCTGAATTCAGCCCTGAAATGGAGCCAAAGATGCACAGCATTCCTGTGCAAGCCGCTCCGTGGCTGCAATGGAGATATGTGAAGCAGCTCCATAGAGAGCCGGTCACAATCTCCTGTCATGTGAATTGGATGCAGGGAAACTCACATCAAATTAGCATAGGTGTGAACCCCCAAACCTCAAGGTTTCCTTTAATAGTTTATTAGACCATATAACAGGTCAGATGGTGGTGTTTTTATATCTGTCTGGAGTTTATCTTTAAACAGGTTAATTAAAGGTTATTGATACATTTGCTTTAGCAAAGAACTCACCTAAAAGTGTATGTGGTGTATGCTCAGGGCCGCTGATAGGCCAGTACAACTGGCCCTGTTGTACCGGGCCCGGCCAGCAGGGGGGTCTGAGCAACCTGAACAGAGAAAGAATGAATGTAGAAAAAAATAAAAATAAATTCCTCAAGCCATAACCTCCAGCACATTATGGCATTGGCAGCATGGGTGGCACTGTCCCTGCAGGCATAACGCATGTGTCGCCTGCACACCGTGCCACCCATGTTGCCAATGCCATAATGTGCTTCAGACAGTGCCACCCATGCTGCCAATGCCACAATGTGCTGCAGACAGTGCCACCCATGCTGCCAATGCCATAACGCATGTGCTGCCTGCAGAGACAGTGCCACCCATGCTGCCAATGGCACTATGCCATTGGCGGCATGGGTGGCACTGTCTGCAGCACATTATGGCATTGGTGGCATGGGTGGCACTGTCTGCAGCACATTATGGCATTGGCAGCATGGGTGGCACTGTCTGCAATACATGTCAAGTCGCTGATCGCCACCATTACTAGTAAAAATATGTTGCAGGATACATATTGGCCTAAACTATTGAAGAAATTAGATTTTTTTTTTTTAAATGTAATGGATATGGACACTTGTAGACAAATCTGCACTTTGTTTCAAGGTGGGGTCTGGGGAGGGGCCAGGGGCAGGGACAGGGGTAGGGCTGAAGGAGAGACCAGGGGTGGGGCTGAAGGGGGCCCGTCAGGAAGGCTGAAGGGGGGCCCCATGATTTCTATCAGCGGGCCTGTGTATGCTAAGTATGTATGCATACTTGTTTAGTAGTGAGCCAGTCAAATGTAAATGGCCTCAAACATGCTCAGGACAAACATAGATCTATACTAAGAAAAAAGGTTAACAAAAAAAATGTCCCTTATATTTAAAAAAAAACACAAGCATCTTTTTTCAACAATTTATTAACAAAAAGTTCATACACGTAATCACAAATAAACAAGTCTAAGAGAACAGTTCCTCCTATAAAGTGCAAAATACATCATATTCATTACAGCAGGAGTAGAACCTTTTTCCATAGCGCAATTGCTAAACAAACCAAAAAAAAAAAAAAAATAGAAACATAAAAAAGAAAATAATTAAAATAAATAGATGATCAATTCAAATAATAACCAACACATATGACAAAAGCATATACTACAGAAACCAAAAAATATTTTAACAATCAACCACAATGGTTTTGTCCACTTGCAAGCTATATATTAAGGCTGTATACAGTAATATGTGTGCTAAAGGCAAGCACCCTTTCCAAACATTTCTATTTACAAACATGCATTTCCTGGTATTTAATTGTATGGGAATTTAGAGTACTCTTTGAAGTTACACTTTTGCACTGAAATGTGAGAAAACCCCTGGTTATATGTTCTTATTCACACAGCATACCAAAAAAAAAAAAATATTTTCCTTTTGCACCCCATTCACACTGATGCCGACATCTGTGTGACTTCATGCACAGATGTCTATGCTAGTTGACACGAATAGGGTGCGTCTTGTCATGCAATTTTAAACTGTCATATCACATGACTAGTCGCACTGGGGTGAACAGGGGCTTACACATTTTTTAGGAGAAGGTGTTATGTGTCATGGCTGACTGTAAGCATTTCTGAAAAAATTCATTGAGAGAGTCTGTCCCAACAGAAATGTTAAAGCTGATCCAAACCCATTGATTAACGGTTTCAAAAAATAGCTACATCCCTGGCATGATAGAAATGCTAGCTGTCACATTTTCTTTTGTGCTCAACTAAACTCAAATTTTTCAAATGGCTTGTGTCATAATTGATCACGTGTGCAGCACCATAGCAGTTGCAGATCATATAGAGGCTAAGATGGCAGCTTCCTTGGCTGAAAAGGATAGGAGGGGTTATTTCTGCTTTAAGGTCTGGCTGAGCTTCTTATCATTAATATAGATTAAGATGACCAGCTTCTAATCGTTAACCCTTTGTTAGGGTAGACTGTTCAAATCTAGTTTGAAACTGATAATGAGATCTGCCAGACAGCACAGATAGGGCTAAGTAAGGCAAACACAACTGCTAAATCCTCCCATAAACAATGAGAACCAATTTGGATTTTTTCTGGATATAAATAGTAAGCTGCAACGGTTTTTACAGTTATGCTATGTAACTGGGATGCATAAACACTTAAAACACTTTTTAAGCACTCCTGTGTACATAGCCTTATATTAATTTTACTCTAGGCCTTTAAAATAGTTGTTTACTACAAAGACAGAGTCTGGCTGAGATAAAAAAAAGAGCAATAAATAGGTATAATACAAATATACCTACCTTCAACCTGTTTGGGTCTTTGGAGAGTTCATTATAAATAAATACAAATAGAATTCACAAATTCTGAATTTTGCATATACTGCATGTTTAAAATGTACAGTATATGGATCAATCTAAATTTGATCTTGACTGTCAATAATATAGGCAATGAAATATTTAGCGAAGCTTAGTGATTAACAAGTTAGACTAAATCTGCTGACCAACCGGGTACCATAGACCTGTAGCTTGAATTGTGCACTAGTGTCTGAAAGACCAAGTCAGGTTGTCATCAATGTTTAAACAGAACAGTTTGTTTGTTATAATAGCATATTTTGCTCACACATATTATTTTGTGCAGTACCACTTCAACTCAAAATAATTTAACAACTCGAATAACAAAAACAAAACAAAATAATATTCAACAGCTTAAATTAAAATACCAATAATAACAAATAAATATTAAATAAAATAAATAAATCACAACAAACATATTACTGTTGATCTTGGTTTCACTTGTTCCTGCCCATTTCTTCCATGTAAGTAATTATTTCAAAGTATCACATGCTATTTGGTGTGTTAATGCACCTATTATATAGCTGCCATTGTGTCTATAAAAAGTGCTTTGTAAAGGATACCTTGTAAAATAATGGGGTCCCATCACAAGACTATCCTAGATGTTCTAGGTTAGTCTTGTGATGGGACCTATCAGGTCTAACTTGCAAGGTGACATCTGTCTGATCTGTTTGCTAAATCCCTGATGATGCCGGTATTTTTTAGTGTTTACTCTTTCAAGTCCAACCCTTTATTTGAGCCCAGCATCTTTCACCTACAGATTCATGTGACAAGGGGCTGCAGTCCTACTCAGAAGCATCTTTGCAAAATCTGGCTTCATAGTTTTTGATTTAAAGTGGAGCTCCGTCCTGGGGAAATTTTTTTTTTTTTTTTTTAAAGTCAGCAGCTACAAATACTGCAGCTGCTGACTTTTAAAAATCGGACACTTACCTGTCCCAGGGTCCAGCGATGCGGGGGAACGAGACCCCCCCTCGTTCCACGAGCCGCTCGCGGCGCCGGCATTCCTAATGTGGGAACCCGGCTGTGGCTTCACAGCCGGCACCCACTGCGCATGCGCGAGCGGCACCGTGCGCCGTGATTTGACGCTCAGTCATCTGGGACACGTGACAGGTCCCAGATGACTGTGCGGTGCCGAGGGGGAAGTGACGTTTAGCCTGGGCACTGAAGGTGGCAGACTACGAGGGACCCCATAGCAACAGGCATTTGGAGGTGAGTAAAAAATTTTTTTTTTTCCAATTATTTTTTTTTGATTTTTTTTATGATTTTTAAGCCCCTTTTTTTTTTTTGACTGGAACCCCACTTTAAATTAAGATTTCACACTCAGTGGACTTTACACTTTTGAACAAAAGAAATCATACTTGGATGTTGTACTAGCTCACTTATAACTGTACCGGTAGTGTTTAATGTGCACCTGTGTTTAATGTGTTTAATGTGCACCTGTCATGAGACACACATGACATTGTTGCTCTCCTGCCACAAATGCTAGTTGCCTGGCCATGTCTGTTTTATATACTTCACAGACCTGTAACTGGGATGCAGCAATTGACAGTTGTAAAAAAATAGAATCTTGTATTGCCATACATATTCGGTGTCAGTGATTTCAGAGTCAGTAAATTAAAGTACTGAAATTGATTAATCAGAATGAAAACCATACAACTTGCATTTCAAGAAGGAGATCATCAATAACATGTGTCAGGTAAGTGGTTGGAAATCTGTGATTAACTCAGAAGTGGTGAACCCCCCTTTTGGGTAATTTTAAGAAATCTTCACAGAAATTATAAAAATCTTTTGGGCTAATGAAGCAATTTAAACAGTTTATAAGTCAAAGTCTAAAACGTCTGTGGGGGTACTGGCCCGTTCAATTTCCTCCACAGTCTTGGAGATTGATACTTGGTTTCTTTCAGCTTGTTGGAGATTGGACTCTAGGGATGCTTCAATTTGTTCTTGACACATTCTCAGGATATTCTATGATCACAGACAATAAAAAAAAATGTTAGAAATGTGATAAACAAACCTTGCATGTACCTTAAAGGAAATCTGAACAAACAACAATTACTGCTCTAATGGTAGTGACTGGACATAAACCTTAATGATAGTATTGTTGTCACTCTTGGGACCCTGTAAAATGGGTTCCACCCTCTTGGATTTCTCTTGGAGAACCAGAGACAGGTAATCAAATACCACCCACTATCTTTGAAAATAGGAAAAAATTTCAGCCGCACTCCAATTAGCTCTTCTTGGAGTCTTTTTAATAATCAGTGAATTGTCTGCATACCAGTGGCGGCTGGTGCTCAATATTTTTTTTTGGGGAGGGCGCCAAACAAACCTGCACCCCTCACTTGCACATATTGCCTCCGGGCACAGGCCGGGCCTCGGTACTCATACTGCTCCCCGCACTGGCTCCTGCTCATTCTCCTATCTGCAATCAGGGCAATTCCTGCATCCGTCCGCTCCGTCTCTTCCCTCCCGGCCAGCTCTATGGAACCGGGAAGGCGGCAATCAGTCTTAGGAGGCCGATGCTGCTCTTTGCTCTAGCTTGCCGAGGGGCCATTGCTTCTCCTCACGGCTGAACAGGTAGTGGGTCCTGAGACCCGATTTGCCGGGAGTCCTAAAATCCATGCGTATGGTGCCCTGCATGTAGATTAGGGGCTGGGCACATGGATTAGGGGGCGGAACCCCTAATGGAGCGGTCGCCACTGCTGCATACAGTGATGTCTTCAACCCAAAACCCATCTTCCTTGATGCCTTTCACCACTCCTGGCTTGCTCACAAGGTTAGTGGAAGTCCTAAACGATAGAGGAAGAGCTAATTGGAGTTTGGCTGAAACCTTTTCCTATTTTTAATGAAGAGTGGAGACAGATTTTGATGGCCGATATCCAGGTTGTCCATGTGCAGGAGAGGCCAGTTTTAAGTGGAACTATGGATCTCTGTGTATTCCTGTTACCACCAACTATCATCTATCGAGTGAAATTCCACATTCATTCCACACAGAGATTTTTTGTTTAGGTTTGTTAAAGTCCACCTGTGCCCAGGCTATGGATATTAAAGTCTATGGACCTCTCTAGCTGCATGCAGTGTGATGTGATTCATTCTCAAAGAACCTCAAAGATAACAACTCTGAATTGTTTTAGTTTCTAAGGGTCCATTCACCCCAAGTCTCCTCTGTGCTCCCCAAAGCAAAGACTTGGAGGTATCCTTGACTTTAGATTTCCCACGCCCCCTGTTGTTAAACAGTTAAATACGGAGGGGTGTGGCCTGACGAGCGCTGCAAATGGCAGCAATCTAGGAGAGCTCCTGGTCCTCCGCAGCTCCACGTCTCAGCAAAACTGTCTTTTCAACCGAGCAATGGGCAAACTGAACAGGGAAACACCTCAAGCCAAGAGCAAGCGATATACTGAGGCAACAAATATCCGGCACATCCTGGACATATTTACCCTGCGATCTGCTTCTCGGAAGCTCAGCTTGGAGGACAAGATGGCGGCATCCTGACATGAAGAGGACAGCAACGAAGGGTCAACAGCGGCTTCAGACGAATAGGTAAGAGACCCACCACATACAGACACTCCCCTAACATTAGCGGTGATGACAGAAAAATCGCTGCTGACATAAAAAAATAAGTAACTTCAGCTATAACTGAGCTTAAAACAGAGCTCAGGCAGATGTCTGAGAACATGGCGTCACAAGAGAAGGCAGGCAAAAAGAGAGACAAGGCTATAAGCAGGCTAGAATCAATCTCTGAGACACACTCCAATCATCTTATAAACATGAATAGACACTTGGAAGATTTGGACAATAGGGGAAGGAGAAACAATCTGAGAATTAGAGGCCTGCCTGAGAGAATTTCACAAGAACAGATCAAATCAGCACTGCAAAAGATTTTTAATAGCGTGCTTGAAAGGGACACTGACATCCCAATTCACTTTGAAAGAGCGCACAGAGCCCTTAGACCCAAGGGTCCTGACAGCACCCCTCCTCGGGATATCATCTGCTGCTTATCCAGCTTCCCCTTAAAAGAAGAAATCTTAAACAAAGCCAGGCAGAACGAGTTAATTGACTTTAATGAAAGCCCACTTAAACTCTTCCAAGACCTTTCTCCTATAACACTTGAAAACAGGAGATCTTTACGTCCACTGCCCGAGGTTTTGAAAGAACATGACCTGTCTTACAGATGGAACTTTCCGTTTGCTCTGCAAGTTTCCGTGAATGGCAAACAATACTACCTGAGACTACCTCAGGATCTCCACGACTTTTGCAACAACCTGAAAATACCGCAGGTAGACCTACCCGACTGGTATCAAGACTTTTAGTTGCCTGTGCTCACCAGCGGTTTACGGTTGTCACCAAATGCCTCCTCAACAAACACACCGCATGTGGCAGAGAGAGGCAAGTACCTGAAGCAACACAATAAAAACGACTCCACTAACACCTCCGGCGCTAGATCATCTAGATTTGGGACAACACCTGATGTTCTTCGCTCGCAGCCTCTTTCCATCAAATCGATGTGGTGCAATTCTGCACTACGGAGAACAATTCTTTGCCAGATGTACTTGCAATTAACCTTCATATTATCTCTGACTGTCATGTCCAATATATAAAGATACCATTAGCTTAATAGGAGACTTCTGGTTTTACACTTCCATATCTACACCCCCCCTCCCCTTTTTCCTCACATATATAAGCTGGTTGGCACTAATCGCTTGGACATGGTACACCAAAAAACGGTATTCAGAGGTCCGGATGTCACTTCTCTTCTGACCTATTGATAATCTGTAGAACTCCGGCTGACACAGTCAAAAGAACTCAGTAAGGTAACAAATAGTGTCTGTGATCCTTTCTCTTCCTAGACATAACCAGACCTTACAGGCGATAAGCATTCATCACATGATTCGATTGCTCAATAGAACTATTTTGTATCTTGAAACCAATCTATCTGATCACAGAACTCAAGTTGCTCCCCCCGTCTATTAATTTAAGACCCTTCTGGACTTTGCTCACACAAAATGTAGACCACCCATTGAAGGGGAAGAAGGTCCACACTCCGAAACAAGGTCTTCCTTCTTTGACATGGACGTTTCTTCTGTTTCCACTCCAGAAATTGCTATATCAAAGTTGAGACTTTGGTTATTTATGCTACGACTAACCAAACATAACTAAATAGTTGATAACCCCCCCCCCCCCCCCACCTCTTATCTCCAACCCCATTTATACAGTCTTGGTGACACAAGGATTTCTGGAACCTGAAAGTCTGAGAAGGTTTATGTTTCTGCTGTTTATCCAATTAGAGAAGGATAAGAGAGAATAGAAAAGGTGTCCTTTTCAGACCACCACATATCTTATCTTAAATGTTCAAAGTTTATTGCAATGTGGTTGAACATGTTTTGCTACTTAGTACTTATTATTATTATTACTTATTATTGAATAAGGCTTATTCGAGCTAACTAGCTCTTTCATTAAGGAATATAGCGACTAACGACTTTAATTTCTTGCATAAGGTTGACTAATTAGTCCGATCCCTATCGGATTTTAACATTCTGTTAGACCGTTTTACAGTTTATATATTTTCATGTTTGTTCTTACTTAAAGGACTAGCTTATTTGCTGATGTGGAGCTGGGGAAACACCCATTACAGCTCTCACAATCCAGTTCTTTAACCTTTAAATTGATTTCTCTGACGATTGCATAATCAGAAGAGAACAAGCTCTACAAGAATTCTTTTGTGCATAGCACTTCTCCCACCACCCCACAAAACCCTGTAGACCTTTACTCCAGACGAGTACAGATCGCTGCAGTAATTTACTGGTCTACAGTCTTAAATTTGCCAATAGTATCAGACCACGGTCTATACTTATATAGGCATTGTGTCATAATTCTCTCTGCTAACTACCCTTCTTATCTACATTCTTTTTTTTTTTTAACAAAGTGAACTTTATTCATCTACATTCTTAACTTTCCCACCCCTCTACTCCTTCCCTCTTTACTGTCCCCGTCTATCCCTTTATATATATATTTAAATATATATATATTTTTTCTTTCCCTCTCTCAAACATGGCTTACTCAGAACTTGGCAAGCGCCCCACATTAATCTCACATAAAACTAAAGGGTTAAACATTCCCGAAAAAAGGACCGCATTACTGAGGGAACTCTCCAAAGTAAAAGCCAAAATAGTGTTCCTACAGGAGACCCATTTTAAAAAAGTCATTCTATGCATCTAACCGATTGGCAAAAACAAAGGGAGTGGCAATTTTACTCAGCAAAGATTCACATTTTTTAGTCAAGGAACAGCTTGCTGACTCGGAAGGCAGATACCTTTTTTTAAAGGGTAACCTAAATGGCCAATTGACAACTCTTACGAATGTTTACTTCCTGAACAAGGCTCACGTTTCTTTTTGCCAACGGGTGATAGATGAACTGAAGTGCTTCTCGGCTGGAATGGTAATACTAGGAGGGGATTTTAATATTCCATTGAATCCACTCCAAGATACCTCCAATGGTCAAACAAATATAATTAGCATACGTTCAGGGAACAACACACTAGAATACTCGACAGACAAGATTGCAAATCAATTTCATGATTACTATTCGAAACTCTATAATCTCCCTCCAACTCAAATACCTAAACACCTACTAGGAGACAGAAATCATATTATTAAAAATGTTCTTAAAAAAGTGCCCTCCCAACTTTAACCTTAGAAGAAATTCACAAATTAGAAATAGCAATCAAGGAAATTGAACTAATTCAGGCCATTAAAGACCTTAAAGTAGTGTTTCCACCAAAAAACGATGTCCCAGATGACTGCGCGTCGTATCACGGCACGCGGCGCCACTCGCGCATGCGCAGTGAGTGCCCGGCTGTGAAGCCACAGTCGGGTGCCCACAGTAAGAATGCCGGCGCCGCGAGTGGTGCGGGGAACGAGGGGGTGCTTGGTTCCCCCGCATCTCTGGACCCTGGGACAAGTAAGTGTCTGATTATTAAAAGTCAGCAGCTGCAGTATTTGTAGCTGCTGACTTTTAGAAAAAAAATTAGGGGGCACCCCACTTTAAGCCTGGGAAAAGCCCTGGCCCAGACGGCCTGACTTCTCAATACTACAAACTTTTTGTGAAACATTAAAAGGCCCTCTCCTTGAAAACTTTAATTCCTTAAATAATCATCAAAAAATACCAGAATCTTTTCTGCAAGCGCATATTACGGTAATCCCAAAAGCAAATAAAGACCCGAATGAATGCTCAAGCTACAGGCCAATATCTTTACTCAATGTAGATTTAAAACTCCTGGCAAAAATAATTGCTAATCGCCTCAGACCCCTACTACCGAAAATAATTGGCCCGGAACAAGTAGGCTTCATGCCAGGAAGGGAAGCCAGAGACAATATCTATAAAGTCCTCAACCTAATCCACAACATTCACATGGGCAAGATCGAGGGCCTTCTCCTGTCTACTGACGGGGAGAAGGCCTTTGATCGAGTGGCTTGGGACTACATGTTTGCTACTTGCGAACATGTTGGTTTCCAAAAAAAATGCTATCTTGGGTCCAAACTCTATATGCCTCCCCGACCGCAAAAGTAAAAATCAATGGCACCCTATCGAGCCCCATCATGATTAAAAACGGAACAAGACAGGGTTGCCCCCTTTCTCCACTATTATTTATCATCTCCCTTGAGCCTTTTATTAGATTAATTAATCAAAACTCTTCTATCCATGGTTTTAGAGTGGCAGACGGAGAATTTAAGACAGCTGCTTACGCAGATGATCTTTTATTCTTCTTAACACAACCCCACATCTCCATCCCCAACTTACTAGAAAGACATTTAGCTCCATATCAAACTTAAAAATAAATTTTAATAAATCTAAAGCCTTAAATATATCCCTCCCAAATGACAAATTACATCTAGCCAAACAAAATTACCCTTTTAAATGGGTTGACAACAAGGGGTGTGGTTTAGACATGGTCGGGTGAGGCCACGTTCAGATAGAGCTCTGGGACTTCCATGTCAGCACAAACTAAATGACTGGGAATATTGCATTTAGTCCGGCATGAGTACAGGCAATAGATACCAGACAAGATCCTCAAAAGAAAAAGTACATCCCCGGATTATACAAGGGGATATTTAGCAATACTTTTCGCAACCACCGCGCACTCCCTCAGGAAGTGTATTAGTGCCATTGCATAACCTGAACGGTGAGGCTAGTAAAATACCTGATACCGTGATATCGGTTTGCTTACCAGCCAGAAGGGACTACGAGATGCAGGATCCGACGCATCTCCAGTGTGATCCGCCGGAAACAGCTGATCACGCTGACCGGGTGCAATCTGGAAACCTGGAGGGAGACATCCGTGACATTAGAGTGCTGTTGGATGCCTTACCGACACGCCGTATATCAAAGCCTTAATCTCGCATCACAAGGAGACGCAGCGCCAGGATATACACGCGGTGAGGCAAGAAGCAGCGGCTCTGTCGGAGAGGGTGACGGCGGGGGAAGAAACAGCACTCCTAGTGGATCAACGGATCCAAGCAATAGAAAAAACACAGAGTATCCAAGCAGCTATGGCGGTGGACATACAGCTTCATACGGAGGAGCTCGAAGACAGAAGCCGAAGGAACAACCTTCGGATCCGGGGTCTCCCTGAAGCATCTGAAGCATCTGGGAATGAAGACCTAGAGGTAATTTTAAATACCGTTTTTCAACATGTTCTGAAATCTACAGAGAAAAGGATTGACATGGATAGAGCTCACAGAGGTGCAGGCCCTAGATCCAAAAATCCAGAGAGACCCAGGGATATTATTTGCCGCATTCACCATTATTCAGAGAAGGAGCGGATACTTAGAGCGGCCTGGGAAGCAGGAGACACAGACTTTGAGGGAGCCCATATTAAAATCCTACCAGACCTGTCTCGAGTGACCCTTCAACGTAGAGCATGTCTGTGCCCACTTCTAGACCTAGCAAGAAAACAGGGATATACATATAGATGAGGGTATCCACTCGCAGTGAGGTTCCATAAGGAATCATTATCATATACTATTTACACACCAATGGATCTTCCGGGACTATTTACTTTTCTGGAAGTGGCCCCCATACAGATTCCTAATTGGCTTCTATATATCCCACATACAGGAGGGCGTTCAGACCCTTTAAACAAACAAGGATTTCGGAGTGACTTCCAGACAAGACAAAGACAAAGATCTCAAAACGGAACACAAGACCCCAAAATTCCCATAGAGACTAAGACATAAGAAATCTTGAGACTGCACAGTAATATTATACGATGCAGGGGGGGAAGGGAGGTGGAGGGGAGATTTAAAGTTAGTTAATAGGGGTACTATAAACTATAGAATGTGGGGTATATCTTTATCTGTGATGGCAGAAACGGGTCGGGAAGGTTCAACAATAAACACATATAAACACATATATAGTTTTTCAATACGGGGTCCCCTTTTTTGATTTTTGTTTTTTGAGGGCTCCTACTCCATAGGACTAGGATCTGGGGGTGAGATTCCTCCCCTATACGGGACATATACCCTCCTTTTTTCTTTTTTTTGTCTCCTTGTCAAGCCATTTTTTTTTTAAATATAGGTAAGGGGATTAGATGGGTAAACATGCGATTAGGGATTAATTGGTATATTTTTTACACAAAATGGAAATTTTCCTCCTCTGGGGTTTTTCTTTCTTTTTTTTTTTTTCTCACAAGTTAGGTGCATGGGATAGAGGGGGGATGTTTTTTTTTTTTATAACACATATTTGATACACTAACTGGAGGTAAGAACAAAGTCTCTTCCCTCCCTTACTGGGTTTTTCTTTTTCTTTTTCACACCCTTCGTAAAGAAGGGAGAAGAAACACGTTAGCTACACTAAGCTAATAATAGTATTGTTAAGATATTAGTAGAAATTATTATTATTTTTTTTTTTTTGTTTTGTCATTTCATGGGTTGATAAGGGGGTGAGGAAAAAACTTATAAAATAAGTAGGAAAGGAGGAGATCTCCCTCTCTTTATTCTTTTTTTTTTTTTTTTTTCTTCTCTGGGAGCTGAGAAAGACCATTAAAAGTTGGGCCCTCGGGAATGTTTTTTTTTTTGCTCTTCTTCTTTCTTTTCCTCCTTTTTTTTTTTTTTTTCTCTTGCATTTCTGAGATAGGGACTGTATAAGATTAAGGAGGATATGATTTAGAGAAATGCAAGGGATAAGATATGATGATATATATATTGAGAAGAGAGAGAAGAAACCATATAAGTGGGAGGATCGACCGACCAACTGTAATTACTTGCTGTTATATCCTGACCTTCTCTACTATTTCATGTCTCTTTCTCCCTGCCCCCCCCCTTTGTTGGGGAGAGAGGGAGGAGATTACTACATTTAGGAATGGATTATAGATTAGAATATAAAGAGTATATATAGAGTATATAGACTATAAATGTTACCCTGGGATCAGGGCTACTTTCATTAAAGACCTAGTCAAATAGACTTTAATATTGTTTGATGGAAAATGAAGGACAGGTTTCCTTCCCGCCCCTTACTTTTTAAATTTTTTTTAAATTTTTATTTTTTTAAATGTTTTTTTCTCTCTCCCTCCCATAAATTATAAATTTTTGTGTATACTCTTTGGTCTCTTTTTTCTTTTTTTTTTCTTTTTTATTTTCTCCTTTGTTAGGGTCTATTATTAGACTCTTACAGGCAGTGGACAATCCCAGAGCTCTCTATGTTGGCTGTATACCTGATTATCTCTGACCAAGACCCCACATAGGACAATGCTCATATACCGGGAAACGGTGGGCGTTTTTTCTTAGCAGTATCTTGCTAAATATTTGTTAGGTACGGTTTTACTGCACCCCCCCTTTTTTTTTTTGTTTGATTTATTTTTTTATTTTGTTTGTTAGGGCCACTCCATGGAGACTCTCAACATGCTTTCACTGAACGCTAAAGGTTTAAACATACCGGAAAAAAGGAGGGTACTCTTACATGACCTGAAAAGGTATAAATCAGATGTAGCATTTATCCAGGAGACACACTTTAGAGATGATAAAGTTCCCATGTTAAAAAATCGGTCATTTCCGACTGTCTATCATGCGACAAATCAGAAATCAAAGTCAAGGGGGGTGTCTATTCTTATCTGAAGTAAGGTTCCATGGGTGCTTACAGAGTTGGCCAGAGATCCTGGAGGGCGTTTCTTGTTTGCGAAGGGTAGAGGGGGAGATATCGAGATTACGTTGGTGACATTATATGCCCCTAATGAGCATCAAGAGGCATTCTTGAATAAGACATTTAAGCATTTAAATGAATTTACAGAGGGCCAATTGATCATCGGGGGTGATTTCCATGTCCCACTGATCCCGGCGGAAGACACTACTTCGGGACTATCATCTATTTCCTTTAGCGCACGTAATTGTATCTCTCAAATTTTTCATAAAAATCAATTGATCGATATATGGCGTATATCCCACTCTACAGAAAAAGACTATACTTTTTATTCTCCCTCTCATAAGTCATACTCTCGAATAGACTACTTTTTGATTCCACATGCTCAATTACACTCAGTACGAGAAGCTACTATAGGCTCTATCACTTGAACAGATCATGCACCTATCTTCCTAGCGTACGTATTACAAAATCCCCGGAATAAGAGACCAACCCAGTGGAGATTAAATGAAACTCTTCTACGGGACAAAGAAGTCCTTGAAGATGTAATTAAGGAAATAGAGTATTACTTTACTACAAATGACACTCCAGACTGTGATCCCGAAACTATCTGGGAGGCACATAAAGCGGTTATTAGGGGGATACTGATCAAGCATGGAGCGAGGATAAAACGAAAGCGGACAGAGCAGTTAAAAATATTGAGTCAAAAAAATGGTAGGGTAATATTGCGCCAAACGAACATAAAATAATAGCTGCTAGCACAACAATCAGACGTAAATTGCAAGGAAAATATGTATATATAAGTGCAGCGCTAAAGTAGATAAACAGGTGTCCCTGATTATCACGTAAGGTCCCACTGGGGTAAAAACAGCCTGTGGGAACTATTGTGAGCCAGGAGTATAATAATTAACCCTGTAAGTGAGGGTGCCAGCTAGATTGCTCTGCTGGTGTGTGTTCAGATAAGAGTGTTTGAAAATTGCATTAAAAAATACAAATCCAATTGGACCACAATAATAAAAGTGTAAATTGTATCATGTGAGAGAAGAGATGGTGGGGGGGGGGGGGGGGAAACAATGCTGGGTATTTACACACCTATTCCCCGTCAGAGGAAAAATCCACCCCAAATTGCAGCAAATTCCTATTTGGTCTCCTTCAGGAGTCGCAGCTATGTATAACACAGGCTATTTAGGAAATGCAACCACAGTTCTCTAAAGTATATAAAAAGTGTTATAACAGATGGGAAAAGGGAACAGACTGGCGCTGACCCTTAGGCAAATGTAAGATACACTCCCATAGATGGGGGCATAAACCGCTGGACGATGAACAGCCCGGCTAAACCAAACAAATGATGTATCGCATGTCTGACCATACAATCACAATAGTGAACAAGATAAAAGGGAAAAAGAATTGTCCACAGTACTGGCGTGTGAGTAGGCCCCTTCAGCACATACCTCTATCCGCCCTCTATTCAGGACACAATCTAACCATATAACAATATGCAGAAAGTCCTGTTAGTGGGTAGAATAACAGAGAGAAAGTGACAGAGGACAGTTCAATCTGCAGTGTCTTCACTGGGTGTAGATGTATCACTGGAGGTGCTCAAGCTGTATAGTCGGTTTGACAAGCTCTAAAAAAGACGGTAAAGGTGGGTACTCTTACCAGAGTTGATGGACTCACCCCTCTCGAAGTGAGTCGGCACGGCTTGTACTGGATAAACCAGGTGGATGATGGATCTGTGGCGATCTGCTGGATCTCGATGGACCGTTCCTCCAGAGGTCAATACAGTCGCTTACCTGTAGCTTTAGCCAGATTTTAAACGGTAAGCAGTGGTAATAGCTTCTCTGGGGGGTCCTTGTCAGCAGCAGCTCAAATGGAGGAGGAAACAGAGACAGAGAGGCAACTCCTCATAGTGTGAAACCAATTTCCCAATTGGTATTTATTGGATAAAACGATATTAAAAACAATTGCGCAAAAAGATAAAATGTGGCTTCGGTAGACATTCGACCCTACATGTTTCGCCTACTGAAGGCTTCAACTGGGGTATACCATATACCCCAGTTGAAGCCTTCAGTAGGCGAAACATGTAGGGTCGAATGTCTACCGAAGCCACATTTTATCTTTTTGCGCAATTGTTTTTAATATCGTTTTATCCAATAAATACCAATTGGGAAATTGGTTTCACACTATGAGGAGTTGCCTCTCTGTCTCTGTTTCCTCCTCCATTTGAGCTGCTGCTGACAAGGACCCCCCAGAGAAGCTATTACCACTGCTTACCGTTTAAAATCTGGCTAAAGCTACAGGTAAGCGACTGTATTGACCTCTGGAGGAACGGTCCATCGAGATCCAGCAGATCGCCACAGATCCATCATCCACCTGGTTTATCCAGTACAAGCCGTGCCGACTCACTTCGAGAGGGGTGAGTCCATCAACTCTGGTAAGAGTACCCACCTTTACCGTCTTTTTTAGAGCTTGTCAAACCGACTATACAGCTTGAGCACCTCCAGTGATACATCTACACCCAGTGAAGACACTGCAGATTGAACTGTCCTCTGTCACTTTCTCTCTGTTATTCTACCCACTAACAGGACTTTCTGCATATTGTTATATGGTTAGATTGTGTCCTGAATAGAGGGCGGATAGAGGTATGTGCTGAAGGGGCCTACTCACACGCCAGTACTGTGGACAATTCTTTTTCCCTTTTATCTTGTTCACTATTGTGATTGTATGGTCAGACATGCGATACATCATTTGTTTGGTTTAGCCGGGCTGTTCATCGTCCAGCGGTTTATGCCCCCATCTATGGGAGTGTATCTTACATTTGCCTAAGGGTCAGCGCCAGTCTGTTCCCTTTTCCCATCTGTTATAACACTTTTTATATACTTTAGAGAACTGTGGTTGCATTTCCTAAATAGCCTGTGTTATACATAGCTGCGACTCCTGAAGGAGACCAAATAGGAATTTGCTGCAATTTGGGGTGGATTTTTCCTCTGACGGGGAATAGGTGTGTAAATACCCAGCATTGTTTCCCCCCCCCCCCCCCCACCATCTCTTCTCTCACATGATACAATTTACACTTTTATTATTGTGGTCCAATTGGATTTGTATTTTTTAATGCAATTTTCAAACACTCTTATCTGAACACACACCAGCAGAGCAATCTAGCTGGCACCCTCACTTACAGGGTTAATTATTATACTCCTGGCTCACAATAGTTCCCACAGGCTGTTTTTACCCCAGTGGGACCTTACGTGATAATCAGGGACACCTGTTTATCTACTTTAGCGCTGCACTTATATATACACAGTTAAAAATATTATTAGAGGAACTAGCCCTGCTGGAAACTCGACATAAACAAAATTTATCACTATCTTTAGAGAAAGATCTTAACGTAAAACGGAAACAAATCTCTGATCTTCTATAGTTTAAGGCCAAAGCAGCACTACAAATCTGTAGAAAATTCTCATATGAGTCAGGGGATAAATGTGGAAGATCTTTGGCTAGAACCCTACGAGAACAAAAATTATTAAACTATATACCTCATATTGTTCCAGCCAATAAGCTTAAGGTTACGAAGCCATACGATATTGTTAAGGAATTTCAAGAATACTATAAATCGCTATATAATCTGCAAACTAAGCCACCTACCCAAGCTCAAATGGACCTCTATTTTTCACGGTCACTGATGCCTAAATTATCAGACGCGGAGAGAGAGGACCTTGAAAGACCCATAACAGTAGAAGAACTTCAGGGAGTGGTAAAAACCACTAAACTACATAAAGCACCGGACCCGGATGGCTTGACAGCCCAATATTATAAAATCCTGCTCCCACCCTTGACTCATTATATGATTACATTTTTTAATACCCTGGGGTCGAGTGCAACATTTACAAAAGAGACAATGCTTGCCCATATCTCAGTAATACCAAAGGAGGGAAAAGATCCGACCTCCTGCGGAAGCTATCGCCCGATCTCATTACTTAACCTAGATTTTAAACTCTTCTCTAAAATATTGGCAAATAGGATTCAACAGTATATTCCGTACTTAATACACTTAGATCAAGTTGGATTTGTCCCTAAAAGAGAAGCAAGAGATAATACGAACTGCATATAGTGAACAAAACTCAGACACAATGTGTACTTGTAAATACAGACGCAGAGAAAGCCTTTGATAGGGTGAATTGGAGTTTTATGTTGGCAGTTTTAAGGTATGGTGGCCTTGGAGATAAAATGATGAAATGGATATACTCCATTTATTCCTGATTTCAAATGGGACACGTCAAGGTTGTCCCCTGTCGCCACTCCTTTTCGCACTATCATTGGAACCGTTTCTATGTACAATTCATCTAAATCAAGACATTACAGGAGTGCAAGTAGGAAAGGTCCAAGCTAAGATCTCGGCCTACGCAGACGACATGATGTTTTCCCTAGTAAATCCTTTGATCTCTATACCAAATTTAATGAGAGAGTTTGAAGAATATAGCTGAATGTCTAATCTCCGCATTAATTTTAATAAGTCAGAGGCAATGGGACTCAACTGTACCCAAACCTTAGTTGAACAACTTAAACAAAACTTTAAATTTAAATGGACAGACAAGGCTCTTACGTACCTGGGCACGTTAATTCCAATGAATATGAACAAGATTTTTGAGTTAAACTTCCCCCCATTGCTCCAAGAAGTGAGGACTCTATTGGATAAATGGAAATTAGGCCTGCATTCATGGATAGGGCGCTGTAATATTATTAAGATGAATATTCTCCCCAAATTTCTTTATCTCCTACAGGCCCTTCCAATAAATATCCCAGCAAAATATTTTAAACAATGCCAAAAGTTAATTTTTGACTTTATATGGGCATATAAGCAACCTCGGCTGCAACGTAAACAACTGACACTCCCTAAGAGACAGGGAGGACTGGCAGTGCCTGACATACGTAAGTATTATCAAGCCACACACCTTGGCAGGATAATGATTGGAACAGACACAAGGATCATAAACGCTGGGTACAGATTGAACATGCACAGTCGAATGTTTCATTGGGGAGAGCACTCTGGTGTCCTACACATCTCCTTAAGGAGTTGATTAAACACCCTCTAATAGGTAATACGATTAAAACCTGCGTAAAGCTACTCCCAAATTTGGGTATAACACCAGAGACCTCTCCTTTATACCCTATATTAGGAAACCCCCTCTTCCCACCAGGGATGGATGATGGTGCTTTTAAGCACTTTCTAGGTATTGGCCTTATACAAGCCTCTAGCTATATGAAGGAGGGAAAATGGCGAACTATACCGGAGCTGATGGATAGGGAAGACATGTTTAGTTAGTTTGAAATTCTGGAATGCCCTCCAAATTACCCACTTTCTTAGCACCCTCCCAGATCCGGAATGGTTTATTAGACCTCTCACTACTTTTGAGAAAGTATGTCTAGGAACGGGAGCAATGTCACATGCGCTATCGGTTAACTATGGTTTACTAATGGCATTAGAGGAAATTGACTCCTTAAAGTGTGTTCGTGAATGGGAACGGGAGCTGGGAAAAACTTTTAATACAACACAAATACAACATATCCTTAGGTTTACGCACGAATCGTCGATTTGTGTGAAAACACAGGAGACTAATTTTAAAACTCGGTGGTACAGAACACCAGAGAAATTGAAAAAAATGTATCCTGACACTTCGGACCGGTGCTGGAGATGTCAGAGTGATAAAGGCACTATGCTACATATTTTCTGGGAGTGCCCTAAATTAAGGAACTTCTGGACAGAAATTAGATGGATTCTTCCAACTTTTACAGACTATACAATTCCTAATGACCCAGCCTTTTTTCTCCTTCATGCTTCCCACATACCAGGAAAGCTATATAAGGAATCTATAATTTGTCATCTTTTAGATGCCGCTAAGGCGTGTGTTTCACGGAAGTGGAAATCTGAATCACCGCCAACGATAGAGATGTGGTTACCTAAAGTGGAGGAGATTAGTAAACTGGAAGACTTGGTTCTTTCAGCACGATCTCAAGGAGAGAAATACTCTAGGACCTGGCTGCTCTGGAATACTTTCATGGCGTCAGAGGAGGGAGACACCCTCCTAGAAGAAGACTGGAATAGCTAGGTCACCAGTAACATTATGAGTATACTAAAGTGATAGGCGTGCTGGGGATAGATCTCCATGGAGTGGCCATACCCCGTTTTTTTTTTTTTTTTTTTTTAGTTTGTTTGTTGTGTGATGATTTTGTTTAGTTTTAAAAGATTAATCATATAAAATGAGTAGGACAGGTTTGGGGACGCGGGTAAAGGTAGAGAGGAGATTGTACGGAAGAGAGCCATCTTAACAAAAGATTTAATTTATGGAAATTATAAAGCGGGGTTTAAAAGAAGCCTGAATCTAACGCCAAAGAATATTTATTGTTTGTGTATCCTTCTCTTTCTTTGTCTGTATGCCCTCGATTGTGCACTATGTTTGAATAAATAAAAATAATTGAAAAAATAAATGGGTTGACAAAAAACTAAAATACCTAGGAATATGGATCACCCCAGACACGAAAGATCTCTTTGACCAAAATGTTTCCCCTCTACTTAAAAACATCTCCTCGGATTTAAAAAAGTGGCATACTGGAGGGTTTTCATGGTTTGGGAGAGCAGCCATTGTGAAGATGGTCATCCTCCCTAGACTGCTATGTTTTATGCATGCGCTACCAATAAAATGACCATCCTCTTTTTTCAGACACCTCCAGTTCGTACAGAGACAGTTCGTTTGGGCACACAACAAGCGAAGAATACATTTTAATGCAATTACTCGTCCAAAAAGCCTGGGAGGTATGGCTTTACCCGACTTTAAAAAATATTACTGTAGCGACCATAACCCCTTGAGGGGCGGCCTTTACTTTTGAGCTTACCAGTTACCTCCTCTTGACTTGTCGGTGAATGTCCAGGGGTTCCCAGGGTTAGTACCCAACAACTTTAGATGCTGACACATAAAAAGTCCTTTTGAAGGTTTTTATTCTGCAGTGGTAACATCCAACATTACACAGTCTCAGATAGGAATAGAGGGCAAGGGTGAAGAAACTCAGGCACCTTGAACTGCTGACATCCACGGAATGTCTCTAATCAACCCAGAGAGTAGCCACTCGCAGCTGGGTACTTCAATGCCATATAAACCTCTAGCCAGAGCTTTAACAGCCAACAATGTGATCTGGAAAAAAGTCTCTGACACAGAATAAACTTGCAACCAAAGGTGAATAGGAACCTTTCTCCCTGTACCTGGAACTTTCTTTCTCCTTGGCAGTACTGTGGAAGTGTGGATTCTTTAGTGTCCATACAACTCATTTTCCAGGCTCTTACTGAGATGCCAGCTTGTTGGCCCTCCTCTGAAGAGCCCTCCCCTGGTCACTTGTACGAGTTGCCGTGTCCCTCCAATACTGTGAGCACACCAGGACGCCTTGAATCCTCCTTCAGTTACTGGGCCTTGGGCTAACCGGCTCCGAGACTCGGGAACAGACGGATCCCCACCCCAGACCATGCGGGTCTATCGGGCTAGTCAGACTGATCATGTTTGCGGAATGGCAAACGCTCCTAGGCCTGGGACCCCTTGTGGGGCTACCCCGGTCCAGAACCAGGAAGCAAGACTGCGGCCGAACCCCTGAGCACGTGACTTCAGCACCTTAAGTGCCCCTTCCCAGACTACGCAGCAGGGCCAGATGCGCCCACTGATTGGCTCCTAAGACGTCCAACCAGGCCTGGTTCTCGGCCTGTCATGGGTGCTTCACTGCACCTATGACCAGGCAGAACCCTAGCACAGAACAGTAATGGGGTTCTGAGGGTTAATTGTACAGGCTTGCTTTGGCATCAGTTTGGCTGGGCTGTGCTAGGGTTCTGCCTGGTCATAGGTGCAGTGAAGCACCTATAATTTCCACCTATAGAGCACACTTGTTAAAGTGTGACCGCTACATTACTATGCCACACATATCACCAGGATAATAGATTGGCACTGCCACTCAGAAAATAAAGACTGGATCTATATTGAAAATGCGTCATCCACCCTACCTCTTAGGTTTTTACCTTGGGTCCGGAGGTCTTACTACCCAGCACCAATTAAAAAACACCCATTCATAGGCACAACTCTACAAATTTTTCACCTAACCGCACATAGGTATGATTTAGCCACAGTACCTAGCCCCCTAACCAGAATTGCAGATAACCCAGAATTTAGTCCAGGTCTACATTGCAAAGGGTTTCCCACTACTATCACGGGACCCCCCCTACTAATCTCGCACTGTATGCAATCAAGTCCAGAGAAAACCTACAAACCTTATGTAAAGAACAGATTTTCCCCCAATGGACCTACTTACAACTCCATAGTTTTCTAAGCAAACACAAGTCAAAACATCTATTTTTTTTTTTTTTTTAAGACACCCACACAACTGGAAAACATATCTCTGAATGCCACAATGATAACAAAAACTACTTCATTAGCATACTCCTGGCTACAAGCGCACAAAAGTGAACACAATCTCGTGCTTAAATCAAAGTGGGAAAGAGCCCTGGACAAAAGCTTCACAAACTCCCAATGGGAAAAAGCATGCATTCTGGCCCACAAATGTTCAATTAGCACTAAGCTTCAAGAGAACTCTTATAAGATCCTCATTCACTGGTATGCAACTCCCCAAAAAATACATGCTTGGTACCCACAGTCCTCTGATTTATGCTGGAGATGTAAAGGGGACGTTGGCTCCATGATACACATCTGGTGGCAATGCCCATTGATCTCAACATTCTGGGTAAAAGTATGCAAAACAATAAAAAAGATAACAGAAACAGACAACTTTTTGCCTACTAAATATCAATACGCAACCTCTACGACGCTACAAAAACTCCCTGACTAGACACATGCTGAATGCAGCTAAAATCCTAATCCCCAGGGCTTGGAAAACTACACACACCCCAACCATTAAAGATTGGCTATCAGAAATGAACAAGGTTCACGCTATGGAGGAAGTCATGATCGATTAAACAATTACCATAAAACTTGGAATGCATGGGTCTTATTTTTTTTTTCTTCCCTTTCCCCCTTCTTCCCCACCCCCTCCCCCTTCTCTTATGCCCCGTACACACGGTCCGATTATCGTACGACAGATCGTACGATTTCTGTTGTTTAAAACACCAATATCGAATACAACAGTGCAAAAAGTGCTTAATGTAGTTACGATTTCCGTCGTACGATTCCGAAAAAAACTTCCGGCGTGCGTAGCTACGTATCGGAAATGATGTCCGGGTTCTGGGTTATTTTCGTGTTTCCGATCATGCGTGGTGCTTGTCGAACGACTTTTAGCGGACGAATACTGTACTGATTACACGATTGTCGTACGATGGGCTGTCGTCCAACCAAAGTTTTCCTGTTTGTCCCTTCGGATTTGGTTGGAAGGACTATCGTGATCGGCTGTCGAAAGCTGCGTACTAACGATCAGATTATCGAACGATCTGTCCGAAAGCGACTTTTTTCGTACGATAATCGGACCGTGTGTACGGGGCTTTACTCTCATACTCTCATTGGTACTTTGTTTTCTTTTTTTTTTTTTGTTTACAAACTATTTTATTGGGTACAGCTGTTGATCTACTCTTTATATTTCTATCAAACTATAGTGATACGATAGAGTTTACCAACATATACATTTCGTTTATTACTATTGTTATGTAATAATGACTGAACCTTGTATACTGTGACTGTTTTTTTTCCCAAGATGTATATCCCGTAATGACTGTTTTCATTTCTGAAGTCTTTTCAATAAAAACATATATTGTGAAAAAAAATAAAAAATACGGGTGCTTCAAAAGACAGTGGGGGCTGTCACGTGGCAGGAAGTCTGTCTGGGAAATAAACCTGAGCATTCACAAAACTATATGTTAGAAGTGCCAATGCCAGACACCCTGCAGCTGCCACTCCTCCAGTTTCTCTACTTGTAGCACATGCCACATGGCCACTCTTGCATCTCTGGCTGGTGAGTCTCTGTACTGCTGGCCATGCCCTCTCTCTCACTGTCTGGCAAAGGTACTCTCCTCAGAGAGCATCCTTGTTGCTAGGTAGCAGGTTGGCTATATCTGCCTAGCCTCCTCTCTTTCCATACACTGTCACTGTGGTGCTTAGTTTAAACGTCTCAAGCTCAGGGCTCTTATAGTGTTTGCTCTCTGGCTCCTGTTTTCTTGCCTTGCCTTGTAGTCCCTGTCAGCCTTGTATTGTCTCTAGATTCTACCCCTACTGACGTCTAGCCTGGATAATGAATTACCATTTTGATAGTTGTCTGCCCTTACCCTTCGCCTGGATACTGATTACTCGCTGATTAATGCCTGTCATGAACCTTGTCTAGATAATGGATAAAATTCTGTAGTGGCCATAACCCTCGATGGGGCGGCCTTGACTTTTGGGCTTACCGGTTACCTCCGATTGGCTTGTTCCTCCAGGTCTAGGGGTCCCCAGAGTTACTACCCAACGACTTTGGACGCTGACACCATAAAAGTCCTTTAGAAAGGTTTTTATTTGCAGGGTATCATCCAACAGACACAGTCTCATGTGGGAACAGAGGGTAAGGGTGAAGAAACTCAGGCACCTTGAACTGCTAGGTATATGAAAGTCTCTATTTGCCAACCCAGAGAGTAGCCACTCGCAGATGGGTGCCTCAAAGCTGAACAAACCTCTAGCCAGAGATTATGGCAGTCAGCACTTGAATTCGGAACTTGCAAAGTCTCTGACCTTGAATTAAAGTGGTACTCAGAAGCAAACAGGAACCTTTCCTCAGTACCTGGAACGTTATCCGTCTCCTTGGCCGTATTGGGGAATTGTGGATTCTCTAGTGTCCTTTACAACCCAGCAACCAGGCACTTCTTGGGATGCCAGCTTGTTGGCCCTCTTCTGAAGAGTCCTCCCCCGGTCGCTTACACGAGCTGCGGTGCCCCTCCAAGTTGAGAGCACACCCGGACGCCTTGAATCCTGCACCTCGGACCAGCCAGTTCCGAGACTCGGGAACAGATGGATCCTTGCCCCAGACCAAGCGGGTCTGTGGGACCTGTCAAACCAACCATGTTACGGAGTGGCACACACTCCCATGACCAGGACCCCTCGCGGGGCTACCCCGGTCCAGATCCAGGAACAGGGAGCTATGCCCGAACGAACCCCGAACACGTGACTCTAGCATCTTAAGTACCCCTCCCCAGACTCCTCAGCAGGGCCAAACGCACCCACTGATTGGCTCCGAGGAATGCCAGTACCCAAACGTCCAACCAGGCCTGGTTCTAAACCTGTCATGTGTGCCTTACTACACACGTGATCAGGCAGAACCCCAATAAAGCCCAGCCAAACTGATGCCAAAGTTAACCTACCCAATTAGTTCTCAGAACCTCTTGACTGTCCTGAGAGAAAAACAACTAAATTTACACATAGCGGACACCTTGAAAAGGTGTCACCACTACAATGCTGTTTGCCCTCTTCCCTGACCCCTGCTTGGATAGCAGACTCTACCTCTGCCTGCTGCTAGTCAGTCCTAACCACTGCATACTTGTCCTGCCAGACATTAATCCTGGGCACTGCATACAGTACCTGCCTTGAACCTTTTCCACATCAGGAAACTATCTTATGCGGTATGCGCATTCTCTTTCTCTCTCTCAAGGTCACTGGGTAGCATCCTATACCTAGGAATATAGCACAGTGCCTTAGGTCCTGGGGTATGCAAATTCTCGTAGTCACACTAGTCTTAAGGAAAAGGCAGACACTGTGGGTAAATCTGTGCAAAGATCTCACTATTTTCACAGAACAGGATTCAAACAGGTGACCCTTAAAGTATGTTCCAAGGATTTGGGGGCTCCCTAGGTGCCAAGTGGTTTTGACAACACACACAATTCACAGATCTCTCAACTATACTCTATAACAAATATACAAAACTGGAAGGCAATGGAAGCTGTAATTTATCCATCAGAAAATATGAAAGATATAGCTATAACAAAACATTTCTGACAAAAAAGTTAACAGGGAAAATAAATATGAAACTGGATGTGAGGCAAAAAATAATAATCTTACCGGGTCACAGTGGATGGCTTGTGCAAGGTAGTTTGTAATTGCCAAACTAGAATAAGCTATCCCCAATTTTTCTGGCCTCAGCCCGTTCACAGCAGCTGCTAAACTAGCTGCAGCCACCAGAGAAGGAGGTAGTGCAATAAAAGTACAGTCTGCAAAGCAAAGACAATAGGCAAGTTAGTAAAAAATCACCAAATAATAATTAATAAAAAATAGGACAGCTGGTACTGAATCTCATATATAAAAAAGTTTAAACTGTACAAAATCCAATTTGTGAGACTTTTCAGCTCCAAAATATTTATCTGTTATATGAACTTTTTAAAATTATTAAACAACAATTAGATGCAAGCTAATTGAACCCATTCCCTCTATCTGTTGGAACTTGAAAGCTATAGCAAAAACTCTGCAAATTAGTTATTATTATTAATATTATACAACATTTATATAGCACCAATAGTTTGTGCAGCGCTTTACAATATAGATTAGTTCCCTGATCCCCCGCCCTTCCCTATAGATGCAAAATAAATCAATCTCCAAGGAAAGTATAGCAGAGTTTGAAACTCTTGAAAGTACCTCTCATTGTTACATAGTTACATAGTTACATACATAGTTAGCTAGGCCGAAAAAAGACACACGTCCATCCATTGTTGGTGTCAATGAGCTCATCAGTGGCTTTATTTCTATATATAAACTGTCCATTAAATGCACACCCTAAAAAAAATTAAAAAATTATTAGAAGCCACTGTGCCTGTAACTTTAACTCTCATTTTTTTTCGCTGAACTTTGAAAAGTATGAGAAATGGCAATGCTGATCCCTCTTTTGAGAATACTATTTCCTGGCTGACATGCTAGTGCTTTGATTTCTGAGTTTCTGAGTTTCTGACATGGAACAAGTATTCAAATGTGTGTGTGAGACAGCGCTGCATCTGTGTTAGGTTGCCTGTCCAGTGAAGGAAATCATGGCTGGTTGAACCTTTAGAGGGTTCAGGGGCTATTAGGGGGAATGGTTAGGGGGAAGGAGAGACTGGCTTAGATCACTGGCTGCTGCCTCTCTGGAAGCAACCATGAGAAGGTCCTTTCGAAGATATAGAGCAAGTTTGGAGAAGCACGGGGTTTAGAAGTACGTCACAACAGAGATTGAATATTAAGAGGTTTATTGAAGCACTTAATCACAGGTAAAAATCCAATATATTTTTGGGGGGTATTGCCTCCCCCCTCCTAGGTTGCCCCAGACGAAGGCGGAGGCAGTTCCCTAAAACACAACATATTTTTACCTGTGAACTAAATGCTTCATTAAACCTCTTAATATTCACACCATGTTTTACTTCTAAACCTGGCACTCTTCTAAACCTGTTCTATGGAACAAGTATAGAAAAAGGAAATACTGACAATTTAGTCTATAATATAAACTATATGCATGAAAATGCAATCACAAGAGAGCAAAGAGGTGTTATATGACAAAAGACACTGATTATTGGGCTGCATTTTTGTCACTCACCTGTGGTGCACAGTGCAATGAAGGTCTCTGAGTGCTTCCTGACTTGCTGCAGTTTCTCTGCCGGAAGCCTCAGCAGTGCCAGGAAATACGGAAGAAAGTCTCTCGGTGTCACTGCTTCTATGTCCCACTTAAGCTTGTTCAGGACCAGCAGTTCCATTGACTAGACAAGGGAAGATCATTTCAGAACAAATGTATGAAACTCTGGCTTTTTATTACTGTTTTGCACCTTCAGCTTTTTCCAGTTTACCAACATGTAAATGTGGTGGCTACATTAGAATATTTATACAGTTTTTTTTTCCCTTTATTTTCAACTAGTTATCAGACCAGTAACACACTCTGTCTTGGGGTGTCTCCACTCCACTGGAGGAACAACGGAAACCCCCATGGATGGCAACACTGTCAATCTGGGGAGAGGATAGTGTTAGATGCACTTGTAAATTTAGATGGACTTGACTATAAAATTAAAACCTAACTCCAGCTAACATTTTTAAGCAGTTACAACAACAGTTTTTTTCCTTTTGGGATAAAGCTTTTACATAAATGAATAAAAGCTGACCAATGTAAGTTCCTTTGTGAGTGTTAAATGGTTTACCTCAACCCTGTAACTGCCACTTTTGTTGAACAGCTTGGTTGTAAGTGGAGTTGAAAGATAACATACTTACTGGCAAGATAAACAGGTGAAAATAAAGAAAACAACTAAAAACAAACTTATAGGGCCACCACATTTAATTACTGGTAAGCAGCAATATATTACATTTTTGCTATTGGGTTTAAATACACTTTTAGCTGTATGCAGTGTTATGTAAAAGTACAATTTTCCATATTTTGGATTTGATTAATTAACTTTTACATATAGTTAATTTAATGCCCAGTATCCCAGGGGGCAGTGGTGAGCATTTTGCTCCCGACATGCCATTCAGTAAGACGGCTTTTACACCAAGCCGATTATAGCGTTGGCGGTAAAACGCCGCTATTTTTAGCAGCGTTTTACCGCCGGATTTGAGGCGCATTACGGCCGCCAGCGAGGCACTTTTACCCCCCGCTAGTTAAAACCACCGGCAATACGCCGCAATAGCGGCATTTTGCCGGCGGTAATTGCAGCGCTGCCCCATTGATTTCAATAGGTAGCAGCGATGGAGGAGCGGTAAACACACCGCTCCTTCACCGCTCCAAAGAAGCTGCTGGCAGGACTTTTCCTGACGTCGTGCTAGCGCACCGCTCTAGTGTGAAAGCCTGCAGGCTTTCACACTGGAGACAATGGAGCAGCAGTTTGAGGGCGGATTGCAGGCGATATTTCTAACGCTATAGCGCCTGCAAAACGCCCTCAGTGTGAAAGAGGTCTAAGTGTTTACATCTACTTTTACAGGTCTGACAGTGCCTACAAGCCCTACACTAATCTCTCCCTATTCAGTATGTCAGCAGCATTCCCTATCCCTATCACAGCTAAAGCACATTGTCAAATTGTCAATATGGCTGTTGGTAACACACCCTTTTATAGCAAAGGGGCTTATCCAAAGACCCCCTTATTAGCCCTTCTAAGCCAGCTAACCAAAGTTCAAAGGCCAGTCAGTGCATTATGGTCACATCAATAATTCACTGGGTCCATGACCATGCAGGATTTTCTGTGAACTCATGGTAGCTGTAAACTCCAACCTCAGCTCTATTTATTACTATTCTTTATTTTGAAGTATTTTGTTTAAAATAGGAATAATTCCACCGCTGCAGACCTGAAATGCCTCAGTCATCTAAATGCAATGCAAAAATAAATTGTGCTGGGTACTGGCCCATGAATCAGTCTTTAACTAATACTTACCCGCAGCTCTGTGACAGTGAAGGAGTAGTCAGAATACATGCACAGGATCTCGGTGGTTATTACTTGGGACTCCTTCAGTTTCGAAGCAAGCAGAAGACAAGTTGCCCCCAGGAGCTGAAGTCGCCTCTTTTCTACAGGTACCAGAGACAGGAACCGGTCCAAGCAATTTACAGCCAAGGGGAACACCTGTTCTCCACACCTCTGATCTTCACAGACCTGGTACAATGCAAAAAATTACCACAGATATATGAGGTAAAAATAATTGTGTGAGAATAGTAATATGACAAATATCATTGCTGACTTTCTTCTCTCTTAAAGGTGCATGCTCTGGGGGTTTCCATCTAGACCTTGGCTTCATTGTCTAGTGAGTTACTAATCTGGAATGTCTGAAAAGTATGAACATCCATCATACATACTTGTTCCAGGTCAGTGACTCAGTAAGTACTGAAATCAGAATGAAGATGACAGCCTCTGAACCCTCACTTTTAAAAATAAGTCAGCAATGGCAGGGACCATATTTTAATTTTACACGTACTCCTAAAGTAGATTAATGTGGGCTGCCATTGTTCCTGAAATTGCCCTGCTGTTATGCTCATCTAGTCTACTTTCTGGGTTTGATACACTAAAGGCAAATGGGCTGATCACTTTGTAAGGGAATTTACCCTTAGCTTAGTGAATAAGGTGATGCTTTGCTGACTTTCATCATGCAATCATGTGCAAGCAAAAATACTGTTTTTTTATTCTCCTCCCAAGTGATTAAGTATTCTTTGGAAAGCGATTTTTCATTACACAAAATTCCCTTGCAAAGTGCACAGACTATTTGCCTTTAGGAATTCAGCCCCAGAGTTCCTAACTTGGAACAAGTATACAGATCAGGAAATGTTATGCATACGCATATACAGAGAAAAATGAAAATTAATTCAAAGCATTGAAGCAGAACTGTCTGGATGACAGCCGGGCAATTGGCATTTTGAAAAGGTCAGGAAGTCTCCATATTTCCTTTATAACAGGCTTCCTTTAAAATGTACAGAAAAATTAATACATATGTTCCACACCCAAGAATAATCAACAATAAAGGAAAAAAGCAGCAATGTATTACATTTTTGTTTTCAGGTTTAATACCACTTTAATGTATGTACAGCAATATAAGTTGGAAAATATTTTTAAAGAGAAGTGTCCCTTTTCCATTAACTAAATTTAAATTTACTATATCCATATTTTAATTTTCTCATCGTTACAGTTGAAGATGAATGCCAATGTGACCTCTCTATCCATTAGAAAATTGAACAAATGCTCCAAAAATTAAAGTTCGGCTGAAAAAAAACTTTGGTTGTCTTACCTCCAGCATCCAGCTTGTCAGCATTTTCCTCATGTAGGGATGCATCTCTCTCTGTACACACTGGAAGTAAGTTGGGGATGGGGTGTATCTCTCTTGAGCTGTAAGCAGCCTCTCCAGGACCCTGCTCTGCAAAAGGACAGGATCAGCCTGTGCTCTGAGCTCTTTCTCGGGTTCCCAGCACAGCAATCTGCTCTCCATCACTTTAACTGTTCCTGCTGTTGTTCCGCAAGAGCTATTACAGTTGAGAGATGTCCCTTTTCAGCTTGACCTGTTAAACCCCAGCCTCATATACTTCCAGACTTCAATAAGCCCTTCCCACTGCCCCTACACAACTGCCAATCACAGCTATTGTTTGTGATCAGGGAACAAAAGATGCTCCCAGTGGTTCTGTCCTTTTTCATCAACAAGACATTATTTGTGGCTTACCTCTAGGGACTAATAAACAGAAGGATCATGTCACTGGGGGATGAAATCATTTACGAAAAAAGTAGATAGAGTGCATGTTTGCTCCCAGAAATAATCTAAGACTTTTTTTTTTTTTAGAGAATTGGTCCTTGGAGAAGTATTTTTCTTAAATTTTTTGCCAATTGCATAATTCAATTCTTTCCTTTATATTATTTTACTTATTTCTTAGTTAACATCTTAATGATGAAGTAAAACCCACAGCTGCTGTGCAGCCGCCCATAGACATTAATTAGAAGATGCTGCTGTACTGTATGTGGGGATTATGACAGTGGTTGTGTAAAATGTGTGCACACACACATACAGATGTATGCCCCAAATGTGTGTGTTTCATGTAACTGCAGATTTAGTAAAAGGTTTTATGCAGGCTCTGGACACCGTACACCCCCAATACCGCCGTGTGCATGGGCCCTTAAAGCTGAACTCTGGGGAGAGTAAAAAAAATCTTCCCTTGAAGCGCGTCTACCCCCAATACTGCAAGGGTTAAATGCTAGGAGGCTGCAAAAAGCACTTTTACTTACCCAATCCTCTGCTCCCACAGGCTCCGGATTGTAAGACCAGTCCTAACAGGCTATTCTCTCCAATGCTCTGGTGGTCCGATGCCCTCTGATGTCATCAAGACTGATGCAAAGCCATAGCCATGCATTGGACTTGAGGAAGCCACGGGACAGTCCACTGCCAATGTGTAGGAGAAAATAGGTGAGTGCAGGCTGCCAGAAGAAAAGGATTGAGTAAGGCCGGCCATACAAAGAGCAAATTTCTTTCCTGCAACCACGGGTTGCAGGAAAGTAAGTCACTTGATTCCCTCATCAACACAGTGTTGATGAGGGAATCCCTCCTCACTGGGAGAAGACAGTGATTATTGCTAGTGACTATAGCAGCTGCTAGCGATAATCATAGGTAGAACCCGGCATGCTGGTTGTATCAACGTTGATTGATCGATCAACTTGGTACATTCAGCCTGCCCATACACAGTTCGAATCTCGAGGTTCGAACCGTGTATGGCTTGCCTAAGTAAAAGTGCTTTTCGCGGCCCCCTAGACCTAAATGAGCATTAAACTCTTGCATTGTGGGGGCAGTGCACTTTTGTGGCCCATAGACTCAAATGGAAACATATCATGTGATTTTGGTGCGTTTTTGCTAAATTATTCTCCTTCTTGACAGGACAGTAATAGTAGCAGCAGCAGCCACAGCAGGAGCAGTTCCACAAACACTCAGTCCTCAAATCACATTAACATTGGAAACCACTTGAAATGAAAATTGCAAAGCACTCACACTGCATAACTGGACTGAAAATCACATACAAAACCTATTGCACTAGTGTGAACCAGTGGTACAGGTGAGTACACTTGCAACAAAAATAGGCTGGTTTAGCATAGACCACACACATTTTGATCTGTGTGTACCCCTACCTGTTCTACAGAAATCGATCGGTAGATCAACTTCTGTTGAAGGGGATTTTTGGAAAACATTCAATCAACCATTTGGCTGCAGCGCTGATCAGTGTATTCTGATACAGACAGAGGAGTCCCCACTGTTAAAATTCAATGGCACAGTAGGGGGATTGCTCTATCTGGGTTGGATGTCTACCTGAGCCACTACTTTTATCTTCTTTTGCGCAAAGAAAATATTTTAAAACCTTTTTTATTAATAAACACCAATTGAAATTTTGGAGTTTCACTATGAGGAGTTGCCTCCTTTTCTTTTTTCTCCTTGCTTGAACCATCGTGGGTGAGGTCCCCTACAAGGACCCTGTCTACCACCTCCCTACCGGGATCTTCCAATAAGCTGTTGGTAAGTGGACACGCTTACCTTGATTAATGCTCCAGTCTATTTGGTAGACTGCAACACGTCTACTACCAATCCGGTGTATCCGGCCCAAGCCTACTTGACTCACCACCGAGAGGTCTGTGAGTCCAACGGTTCCGGTAAGGGTACCCAGACCTTTTATTCCTATTTACGTATAGAGTCCAATAAGTCGATTGCAAACCTAGAGCACCCCTAGTGACATACTGTATTCCTTTGAGGACTATATGAACACGGTTGCATCACCTCCGTTGAAAGATACACCATGAGAATGGACTACCTATATGTTCTATATTAAGCTCAAGCATGAGAGTCTGCTTGATGCTAACCCACCAACGCTGACCACCCCTTTTTTGTATTTTCGTCACACTACTATAATTAGTATATATTATGTCACTTCATGTTTTAGACTTTTGAAATGTTCACAAAGCATACACTTCACTTTGTCTAACTTTTGAGTGTGACGTTCAATAAGACATCTGTGAAATGCTAAATGTAAAGTTTTCACTGTAGTGATAATACCGCAATTCTTATCCACTGTATTGAATGCTCTAGAATTGTTGAAAATCTCTTTATTGCATTTTCTTTTCTTGATTGATGTGACATCACACCATAACCTTTGCTGTGACTTCTGGAGAGTCGCATCTGTTTGCTGCGACTCTCAGAAAATCGCATGCTGTGCAGAAATTCACGTTTTGTTCCACTAGAGGAGGATTGAATATAGGTCTCTCTTAACTGGAGGTCATATTTTTTCCTCCAACTCATATCTCTGATTAATGATATGATATTGTTTTTATTGTTTTTTCCTTACACTTTTTGTTTCCACTATTGTAACACTACCCTTCGGGGATTTGTTCGCACATACCAGTGGAGAAATCCTACTGGCACTCCCATTCACGGGGATACTCACCAAAGAAATTCCTGCCTCACAGTATTGTCCGCAGGCTGTCGTCTCCCTGTGTGTTTGTGAAAACCAGGGACATTTTTGTTTATTTAAAGCGCTGCACTTTTCCTATTCTTATACCTTGTACAATTCACGTCTAATTGTTGTGCTAGCTTCTACAGTGTATTTAGGTTTGGCGCAGTATTTCTCCACATATTCCCTGGATTGCTCTATCCACATCGCTTGTGTGGATTGGAGAAACTTTTGTGGCAGGCTGAACAAAAAAAACTGTGTATACCAAGCTTTAGGCTGGGTTCACACTTATGCAAATTGGATGCGAGCCTCTGCTGGTACAATGTAGCTAATTTACCATACAGTACCTATCATGGCTACACCAAAATTAATCTATGACTTCCCCACATTTATTAAACTTCATAAGTCTGTCGCTAATTTGACAGAACCATGTGGCTCAGAAATGCTAATTTTAAGAAGCTTGTTGGGAGTATGTTTGAAATGTAAAGATCCTCCAGCTTTGTAGTGACAAGCCAAATTTTAAAATTGTTTGAACATGGAAATCTTTTATTTTTTTTAAGCATTTGTGTGATAGCTGTATAATGTGTAAGTTGGCCTAACTTGTAAAAGTACAAATTAAATGAATATGAGTTAAGAAAACATGAATGGCATACCACCTTGATCTAAAAAAAAGTTTGTGGAAATAGGAGAGGCTGTAAGCTACATGCAGGCATATTATACAGCACAGTGTCTTAGCGGATAGCATTTCTGCCTGGTGGTACTAGAATCATTTGACTCCAAACCATAGCACTTCTTACAGAGTTTGCATGCTCTCCCTGTGCTTGTGTCTCTGTTCCAGTACTAGAGATGGGCCGAACGACCCCCTGTTCAGTTCGCACCAGAACTTTTGAACATCGCAAAAGTTTGGAACCGAATAAAGAACCCCAATGAAGTCTATGGGACCCGAAATGTAAAAATCAAAAGTGCCCATTTTGAAGGCTTATATGCAAGTAATTGTGGATACAATGGGTATGGGGGTCCAGGTATCAATGGAAGAAAGCTTGTAAAAAGAATGAGCAGTGATTTATTGCTGCTTAAAGTGAAAGCATAAAAATGAAAAATGTATTTCAATATATTTTGCCGGGGGGGGGGGGGGGTCCCCTTAGTCTACCTGTAAAATGGCACATCTGTACTGTGTATAGAAGCTGCTGCAGCAATAATTGCATTTATAAAGCCTAAAAAATTAAATTTTCCCTGCAAGCTTTCTTTATTTTGTAAGCAACGGCTTGTGGAGCCTATCTCTATGATAAGACCACAATGTAGTGCACTGGGAACAAGATTAGAGATTTTTGGGACAAATTCTGGTGTCTCTTCCACAGACTTTGGATAGAAGTAACAAATTGGTCTTTGGGTGTCGTTGGCGTCTTTACACCGTAACCCTATTGAGGTACTTGCTGCAAAAATTGAAATCATATGCACCTGTCAAACATCTGTGTTTTTGCCCCTAGATAATAGTCCACCATGTGATGCAGACGTGGCCAATGGGATGGCCCTGGGTGGCGAGGACTAAAAAAATTCAGAAATGCATCACTTAGGTGGCCACCTTATCCACTGCTCCTCTCTTGACCCACACAAGTTTCAAAACTATGTTTTTCACTACACTAACAGGTTACCTGCCAGGGTTGGGAAAAGTGTTAGATAAACTCCTCTTTAAGGTGTATTCAAGAGATTTCATCTTCTGTACTCTCTGTGTAGATGGGTTTTGAGACTTTCCTCATGTAACGGTGGTCAAGGAGGGTTGCCAACCAATAGTGATCCTTTTCTTTTACGCCACGTATTCCAGGGTCTTTTCACAGGCTTTGAAGCATGAGGGAGCCCATGCACCGCAAATTTTCAGAAGCATGAGAAGCAGACTCAGTCATTGAAGATTGTAGTATTGGGAACTGCCTCCTCCCAGCCACATACTACTCCCAAGGGTTCTGGGGATGGAAAACCACCTCTTACTTTTTGACGTATGTCTTCCTAACAATGCCTCCAAAACTGCCGGAATCCCCCTCCGCCCTCTCCTCTTGTGCGTTCTGTGTTGTAGGAACAATGGTGTCTGCATAAAGTGGGCCTTGAGAAGAAAGGAAGTCCTTCTTTTCCTCCCGCTGCTCTGCCCATAATGCCACGCAGAGTGTGCTCCCGCAGGAACACAAAAGGGATTGTGTCATGGATGCATGCATTGTCACGGCTCACCATCCTTGTGGCCTCCTCAAATGGTGACAGTACAGTGCTTGCATCCTTTATGAGCAGCCAATGGTGTGGGGAAAAAAAGCCGAGCCGGCCTGAGCCTATTATCGTGTCATACTCGCACAGGTACTCGTTGACGGCCCGCTGCAGCATTGTCAAAGTCGAGTTCCACCTGGTGGGCATGTCACAAATCAGGCGGTTTACGGGCAGGTGGAATTCCCGCTGAATTAAAGCCAACCAAGCACTGGTTGTGTATAACCGCCTGAAATGGCTACATACTTTTCTGGCCTGCTTTAGCAGAGCTTCCAACCCTGGGTTCCCTTTTTAGGAAACGCTGCACCATCAAATTGAGGACAGGTGCCAGGCATGGCACACGTGTCAACTTTTCCTGTCCATGTAGTACCCAAATGGCTGGTGTTATAGCCATGCTTGATGTGCTTGAGGCAAAGTTTGCAAATTGCAACAGTGCGGTCGGCTGCACATGTGCTAAAAAAGGCCCAGACAACTGAGCTGTGGAAAGTGGGCCGGGGGCTGCTCTCTACTCTTCTATGATGGCTGCCTCGTTGGGGTTGTGCCTTATCCTCACCCTCTCTTTCCTCCTCTGGCACCCGTCACGTCAGTGACCTCATCATCTTCTCCATCCTCATTATCACTGGAGGCAACTTGGCAATATGCTGCGGCTGGGGAAACATAACTACCAATTTGTGTACCAGTGTTCTCCTCTCACTGTAGGCTCATGTTCCTGCATTTCTCAACCTCAGAACCAACATATGAATCAAGTAATGGATGTGCATCATCAAGGAGCAAGTAGCTGAGGCTGTGTTCAAATAACTCAGCTGACTCCTCCATGCCTGATACTGGGGCTATGGCAGGAATAGCTGTGGACAAGGAGGCAGGTTTAGCCACTCTGGCAGCTGCAGTGGATGCACACTAGTCTCTGCTTGGGTGACAGAGGATGAGGAGGATGATGATGGTTTAGTAAGCCAGTCCACCACCTCTTCTGCATGCTGTGACTGGATAGCACAGGCAACATCCCTAAACAGAGGGAATGATGCCCTGCCTAAGGACTGACCAGGTCCACCTTTGCCTGTGAACACAGATGCTGCTGGCCCCTGTACAGTGCCATGGGAACATCTGCCTCTCCTTGTTGTCCTATAATGTAATTTAACTGTAATAAAGATGTGGAAATATGTATAGGGATTAGGGATGAGCCGAACACCCCCGGGTTCGGCTCGCACCAGAACCCGCGAACGGACCTAAAATCCGTGCGAGCATTAGAACCCTATTAGTTACAATGGATGCGAACGTTCGAAATCAAAAGTGCTAATTTTAAAGGCTAATATGCATGTCATTGTCATAAAAAGTGTTTGGGGACCTGGGTCCTGCCCCAGGGGACATGTATCAATGCAATTTTTTTTTTTCAAAAACTGACGTTTTTTCAGGAGCAGTGATTTTAATAATGCTTAAAGTGAAACAATAAAAGTGTAATATTCCTTTAAATTTCGTACCTGGGGGGTGTCTATAGTATGCCTGTGAAGGGGCGCATGTTTACTGTGCTTAGAACTGTCCCTGCAAAAAGTGTAATTTTTGCAGGAAAAAAAGCTATTTAAAATCACTCGCGGCTAATGTATTGACGGCTCCCGTAACACAGAGAACAGTCATTCATTGAAAGCCATTCATAAAAAAAAAGTCATTGATATAAAAAAAAAAAAGCGTGGGGGTCCCCCCAAATTCAATAACCAGGCCCTTCAGGTCTGCTATGGATATTAAGGGGGACCCCAGCCAAAAAAAAAAAAAATGGCGTGGGGTCCCCCTCAAAATCCATACCAGACCCTTGAGGTCTGGGATGGATTTTAAGGGGAGCCCCAGCCAAAAAAAAATGGCGTGGGGTCCCCCTCAAAATCCATACCAGACCCTTATCCGAGCACGCAACCTGGCAGGCCGCAGGAAATGAGGGGGGACGAGAGCGGCCCCCCTCCCTCCTGAACCGTACCAGGCCACATGCCCTCAACATTGGGAGGATTCTTTGGGGGTCTGAGACCCCCAAAGCACCTTGTCCCCATGTTGATGAGGACAAGGGCCTCTTCCCCACAACCCTGGCCATTGGTTGTGGGGGTCTTCGGGTGGGGGGCTTATCGGAATCTTGAAGCCCCCTTTAACAAGGGGACCCCCAGATCCCACCCCCCCCGTGTGAAATGGTAAGGGGGTACAAAAGTACCCCTACCATTTCACCAAAAGAGTGTCAAAAATTGTAAAAATGACAGGAGACGGTCTTTGACAATTCCTTTATTAAAATCTTCTTTCTTCTGGTCTTCTTCCTTCTTCCTCTCTTCATCCTTTGGTTTCTTCATCTTCTCCTTCCGGCATCTTCTTTCATCTTCTTCTTCCATCATCTTCTTCCTCCGATCCGCTTCTTCTTGCTCTGGTCTTCTCGCCCGGCATCTTCTTCCACGGCGTCCGGGTCTCTTCTTGGGCCGCTCCGCGCAATGGGAGGCTCCCGCTGTGTGAGGCTTTGCTGCGTCTGACAGGTCTTTTATAACGGAGGGCGGGGCCACCTGGTGACCCCGCCCCCTCTGACGTCATGGGGAAAGCCATAGGGAATTCCTCATCACGTCCCATTACCATTTCACACAGGGGGTAAGGCCGGGATCTGGGGGTCCCCTTGTTAAAGGGGGCTTCCAGATTCCGATAAGCCCCCCGCCCGCAGACCCCCACAACCAATGGTGAGGGCATGTGGGGAAGAGGCCCTTGTTCTCATCAACATGGGGACAAGGTGCTTTGGGGGTCTCAGACCCCCAAAGCACCCTCCCAATGTTGAGGGCATGTGGCCTGGTACGGTTCAGGAGGGAGGGGGGCGCTCTCGTCCCCCCCTCTTTTCCTGCGGCCTGCCAGGTTGCGTGCTCGGATAAGGGTCTGGTATGGATTTTGAGGGGGACCCCACGCCATTTTTTTGGCTGGGGTTCCCCTTAAAATCCATCCCAGACCTCAAGGGTCTGGTATGGATTTTGAGGGGGACCCCACGCCATTTTTTTTTTGGCTGGGGTCCCCCTTAATATCCATAGCAGACCTGAAGGGCCTGGTTATTGAATTTGGGATGACCCCCACACTTTTTTTTTTTTTTTATCAATGACTTTTTTTTAATGAATGGCTTTCAATGAATGACTGTTCTCTGTGTTACGGGAGCCGTCAATACATTAGCCGCGAGTGATTTTAAATATCTTTTTTTCCTGCAAAAATTTACACTTTTTGCAGGGACAGTTCTAAGCACAGGAAACATGCGCCCCTTCACAGGAATACTATAGACACCCCACAGATGTGATACTGCAATGCTGTACTAACAGCACGCACACACTAATCCCCAGAATCATAGCACATAATGTCAGCAGCACATAACACTGACGCTGGAACACAACACAATATGCGAGGCCGCTGGCGCGGCGGCCTTTTATACTGTGGGGCGTGTACTAAAGCCCCTGAGCTATAATTGGCCACAGGCATCCTGCCTGTGGCCAATTATTGCTCTCCTCGCCGCTGGCTCTTTGATTGGCCAAGCATGCGGGTCACAGTGCATGCTTGGCCAATCATCAGCCAGCAATGCACTGCAACTGGCGCAGTGCATTGCGGGCCGCTCGCATCACATGAATTTGATGCGAGCGGCCCAAATAGTTCTGGGCTCGCCGAGCGGGCGATCGCCCGATGTTCGATTCGAACATGGTTTGAATCGAACACCGGGCTCATCCCTAATAGGGATGCACTTTAATCAATGAAAAGTGGTGTTTGGTGCACTTTAACTTGAGTACTCACTACACAGACAGACTCCAGTGATGCGCTATAATATTGTTTTTAAATGTTACTTTTTTGTAACCAACCGCTATATGGACTACAGAGTTGATGGCTAATTCCTTTTACTTGTTAACGCACTGAAGTATACAGCATTAAACGGAAGGTAATGCACTGAAATATACGGCCTTAAATGGAAGGCAACCTACTGAAATATACTGCGTTAAACGTGCACTAATGCACAGAAATAAACTGCGCTAAACGTCACATAACGCACTTAAATATCAGCCAGGTTTTAAAGGGCAGGTGTTGTCAGTTCAGCTGAGGCAGCAGGAAACAGGAGACAGGAAGCGTGCTGGTATGTGCAGAACTGCTGGTACTCCAAATTTTTTTTTTGGGGGGGGGGGGGGGCGCAAAAAAACTGAAAAATACTGAAACCCCCTCCTATAAATTGCAGCCTCCCTGTGCCCATCGAATGCAGCCGCTGTGCCCATCAAACGCAGCCACTGTGCCCATAGCAGCCACTGTGCCCATCATATGCAGCCACTGTGCCCATCATATGCAGCCACTTGTGTTTGTCAAATGTAGCCACTTGTGCCACTGTGCCCATCATATGCAGCCACCTGTGCCCATCATATGCAGCCACTTGTGCCCATCAAATGCAGCCACTGGTGCCCAGTATATGCAGCCACTTGTGCAGATCAAATGCAGCCACCTGTGCCCAGTATATGCAGCCACTTGTGCAGATCAAATGCAGCCACTTGTGCCCATCATATGCAGCCACTTGTGCCCGTCAAATGCAGCCACTTGTGCCAGTCAAATATAGCCACTTGTGCCAATCATATGCAGCCACTTGTGCCCAACAAATGGAGCCACTGTGCCCATCATATGCAGCCACTTGTGCCCATCATATGCAGCCACTTGTGCCCATCAAATGCAGCCACTTGTGCCCATCATATGCAGCCATTTATGCCCATCATATGCAGCCACTGTGCCCATCATATGCAGCCACCTGTGCCCATCATATGCAGCCAATTGTGCCTGTCAAATGCAGCCACTTGTGCCCGTCAAATGCAGCCACTTGTGCCAGTCAAATATAGCCACTTGTGCCAATCATATGCAGCCACTGTGCCCAACAAATGGAGCCACTTGTGCCCATCATATGCAGCCATTGTGCCCATCATATGCAGCCACTTGTGCCCATCATATGCAGCCACTTGTGCCCATCAAATGCAGCCACTTGTGCCCATCATATGCAGCCATTGTGCCCATCATATGCAGCCTCTTGTGCCCATTATATGCAGCTACTTGTGCCTATCAAATGCAGCCACTTGTGCCCATCATATGCAGCCACTTGTGCCCATCATATGCAGCCATTTGTGCCCATCAAATGCAGCCACTTGTGCCCATCATATGCAGCCACTTGTGCCCAGCATATGCAGCCACTTGTGCACATCATATGCAGCCACCTGAGCCCACCGACCCCCCTCGTGGCTCTGACAGCCCCCCTTCTCACGGCTCTGACGCCCTCCCCGGCTCGTGGCTCTCTGACAGCACCCCACCCCTGCAGGTGGTCCGGCACTTACCGCCAGTCATGATGTCTCCGCCCTCGTGTCTCCTATGTGCCACCTCTTCTTAAGTGCCAGGCATCCAATAGGATGCCCTGGCACTTTGGCCAATCGGGAAACGGGTCTGACGACCTGCTTCCCTGATTGGCGGGGAGGAGCGTTAAAAAAAACACCACCCCCTCCCGCCCCGCCATAGGAAATCCATGTGTCTGGTATCCTGAAAGGGGCTGGGCATATGGATGAGGGGGCGGCACCCGTGCATTGTGCACGGGCCGCCCCTGAGTGAATGCGTGGTTAGACAAGCTGGGTTTGGTAACAGACGATCAGATGCAGACATAAATGACAGGTAGAGAATAGTCCGGATGCAGGCAAGGTTTGGCAACAGGATATCAAGCCGTGAAGAGGTAAACAAAGTCAATAAGGCAAGCCGGGATCAGGGTAACAGAGAGCAAGCGTAGACAGAGTAAGCCGAGTCAAACACAGGAATCAGATCAGGATCTCAGGAACAGGTTTACAAGTACAAGCTGCAGATCAGACAGCAAAGCAGCATTTAAATATGGTGTTTTGGCGCTAGTCTCACTGGCGCGCGCGGCCATGTATCTATGCGCCGGGCAAATCCCTGACAGAAATACACAGCTTTAAACTTGCAGTAAGGCACTGAAATATGTGGCGTTAAACTTGCAGTAACACACTGAACTATACTGCGTTAAATGAGCACTAACGCACAGAAATATACTGCGTTAAATGGCACATAACACACTAAAATATACAGTGTTAGACTTGCAGTAATGTACGGAAATATACAGCGTTAAACTTGCAGTAACGCACTGTAATTTACTGTGTTAAATGGTCACTAAGAGAAATAGTTTTTGTTGACCGTGCTAGTGTATTTGTCCCTAAATATAAGGGGCAAAGAAATAATAAATACCATCAAAACCTTTATGTCGTACCTTATGTTATATTGAGGTTGATATCATAGCCAGTATGCATATGTTTAAAGAGACACACAATTTTCCATAGGGGGTACCATAAGAGGAAGGTATTCCCGTATGAGAAAGAGTGAAAAGAGGCTACTATTAATATCAATGACAAATAAAAAAAGCTGGTTTATTATTTACAAATCATAAAAATATTATTAGATCAGACATGAAATATCATGTCACATGTATAGATTATATCCCTATAAATATTTATACACACCCCTATGGAATACACATAAAACACACAACAAACATTGACAAACAAAAATTGACAAACATGCAACAATCACGGTTAGAGGCGCCTCATTAACCACCTACGTGCCAATATATCCAAATGGGATATCTCATTGATAAACCACTACATGGTCATAAATATTTATTGGCATGTGTGTGGTTGGTGGGGTGGTGGAGATAACTAAACTACCAGGGTTGCTGATATTTTGTTGAAAAACATTCCTTAATTAGCTGCTCGTTACCTAGCTCTCCAATTAGAGCTTAATTGAAATCCGGTAATAAGTGTAAGGCAGTCCATACAATGCAGTTTCTTAAGAGTTTTAAAGTTGATTTCTTAATAGGTAGTATTGATCTTTTTCTTTTGAATGGTGCTCTATCACTTTTCCTAGGCGGCAAAAAAACACATTGCGAGCAGTTTTAGGAAAGGACAAAAAACGTGTGCTTAAAGTGTTCATATAAAGGTGGAGGAAAGTAGCCGGAGCCACCCTGTTTGCCAATATTAATGTATGAGTAAAGTTCCTTTTCTGTGTTGTTTAACCATGGAAACCCATATATTGCAACATTGTTCCTAGACAAAACAGGATTATGTAGCAGTTTGCATATGTTGATAATTATTAAGTGAATACTTTAGACTGGCTTCGCTCTTATCTCATATGGTGAGAAAAAATTGTAGATAGAGCCATAAAGCATTATGTAAGCATTTTTCTGATACTATTTCCAGCATATCATGCCTCACTTAAATAGGGAAAATATATCACAGCAGATTGAAAGAGGAGTTTCAGTTTACGTTACCACTTCCTTAGGTGACTTCAGAGAAGTTAAATCAGTCCGTACATTGGGTTTCTGACATATGCTGGAAGGGTATCCTCCATTCACGCTGCTGTTTGGATTTCATCCAATATTCCTTTGCCAAGTGTTCCATCAGTTTGTAGACGTCGGCTCGTTTTTGTCTTTTTGAATAGGTTGCGTGTATCCATGCAGATGGTATAAGCAGAGAGGATACTTAGCATTTGCTCAGCTGTGCCGGTAATCCGCTGTTCGCCGTCAGCTAGCGCTGGTAGTCATCGATCTCCACTTTTACAGTTTATAGTTACCCCATGGGGGCTCGCTCACCGCTCCTACGCCAACGCGTTTCGCAACGCAGCGTTGCGTAGCTTCGAATGGTGACTACACTGACTAAAGTAAAACTGCATGGTCACTCACTACACTCACACTGACTGAACTATCACTAGATTCACACTAATGTAAAGCTGCAATGAGCCATGATTGGATAGAGCCATCGTGACAGCGTACAATCATGGCTCTGACAGTGCTCTGTGTCCTGATTGGGCAAGGCTTTCATTGCTTCAGCCAATCAGGGATTTTAATGCACTGTGTGGTGGCGCAATGTATTGTGGTCATTCGGCGGGCCGAACAAATGGTCGAACGCCACGATAATTCGGGTGTTCGTCGAACGGGCGAACAGCTAATATTCAGCCCAAACTCATGCTCGGGCTGAACCGTTCACCACAGCACTAGGGATGGGCCCGGTGCTCGATGCGAACCCACGTTCGCATCGAGCACCGGGCGTTGGCTCGCTCGGCGAGCCCAGAACTATTTGGGCCGTTCGCATCACATTCGTGTGATGCGAGCGGCCCCGCAATGCATTGCGGCCGGCGCGGCCGGCGCAGTGCATTGCTGGCTGATGATTGGCCAAGCATGCACTGTGACCCCGCATGCTTGACCAATCACAGCGCCGGAAACTCAGAGAGCAATAATTGGCTACAGGCAGGATGCCTGTAGCCAATTAAAGCTTAGGGGCTTTAGTACACGCCCCACCATTTAAAAGGCCGCCACGCCGTCGGCGCTGGTCACATGAGTTCTGGCTTTAGGAGAGATCAGGCTGATTCTGTGTCTTTGCTTGATTCATTGCTACAGAAAGATTTGCTCTTCTTTGCTAAACCATAGGCTATTTATTTGCTAAACCATTGCTACCTGTCATTGATCGTCTATTGCTGCTGGTTAGTGTTTTATTAGCTGCTGCTGGGGATTAGTCTGGTGCGTGTTTTACTGTTAGTACAGTATTTCAGTAGTACCAACCGCAGTGCTGTTAGCACAGCATTGCACCCCAAAAGCACCCATAGGACTTCTAGTGTGTTAGTGGCAGCAAACAGAGCTCCTATATTTTCTTCCCAGAAGCACCCATAGGACTTCTAGTGTGTTAGTGGCATCACACAGAGCTCCCATATTTTCTTCCCAGAAGCACCCATAGGACTTCTAGTGTGTTAGTGGCATCAAACAGAGCTCCCATATTTTCTTCCCAGAAGCACCCATAGGACTTCTAGTGTGTTAGTGGCATCACACAGAGCTCCCATATTTTCTTCCCAGAAGCACCCATAGGACTTCTAGTGTGTTAGTGGCATCACACAGAGCTCCCATATTTTCTTCCCAGAAGCACCCATAGGACTTCTAGTGTGTTAGTGGCATCACACAGAGCTCCCATATTTTCTTCCCAGAAGCACCCATAGGACTTCTAGTGTGTTAGTGGCATCACACAGGGCTCCCATATTTTCTTCCCAGAAGCACCCATAGGACTTCTAGTGTGTTAGTGGCATCACACAGAGCTCCCATATTTTCTTCCCAGAAGCACCCATAGGACTTCTAGTGTGTTAGTGGCATCACACAGAGCTCCCATATTTTCTTCCCAGAAGCACCCATAGGACTTCTAGTGTGTTAGTGGCATCACACAGAGCTCCCATATTTTCTTCCCAGAAGCACCCATAGGACTTCTAGTGTGTTAGTGGCATCACACAGAGCTCCCATATTTTCTTCCCAGAAGCACCCATAGGACGTCAATTGTGTGTTAGTGGCATCACACAGAGCTCCCATATTTTCTTCCAGAAGCACCCATAGGACTTCTAGTGTGTTAGTGGCATCACACAGAGCTCCCATATTTTCTTCCCAGAAGCACCCATAGGACTTCTAGTGTGTTAGTGGCATCACACAGAGCTCCCATATTTTCTTCCCAGAAGCACCCATAGGACTTCTAGTGTGTTAGTGGCATCACACAGAGCTCCCATATTTTCTTCCCAGAAGCACCCATAGGACTTCTAGTGTGTTAGTGGCATCACACAGAGCTCCCATATTATCTTCCCAGAAGCACCCATAGGACTTCTAGTGTGTTAGTGGAATCACACAGAGCTACCATATTTTCTTCCCAGAAGCACCCATAGGACTTCTAGTGTGTTAGTGACATCACACAGAGCTCCCATATTTTCTTCCCAGAAGCACCCATAGGACTTCTAGTGTGTTAGTGGCATCACACAGAGCTCCCATATTTTCTTCCCAGAAGCACCCATAGGACTTCAATTGTGTGTTAGTGGCATCACACAGAGCTCCCATATTTTCTTCCCAGAAGCACCCATAGGACTTCTAGTGTGTTAGTGGCATCACACAGAGCTCCCATACTTTCTTCCCAGAAGCACCCATAGGACTTCTAGTGTGTTAGTGGCATCACACAGAGCTCCCATATTTTCTTCCCAGAAGCACCGATAGGACTTCTAGTGTGTTAGTGGCATCACACAGAGCTCCTATATTTTCTTCCCAGAAGCACCCATAGGTCTTCAATTGTGTGTTAGTGGCATCACACAGAGCTCCTATATTTTCTTCCAGAAGCACCCATAGGACTTCAATTGTGTGTTAGTGGCATCACACAGAGCTCCTATATTTTCTTCGCAGAAGCACCCATAGGACTTCAATTGTGTGTTAGTGGCATCACACAGAGCTCCTATATTTTCTTCCCAGAAGCACCCATAGGACTTCTAGTGTGTTAGTGGCATCACACAGAGCTCCTATATTTTTCTTCTCAGCAGCACCCACAGGACTTCTAGTGTGTTAGTGGCATCACACAGAGCTCCTATATTTTCTTTGCAGAAGCACCCATAGGACTTCTAGTGTGTTAGTGGCATCACACAGAGCTCCTATATTTTCTTCTCAGCAGCACCCACAGGACTTCTAGTGTGTTAGTGGCATCACACAGAGCTCCTATATTTTCTTCTCAGCAGCACCCACAGGACTTCTAGTGTGTTAGTGGCATCACACAGAGCTCCTATATTTTCTTTGCAGAAGCACCCATAGGACTTCAATTGTGTGTTAGTGGCATCACACAGAGCTCCTATATTTTCTTCCCAGAAGCACCCATAGGACTTCTAGTGTGTTAGTGGCATCACACAGAGCTCCCATATTTTCTTCCCAGAAGCACCCATAGGACTTCTAGTGTGTTAGTGGCATCACACAGAGCTCCCATATTTTCTTCCCAGAAGCACCCATAGGACGTCAATTGTGTGTTAGTGGCATCGCACAGAGCTCCCATATTTTCTTCCCAGAAGCACCCATAGGACTTCTAGTGTGTTAGTGGCATCACACAGAGCTCCCATATTTTCTTCCCAGAAGCACCCATAGGACTTCTAGTGTGTTAGTGGCATCACACAGAGCTCCCATATTTTCTTCCCAGAAGCACCCATAGGACTTCTAGTGTGTTAGTGACATCACACAGAGCTCCCATATTTTCTTCCCAGAAGCACCCATAGGACTTCTAGTGTGTTAGTGGCATCACACAGAGCTCCCATATTTTCTTCCCAGAAGCACCCATAGGACGTCAATTGTGTGTTAGTGACATCACACAGAGCTCCCATATTTTCTTCCCAGAAGCACCCATAGGACTTCTAGTGTGTTAGTGGCATCACACAGAGCTCCTATATTTTCTTCCCAGAAGCACCCATAGGACTTCAATTGTGTGTTAGTGGCATCACACAGAGCTCCTATATTTTCTTCCCAGAAGCACCCATAGGACTTCAATTGTGTGTTAGTGGCATCACACAGAGCTCCTATATTTTCTTCCCAGAAGCACCCATAGGACTTCAATTGTGTGTTAGTGGCATCACACAGAGCTCCTATATTTTCTTCGCAGAAGCACCCATAGGACTTCAATTGTGTGTTAGTGGCAGCATCACACAGAGCTCCTATATTTTCTTTGCAGAAGCACCCATAGGACTTCTAGTGTGTTAGTGGCATCACACAGAGCTCCTATATTTTCTTCTCAGCAGAACCCACAGGACTTCTAGTGTGTTAGTGGCATCACACAGAGCTCCTATATTTTCTTTGCAGAAGCACCCATAGGACTTCTAGTGTGTTAGTGGCATCACACAGAGCTCCTATATTTTCTTCTCAGCAGCACCCACAGGACTTCTAGTGTGTTAGTGGCATCACACAGAGCTCCTATATTTTCTTCTCAGCAGCACCCACAGGACTTCTAGTGTGTTAGTGGCATCACACAGAGCTCCTATATTTTCTTTGCAGAAGCACCCATAGAACTTCAATTGTGTGTTAGTGGCATCACACAGCTCCTATATTTTCTTCCCAGAAGCACCCATAGGACTTCTAGTGTGTTAGTGGCATCACACAGAGCTCCTATATTTTCTTCTCAGCAGCACCCACAGGACTTCTAGTGTGTTAGTGGCATCACACAGAGCTCCTATATTTTCTTCTCAGCAGCACCCACAGGACTTCAATTGTGTGTTAGTGGCATCACACAGAGCTCCTATATTTTCTTCCCAGAAGCACCCATAGGACTTCTAGTGTGTTAGTGGCATCACACAGAGCTCCTATATTTTCTTCTCAGCAGCACCCACAGGACTTCTAGTGTGTTAGTGGCATCACACAGAGCTCCTATATTTTCTTTGCAGAAGCACCCATAGGACTTCTAGTGTGTTAGTGGCATCACACAGAGCTCCTATATTTTCTTTGCAGAAGCACCCATAGAACTTCAATTGTGTGTTAGTGGCATCACACAGAGCTCCTATATTTTCTTCCCAGAAGCACCCATAGGACTTCAATTGTGTGTTAGTAGCATCACACAGAGCTCCTATATTTTCTTCTCAGCAGCACCCACAGGACTTCTAGTGTGTTAGTGGCATCACACAGAGCTCCTATATTTTCTTTGCAGAAGCACCCATAGGACTTCTAGTGTGTTAGTGGCATCACACAGAGCTCCTATATTTTCTTCTCAGCAGCACCCACAGGACTTCTAGTGTGTTAGTGGCATCACACAGAGCTCCTATATTTTCTTCGCAGAAGCACCCATAGGACTTCAATTGTGTGTTAGTGGCATCACACAGAGCTCCTATATTTTCTTCCCAGAAGCACCCATAGGACTTCTAGTGTGTTAGTGGCATCACACAGAGCTCCTATATTTTCTTCTCAGCAGCACCCACAGGACTTCTAGTGTGTTAGTGGCATCACACAGAGCAGCACCCACAGGACTTCTAGTGTGTTAGTGGCATCACACAGAGCTCCTATATTTTCTTTGCAGAAGCACCCATAGGACTTCTAGTGTGTTAGTGGCATCACACAGAGCTCCTATATTTTCTTCTCAGCAGCACCCACAGGACTTCTAGTGTGTTAGTGGCATCACACAGAGCTCCTATATTTTCTTCTCAGCAGCACCCACAGGACTTCTAGTGTGTTAGTGGCATCACACAGAGCTCCTATATTTTCTTCTCAGCAGCACCCACAGGACTTCTAGTGTGTTAGTGGCATCACACAGAGCTCCTATATTTTCTTCTCAGCAGCACCCACAGGACTTCTAGTGTGTTAGTGGCATCACGCAGAGCTCCTATATTTTCTTTGCAGAAGCACCCATAGGACTTCTAGTGTGTTAGTGGCATCACACAGAGTTCCTATATTTTCTTCTCAGCAGCACAAACAGGACTTCTAGTGTGTTAGTGGCATCACACAGAGCTCCTATATTTTCTTTGCAGAAGCACCCATAGGACTTCTAGTGTGTTAGTGGCATCACACAGAGCTCCCATATTTTCTTCCCAGAAGCACCCATAGGACGTCAATTGTGTGTTAGTGGCATCACACAGAGCTCCCATATTTTCTTCCCAGAAGCACCCATAGGCCTTCTAGTGTGTTAGTGGCATCACACAGAGCTCCCATATTTTCTTCCCAGAAGCACCCATAGGACTTCTAGTGTGTTAGTGGCATCACACAGAGCTCCTATATTTTCTTCCCAGAAGCACCCATAGGACTTCAATTGTGTGTTAGTGGCATCACACAGAGCTCCCATATTTTCTTCCCAGAAGAACCCATAGGACTTCTAGTGTGTTAGTGGCATCACACAGAGCTCTCATATTTTCTTCCCAGAAGCACCCATAGGACGTCAATTGTGTGTTAGTGGCATCACACAGAGCTCCCATATTTTCTTCCCAGAAGCACCCATAGGACTTCTAGTGTGTTAGTGGCATCACACAGAGCTCCCATATTTTCTTCCCAGAAGCACCCATAGGACTTCTAGTGTGTTAGTGGCATCACACAGAGCTCCCATATTTTCTTCCCAGAAGCACCCATAGGACTTCTAGTGTGTTAGTGACATCACACAGAGCTCCCATATTTTCTTCCCAGAAGCACCCATAGGACTTCTAGTGTGTTAGTGGCATCACACAGAGCTCCCATATTTTCTTCCCAGAAGCACCCATAGGACGTCAATTGTGTGTTAGTGGCATAACACAGAGCTCCCATATTTTCTTCCCAGAAGCACCCATAGGACTTCTAGTGTGTTAGTGGCATCACACAGAGCTCCCATATTTTCTTCCCAGAAGCACCCATAGGACTTCTAGTGTGTTAGTGGCATCACACAGAGCTCCTATATTTTCTTCCCAGAAGCACCCATAGGACTTCAATTGTGTGTTAGTGGCATCACACAGAGCTCCCATATTTTTGTTCCCAGAAGCACCCATAGGACTTCTAGTGTGTTAGTGGCATCAAACAGAGCTCTCATATTTTGTTCCCAGAAGCACCCATAGGACGTCAATTGTGTGTTAGTGGCATCACACAGAGCTCCCATATTTTCTTCCCAGAAGCACCCATAGGACTTCTAGTGTGTTAGTGACATCACACAGAGCTCCCATAATTTCTTCCCAGAAGCACCCATAGGACTTCTAGTGTGTTAGTGGCATCACACAGAGCTCCTATATTTTCTTCCCAGAAGCACCCATAGGACTTCAATTGTGTGTTAGTGGCATCACACAGAGCTCCTATATTTTCTTCCCAGAAGCACCCATAGGACTTCAATTGTGTGTTAGTGGCATCACACAGAGCTCCTATATTTTCTTCCAGAAGCACCCATAGGACGTCAATTGTGTGTTAGTGGCATCACACAGAGCTCCCATATTTTCTTCCCAGAAGCACCCATAGGACTTCTAGTGTGTTAGTGACATCACACAGAGCTCCCATAATTTCTTCCCAGAAGCACCCATAGGACTTCTAGTGTGTTAGTGGCATCACACAGAGCTCCTATATTTTCTTCCCAGAAGCACCCATAGGACTTCAATTGTGTGTTAGTGGCATCACACAGAGCTCCTATATTTTCTTCCCAGAAGCACCCATAGGACTTCAATTGTGTGTTAGTGGCATCACACAGAGCTCCTATATTTTCTTCCCAGAAGCACCCATAGGACTTCAATTGTGTGTTAGTGGCATCACACAGAGCTCCTATATTTTCTTCCCAGAAGCACCCATAGGACTTCAATTGTGTGTTAGTGGCATCACACAGAGCTCCTATATTTTCTTCGCAGAAGCACCCATAGGACTTCAATTGTGTGTTAGTGGCATCACACAGAGCTCCTATATTTTCTTCCCAGAAGCACCCATAGGACTTCTAGTGTGTTAGTGGCATCACACAGAGCTCCTATATTTTCTTCTCAGCTGAACCCACAGGACTTCTAGTGTGTTGGTGGCATCACACAGAGCTCCTATATTTTCTTCTCAGCAGCACCCACAGGACTTCTAGTGTGTTAGTGGCATCACACAGAGCTCCTATATTTTCTTCTCATCAGCACCCACAGGACTTCTAGTGTGTTAGTGGCATCACACAGAGCTCCTATATTTTCTTCGCAGAAGCACCCATAAGACTTCAATTGCGTGTTAGTGGCATCACACAGAGCTCCTATATTTTCTTCCCAGAAGCCCCCTTAGGACTTTTAGTGTGTTAGTGGCATCACACAGAGCTCCTATATTTTCTTCTCAGCAGCACCCACAGGACTTCTAGTGTGTTAGTGGCATCACACAGAGCTCCTATATTTTCTTTGCAGAAGCACCCATAGGACTTCTAGTGTGTTAGTGGCATCACACAGAGCTCCTATATTTTCTTCTCAGCAGCACCCACAGGACTTCAAGTGTGTTAGTGGCATCACACAGAGCTCCTATATTTTCTTCGCAGAAGCACCCATAGGACTTCAATTGTGTGTTAGTGGCATCACACAGAGCTCCTATATTTTCTTCCCAGAAGCACCCATAGGACTTCTAGTGTGTTAGTGGCATCACACAGAGTTCCTATATTTTCTTCTCAGCAGCACCCACAGGACTTCTAGTGTGTTAGTGGCATCACACAGAGCAGCACCCATAGGACTTCTAGTGTGTTAGTGGCATCACACAGAGCTCCTATATTTTCTTCCCAGAAGCACCCACAGGACTTCTAGTGTGTTAGTGGCATCACACAGAGCAGCACCCACAGGACTTCTAGTGTGTTAGTGGCATCACACAGAGCTCCTATATTTTCTTTGCAGAAGCACCCATAGGACTTCTAGTGTGTTAGTGGCATCACACAGAGCTCCTATATATTTTCTTCTCAGCAGCACCCACAGGACTTCTAGTGTGTTAGTGGCATCACACAGAGCTCCTATATTTTCTTCTCAGCAGCACCCACAGGACTTCTAGTGTGTTAGTGGCATCACACAGAGCTCCTATATTTTCTTCTCAGCAGCACCCACAGGACTTCTAGTGTGTTTAGTGGCATCACACAGAGCTCCTATATTTTCTTTGCAGAAGCACCCATAGGACTTCTAGTGTGTTAGTGGCATCACACAGAGCTCCTATATTTTCTTCTCAGCAGCACCAACAGGACTTCTAGTGTGTTAGTGGCATCACACAGAGCTCCTATATTTTCTTTGCAGAAGCACCCATAGGACTTCTAGTGTGTTAGTGGCATCACACAGAGCTCCTATATTTTCTTCTCAGAAGCACCCACAGGACTTCTAGTGTGTTAGTGGCATCACACAGAGCTCCTATATTTTCTTCTCAGCAGCACCCACAGGACTTCTAGTGTGTTATTGGCATCACACAGAGCTCCTATATTTTCTTTGCAGAAGCACCCATAGGACTTCTAGTGTGTTAGTGGCATCACACAGAGCTCCTATATTTTTCTTCTCAGCAGCACCCACAGGACTTCTAGTGTGTTAGTGGCATCACACAGAGCTCCTATATTTTCTTCTCAGCAGCACCCACAGGACTTCTAATGTGTTAGTGGCATCACACAGAGCTCCTATATTTTCTTCTCAGCAGCACCCACAGGACTTCTAGTGTGTTAGTGGCATCACACAGAGCTCCTATATTTTCTTCGCAGAAGCACCCATAGGACTTCTAGTGTGTTAGTGGCATCACACAGAGCTCCTATATTTTCTTCTCAGCAGCACCCATAGGACTTCTAGTGTGTTAGTGGCAGCAAACAGAGCTCCTATATTTTCTTGTCAGCAGCACACATAGTACCTATAGTGTGTTAGTGTCAGCACCCATAGGACCTACAGTGTGTTGTGAGCACACATAGGAGCTCTATTTTTTATACTATATACACTACCGACTACAATGGCTGGAAGACCGCCAAGGAGAGGCAGAGCGTGCAGAGGCAAGAACACAGGGCAGGCAGGCTCTGTTTCTAGAGACAACAGTGCTGGTCGTGGACGTGGTCGTGCATCGTCAGCACGTGGCCATGGGACACGCTTGTCTTTGTTTTTGGCAGCTGGACATGTGGAGCCACATCATGCTGAAGGCTTGGTAGAATGGATGACCAAGCCCTCCTCATCCTCCTCATCCTCTCTCACCCAGGCTCAGGGTACTGGCAGAGCACCTGCCAACGCGTACTCAATGGCATCATCAGCCACCCCTTCCCTAGACCCACCATGTCCTCCTGAGGAGTCCCCCGAACTCTTTGAGCACAGTGTTGGGTACATGCTCCAGGAGGATGCCCAACGATTCGAAGGCTCGGATGATGATACCCAGCTTGAGGAAGTCAGTAGTGTGCGCGCAGAGAGAGGGGATGCTGAAGGACAGCAATCTGGCAGTACTGTTCCACCAGCTGCAGCTTACTGCCAGGTTTTCTCTAGTGGTGAAGAGGGAGGGGATGATGAGGTCACTGACTCCACGTGGGTGCCTGAAGGGAGAGAGGAGGAGGAGGAGGACGAGGAGGAGGAGGATGCGGTGTCACATGTCCAACGAGTCAGGATGCCCCCTGGAGGCCAGCTAGAGGCCAGCACAGCAACTGTACCACACCGCAGAGCTCCGCCTGTGCAGGGCGCTGCCTCTGCACGTTATCAGAAAAGTTCTTTGGTGTGGGCCTTTTTTGAGACGAGTGCATCAGATTGCACCACTGCTATTTGCAATATTTGTCTCAAGCGTATCTCGCGTGGCCAAAACATCAGCCGCTTGGGCACTACAAGCATGAGCAGACATATGTCGACCTGCCATGCAGCTCGTTGGCAAGCACACATAAAAGACCCACACCAAAGAACAAAGCGGACCTCTCCTTGCTCCTCATCAGCTGGGATCTCAATCCCCACTACATCTTCAGTCCTCTCTGAAAGCTGCTCTGAGAGGACTGAAGGTGTAGAATTAGGTGTGTCACAACCAAGTACTTGCAGTACACCGACGTCCGATTGTAGCAGGCAAATTTCCCTGCCCCAGCTGCTAGACTGTCGAAAGAAGTACACTCCCAGCCATCCACATGCCCAGCGGTTGAATGCTAGCTTTGCTAAATTGCTAGCACTTCAACTGCTGCCTTTTCAGTTGGTAGACTCGGCCCCCTTCCGTGAGTTTGTTCAATGTGCTGTTCCTCACTGGCAGGTTCCCAAACGCCACTTTTTCTCACGGAAGGCGATTCCGTCTCTCTACCGGCATGTGGAAGGCAATGTCCATGCCTCGCTGGACAGGGCGGTCAGCGGTAAGGTGCATATTACCGCTGACTCATGGTCCAGCAGGCATAGACAGGGACGTTATCTTTCTTTCACGGCCCATTGGGTCACTCTATTGGCAGCTGGGAGGGATGCAGGACAAGGTGCAGTAGTGTTGGAGGTTGTTCCGCCACCACGCCTCCAAAATGCTACTACTGCTACTGGTTGTGACACACCTCTCTCCTCCACCCCCTCCTCTTCTTCTTCCTCCAGTGCTCTGTCCTTGGAACCAGCGGTGCTCCGTAGGCGTACAAGGGGCTACGCAAGTACGCAGGCAAAAAGATGCCATGCCGTGCTTGCGCTGGTGTGTTTGGGGGACAGGAGCCACACTGGGCCAGAGGTTCTGGCAGCTCTGCAGGGGCAGGCCGAGAGGTGGTTGACGCCACGCCAGCTTAAGCCACGAATGGTCGTTTCTGACAATGGCACCAACCTCCTCTCCGCCCTGCGACAGGGGCAGCTCACCCATGTGCCCTGTATGGCTCACGTCCTCAACCTGGTGGTGCAGCGGTTCTTGGGCAGGTTCCCAGGCTTACAGGATGTCCTGAGGCAGGCCAGGAAAGTCTGTGTGCATTTCCGCCGATCTTATAATGCCAGTGCTCGGCTGACTGAGCTGCAAAAGGAGCTGAACCTGCCCAAGAACCGCCTAATATGTGACATGCCCACCAGGTGGAACTCAACGTTGGCCATGCTGCAGCGACTGCACACGCAGCAGAGGGCCATCAATGAGTACCTTTGCGACTACGGCACCAGGACAGGGTCAGGGGAGCTTGGCTTTTTTCCCCATGCCAGTGGAGCATGATCAGGGATGCATGCACTGTCCTCTCACCATTTGAGGAGGCCACGAGGATGGTGAGCAGTGACAGTGCATGCATCAGTGACACTGTACCTCTTGTCCACCTCTTGGAGCATACGCTGCGTGGGATAATGGACAGGGCACTTGAGGCAGAACAGAGGCAGGAAGAGGAGGACTTCCTTGCCTCTCAAGGCCCCCTTTATCCGGACAGTGTTCCTTCTGTCCCACCCATCACACAGGAAGAGGATGAGGAGGAGGAGGAGGAGGAGGATTGTGTGAGAATGGAGGTGGAGCCTGGCACTCAGCATCAGCAGCAGCAGTCTTTTAGGGATGATGTACAGTCCCAACAAACCAGTGGACTTGTACGTGGCTGGGAGGAGGTGGCTGGCGATCATGTCATCCTCAGTGACCCAGAAGACTCCGGACCGAATGCCTCAGCTTACCTACGCTGTATGGCCTCCCCGATCCTGCAAAGCATGCGGATGGATCCTCGTGTTTTCTGCGGATCAAGGAGAGGGACCATTACTGGCTGGCCACTCTCCTTGATCCACTGTACAAGGGTAAGGTTGCGAACCTTATCTTGCCGTCACAGAGGGAGCAGAGGATGAGACATCTCAGGGAGGCCTTGCAGAAAGGTCTGTGCAACGCGTTCCCAGAAACTGGGAGGTTACAAACTCCTGGTCCTGGACGACGAGTTGCTGAGGCTTCGGTCAGTAGCAGAAGGAGCGGTGGGGAAGGTGGACGTCTGACCGATGCATTCAGACAATTTTTTAGTCCGCAGCCCCAAGGTATGATCGGTTCCAGCAACCATCGCCAGCGTCTGATATACATGGTGCAGGAATACCTAGGGGCAAGGTCAGACTTGGACACCTTTCCCACCGAAAATCCTCTGGCTTACTGGGTCCTGAGGATGGATCACTGGCCAGAGCTTGCACAGTATGCAATTGAGCTACTGGCCTGTCCTGCCTCCAGCGTTCTTTCCGAACGCACATTCAGTGCTGCTGGAGGATTTGTCACCGATCATGTCCACTGACTCGGTTGATCGACTGACCTTCATAAAAATGAATCAGTCTTGGATCACCACCAGCTACCAGGCACCTGAAGCGGATATAACGGAATAATTTATAATGTCACATCCCTTCAAGACTGCCTATGCTGATGCTGAGTGACTGTCCTGTTATGTTCACTGACTATCCTCTTCCTCCTCCTCAATGATCCATGCCACCACACCAGTGCCTAAGGCCCAATTTTTCAGCCCCTGTATAACAGGGGCGTGTAATTACAATTTTTTTAAAAGATGCTTCGCAACAGGTGTGACTGCTGTGCTCCAAGTACAGTATCTGTGAGGGGTTGCAGTGTTGTGGCACCAGCACCAGTGCCTAAGGCACAATTTTTCAGCCCCTGTATAACAGGGGCGTGTAATTACAATTTTTTAAAAAGATGCTTCGCAACAGGTGTGACTGCTGTGCTCCAAGTACAGTATCTGTGAGGGGTTGCAGTGTTGTGGCACCAGCACCAGTGCCTAAGGCCCAATTTTTCAGCCCCTGTTGGGGCGTGTAATTACAATTTTTAGGCAATGCTTTGCAACAGGTCTCATTGCTGTGCTAAGAGTACAGTATATGTGAGGGGTTGCAGTGTTGTGGCACCAGCACCAATGCCTAAGGCCCAATTTTTCAGCCCCTGTTTTTTTTTTTAACTGTTTATTTCTTTATTATTTTCATTAGTACAAAACAGAACACATATTATTTGTACAAACAATATATCTTACTAAATTTTCCACCAATATTCCCATTTTACTCCTTCCCTAACCCTCCCTTCCCACCCCCATCTTCCTCTACTCAAGCACTAATTTCCTTTATTTTCACTACTCTTTTATATCCACTGGGGGGGAGTTTTATTGTTTCCTATGCTTTTTCGCCTTTTCTCTCTTCTTTCCCTTTTTCCTCTCTTTCCCTCTCTTTTCTTACCCCTCTTTTCCTTCTCCTTTAATCTTGTTCTAGTCCTTGTGACCCAGTTTTGCTGAGACCCCTTCACTATGCTTCCTTTATGGTGGGCAACCCCTTTTCCTCAACCATAGTTCCCATAGAGTTTTAAATTTGTTGAAATTTCCTCTTCTGATGAATACTACCCTTTCTTTCCATATTGTTGCATTCATTGTGTTAACCCATTCTGTCAGTTTCGGGGCTTTCGATGCTTGCCAGTTTTGTGCTAACAGTTTCCTTGCCTGAAACAATCACCTTCGTACTGCTACCATGATATTTTTTTGGCCGTAGCTTCCTTCCATACATCCTAACAGACAGACTTTTGGTTCTACTTTTAATTCTATCCCAAAAGTTGTGTTAATTGTATCCAGTACTGTACTCCAATACCTCTGTAACTTAGGGCACCTCCACATCATGTGTATGAGATCTCCTGAGTCCTGGCATCTAGGACATTTATCGTCTGGTTTCCTCCCGTACATATACAACCTCTTTGGAGTATAATATACTCGGTGTATTAAAAATAAATGTGACATTCTCTGTGATGGGGATAGTGACACCAGAGGCCCTTGATCTAATATCTGTACCCATTGATCATCTGTTATAGTACCTAGGTCTTTCTCCCACTGCCCTCTATTTTTCTCCACCATGTCCCTAGGTATTGATCTAGTGCTGATCTGTAGGTATAGATCTGAAATAATGCCTTTGAGGTCTCCCCCTTTAATGATTCTTTGGAGATATGGGATTTCTTCCCATACCACTGTTTGCGATTTAAATTGAGCTTGTAAGGCATGTCTTATTTGTAAGTACCTATAAACTAAAGTATTTGGTAACCCATATTCTTTACTTAGTTCCGCAAAGGATTTCAATATGTTGGCCTTATATAGTTGTTTTACTCTAGTTATACCCATCTTTTCCCATTTTCTGATTTTACCCATGACCTGGACTTCCTTCAAATTTTTGTTATCCCAAAGGGGGGAATGTTCCGTCAACCCCTCATATCCCAATGCTGCTTTACTCGCTTTCCACACCCTCGTAGTCATTCCCATTCCAAAAGGAGTTTGCCTCGAGATTTTCTATTATAGAGCTATGAGGGGCATCTAATAGCATAATTTTACTGCTGGTATTTTCTCCATTTCTTATACCACATCCGCTCAGATGCTGTAATTGAGCAGCTAGAAAATAGCTGCGAGGGTGTGGGACCGCCATCCCACCTTCATTTATTGGCAATTGTAGAGTTGAAAGCCCGATCCGTGCTTTACCGTTCTTCCAAATCAGTTCCCTGAACAGGGTTTCTAGCTTCCTGAACCATTCCTTTCATATCCATACTGGGCTATTGTGGAGGATATATAGCAATTGCGGCATCCAGATCATTTTAATGAGGTTAATACGGCCTGCCACTGACAGCGGCAGTCGTCCCCATATATCTGCTTTTCTTTTAAATTTATCCAACAGAGGACCCAAATTGTTATAGATATACTGCTCTGGGTGCCGTGTTACCACTATCCCCAAATAGTCCATCTTTTCCACCACTTTTAACTGAGACATATCACCTAAATCTAAATTGTCCAATGGGTCCACAGGTAGGAGTGCTGACTTTCCCCAATTTATCGCTAAGCTCGAAAATTGTCCATATCGTTCTACTAACTGTACTGCCCCTTTCAAAGACTTATAGGTATCCCCCAAAAAAGGTAATATATCATCTGCATATAATGCAGTTTTCTCCTCCCCTAATTTCCTCTGAAATCCCTGAATATCTTGTGTGGATCTGATCAGTATCGCCAATGGTTCTATTGCCAATGTGAAGAGGAGGGGAGACAGGGGACAACCCTGTCTCGTCCCCCTCTCCAATCGGAACATCTTAGAACATTCATTATTAATTTTGATTTTAGCCTGTGGAGAGTTATAGAGAGTTTTTACTAGTCTAATAAAAGAAGGTCCAAATCCAAATTTTCCTAAAACCAGCCAGAGATAATCCCACTCTAGGCTGTCAAATGCCTTTGTTGCATCCAACGATAGAATAGCTCTATTCCCGGTGTTCTCCGTTGGCATCTGCAAGTTTAGGTAGACCCTTCTAATATTAGTACTCGTTGCTCTATTGGGGATAAACCCAGACTGATCTGGGTGTATAAGTTTCTGAATATATTTATTCATCCTGGCTGCTATCACCCTAGCCATGATCTTAATATCTGAGCATAATAGTGATATTGGTCTATAGCAGTGGTCTCCAAACTGCGGCCCAAGGGCCAGATGTGGCCCTTTGCGTGCCTTTATCCGGCCCTTAGGGCACTATCCCTCCCACTGATACGAGACACTATTCTGCCCACTGACACTGACAATGAAGCACCATTTCTTCCACTGACACCACTAATGGGGCACTATTGATACCAGCGACGGGGCAGTATTCTTCCCCTAACACCAGATGTTTATTCCCACTAATACCAGGACAATTTCCACTCCCGATGGCCAAAGTCCGGCCCTCCTGGAGTCTGAAGGACAATAAACTGGCCCTTTGCTTAGAATGTTTGGAGACCCCTGGTCTATAGGATGCTGTATCCAATCGATCTTTCCCCTCCTTCTGGAGTACGATTATGATCGCTTCAGTCATCGAGGTGGGCAATTTCCCTTCTGCTACTGCGCTATTTACTACCTTCAATAATTCTGGGAGCAGTACCTCTCCGTATTGTTTATATATCTCTACTGGCAACCCGTCTAGTCCAGGAGACTTTTGATTTGCCATCTCCCTTACTGCTGACTGTAGCTCCTCCAGAGTTATAGGGGCCTCTATAGCTTATCTATCTTCTTCCTGTAATACCGGTGTCTCTATTCCCCTTAGGAAGCTCTTCATTGCCTCCGCCCCCTCTGGTGTCTCTATCCTTTTTGATCTATACAGATCCTCATAATAAGTCTCGAATGTCTCCAAGATTGTCATGGTCTGGGAGGAAATCACCCCATTAGCTGTTCTTATTGCGGAAATATTAGAAGGGGTTGAATTGGTTTTGGTCAAGAGAGCAAGCATACGGCCTACACTCTCTCCCTCTGCAAATGCTTTCTGTTTCTGTAAGAGATGTTTATTCTCCAACTTCTTTGTGACCAGCATTTTATATTTCTTCTGTTTCTCAAGCCAAGTTCTTTGTCTAACAGTTGATGGTTCCTCTACATATAGTTTTTCTGCCTCTAGCACCTCCTTCCTTACTTTTTCTTCCCACTCTTTAGAACTTCTTTTTATTTGGGCCACTTGTTGGATTAGTAGTCCCCTTAAAAAAGCCTTCAAAGTGTCCCATACCACTCCCACTGGTGCTGTCCCTCCATTAAGAGATATAAATTCCCTTAGTTTTTTATTTACCTCCTCTGGTTTTTCTATCAATTCCAGCCAAAAAGGGCTTATTTTCCAATTATTTAAGGGACATTTTTTCTTTGCATTCATTGTAGTCACCAGTGGAGAGTGGTCCGACACCCCTCTTGGGTAATGTACAATCTTTACTACTGACTGTAATATATCTCTATTTCCCCATACCATATCTATTCTAGACAGTGTATTATATGTGCCCGAAAAACAGGAGTACTGCCACACATCTGGATTTCCTATTCTCCATAGATCGCACCACCCCACTTCTTCCAAAAATTGGGATAAACGTCCCTCCCTCATTCCATCCACTCCGACCTTTACTGGAAATCTGTCTAAAGTTCTATCTAGTACTTCATTGAAGTCTCCTACTACCATTACTGGGGTATCTTCCTTCTGATAAAAACTCCATTAGTGTATACAGAACCTCCATTTTAAAAGGTGGAGGGATGTAGATGTTTGCCAGTACATAAGGTTCATCTTCAATAAAGCAATACAAAAAGATATAGCGGCCCATTTTATCTATATTAATTTCTCTACACACAAAGGATAACCCTTTTTTTTTACCAATATGCTCACCCCTCTCGAGTAGGAAGAAAAAAAATGAATGGTACTGATATTGAAATTTCTTATTGGTTAGTTTTACTATTGTTTCCCTCATTAAATGAGTCTCTTGTAAACAAATTATATCTACCCCATATAAATCTAGCGTGGAAAAAATAGTAGCTCTTTTAGTTGGGTCGCCCATCCCACGGACATTCCAGGAGGCTATATTAAATGTTTTTTGCCGCATATTTAGGTGGAGGAGAAAGCAACAAGCGAAAAAAGGGGGGCACCATATGCGGGAACACCGCAATGATAGGAGGAGAGAAAAAGAAAAAAGCAAAAAGGGAGGGGCATCTAAAAAAGGCCTGAGGGGGAAGATTGAATAGAAAATACCCCAGTATATATACCAGGTGATCCAAAAAATTTAAAAAAGGAAAAAATGAAAAATATTTAATACACCTTGCAAAATCAAAATAACATCTTCTCCCCTGGTTTGTCCGTGCAAAATTTTTAAATGTACTCTCCAAATCAAAATTTCTTTTGTGTGCCACAATGTTGCTTTTTACTCCGTTTCTCCCTTGTGTTTGAAATGTGCTACTTATGGTTACGTGCCTTATTATTCCCATCCATCTACCCTTAACCCTCCCACCCCTCCCCCCTCCCCCTCTACTCTGCCTATCTAGGCTACCCATAGGGGCTATTCTTGTGACCCATTCCTCCCTTACACAACACACACTATACATATATACCACACCTTGTACTTCTTCCCGCTCTTAACCCAAGCTGCTTCCCCTCAAAAAAATAAAAAAAAAAAAAAAAAAAAAAGGTAGGTTTAACAGGGGCGTGTAATTACAAATCTTGATCTAATAGTTCACAGCAGGCCCATTCCTGCGCCCACCAAGAGTAACTATGAGGGCCTACAGTCTTGTGGCAACACCGTCCACCACCACCGCCAAAGGCCCAATTTTTCTGCCCTGTTCAACAGGTGCATGCAATTACAAATCTTGATCTAATAACTCACAGCAGGGCCCATTCCTGCACCCACCAAGAGTAACTGTGAGGGCCTACAGTCTTGTGGCAACACCGTCCACCACCACCGCCAAAGGCCCAATTTTTCTGCCCTGTTCAACAGGTGCATGCAATTACAAATCTTGATCTAATAACTCACAGCAGGGCCCATTCCTGCACCCACCAAGAGTAACTGTGAGGGCTTAGAGTCTTGTGGCAACACCGTCCACCACCACCACCACTACCACCACCAAAGGCCCAATCTTTCTGCCCTGTTCAACAGGTGCATGCAATTACAAATCTTGATCTAATAACTCACAGCAGGGCCCATTCCTGCGCCCACCAAGAGTAACTGTGAGGGCTTACAGTCTTGTGGCAACACCGTCCACCACCACCACCACCAAAGGCCCAATTTTTCTGCCCTGTTCAACAGGTGCATGCAATTACAAATCTAGATCTAATAACTCACAGCAGGGCCCATTCCTGCGCCCACCAAGAGTAACTGTGAGGGCTTACAGTCTTGTGGCAACACTGTCCACCACCACCACCACCACCAAAGGCCCAATTTTTCTGCCCTGTTCAACAGGTGCATGCAATTACAAATCTTGATCTAATAACTCACAGCAGGGCCCATTCCTGCGCCCACCAACTAGTAACTGTGAGGGCTTACAGTCTTGTGGCTACACCAACATCTAATGGGGAAAATTTCTGCAGAGTATATATGGCAGGCCCCTACTTTCAAACATCCAACTTGCAAACGACTCCTACTTGCAAACGGAAAGAGAAAACAGGAAGTGAGAGGAAATCTACCCCTAGGAAGGGAAATTCGATCCTGTTAGATTTAATTTGGGAAAAAGGTATCTCCTCTCTACTGATGCTTTATCACCAATCCTTGTTTCAATTAAAACCCCACTTTTCCAAAAACATTTGTCATTGGGACGGAAAGTGAGGTGAAATGTTCTGAACAGATGTGCAAAGACAGCAAATGTTACAGGGGTGATAACCCCTCCCTATGTTCTCCAAAAAGCTTAAAAATAGATTTTTTGGGGATGGAGCTACACTTCATAATGTACCTGTTCAGATTCTACTTAAGAACAAACCTACAGTCCGTGTCTTGTTTGCACCGCCTGTATACTGCTGTTCAGAGTATATAGGGTTGTAGGTATAGGGTTTTATTTTGGGTGCGGGGTCCCCCTTAATATCCATACAAGACCCAAAGGACCTGGGGTGGGGGGGGGGGGGTGATGGGGTAGCCATGCCATTTTTCTCAAGGATTTTCAGCCAAATGGCGGCCAGGACAAGACATGACATTAAAGCCGCAAGTGGTTTTAAATGGCTTCTTTTTTTCCTTTACAAATGTCATTTTGTGCAAGGACAGTTCTAAACACGGGAAACACATGCCACTTCACAGGCATACTTTAGACACCCCCCAGGTACCATATTTAAAGGAATATGTCACTTTTTTTTTTCACTTTATGCATCATTAAAATGAATGCTCCCAAAAAAACGTTAGTTTTTAAAAGTTCTTTTTGCATTGATATATGTCCCCTGGGGCAGGACCCGGGTCCCCAAACCTGTTTTATGACATTAACATGCATATTGGCCGTTGTAATTAGCAATTTTGATTTCGAACGTTCGCGTCCATTATAACGAATAGGGTTCGAAAATTCGCGCGAACTTTCGGTCCGTTCGAAGGTTCTGGTGCGAACCGAACCCGGGGGTGTTCGGCTCATCCCTACCCAGCACAAGTCTTTAACCCACAACCCTACCTGCCAGCTCAAATCCCACCCTAATTCCCCCTCCTATCAGAAATCTCCCTCACCCCAAAAAAATCACCTGTCTAGCACACATCCTCTCTAATTCTCCATCCTAGCACAAATCTTCTCCCCCAATACCCCCCTTTCAAGCAAACCCCCCACCCAAACCTTCCTCCTAGCACAAATTCTTCCCCAATCCCTCCTCCTAGCACAAGTCCCCCCCCAGTCCCCACTCCCAGCATACATCCCCCAGTCTTTTTCTCCTAGCACAAATCCCCCCTCCCAGCATAAATCCCCCCATTTCCTCCTCCTAGCACAAATTCACCCCAATTCCCCCACAAATCCACAACCCCCTCCCAATTAACTTTCTCAGCACAAATTCCTCCTCCCTACCAAAATCCACCCCATCATGAGTTCCCCCAATCCCCCCTCTTAGCACAAATCCCCCCGCCTCCTAGCACAAACATTCCAGCCTTCCTTCCTACTAGCACATACCCCCCATTCCTCCTTCTAGCAGGTATCCCCCAATCCCTATTACACTTCCCAGCACAGATAGCTGTCAATCCCCCCTCCTGCACAAACTATTATTCCCCCTCCCCCTCACTGTGTACAATTTTCCCGTAAGTTCGACCCCCTCTCAACCTATATGGGGAACCCCCTACAAAGCAAGGAGGAGGTGCACTGTGTTGTACTCTCCTGTTCTGTCAGAACAACGCTCATCCATGTAGCACTTAGATCGCATCGCACTGTACACACACACAGTTTGGTTATCGCCCCCTTCCTCCTCCAAGGGCTGCTCATCTCCTGGAGCAGGAAATGTGGGTAGGGGGCGGTAATCAATGTGTGTGTGTATGTGTACAGTGCGATGTGATCTAAAAGCGATCCTGTCTCGTGTGCTGCATGGACGAGCACTGTTCTGACAGGAGGGAGAGCCCGGAGAGCATAACACAGCGTACCTCCTCCTGGCTCTTTCCTCTCCACCACTTCTTCAGGCTGCTTTCCCCTGGTCCCGGTGGTGGGGGAAGGAGCTCAGTGGCCACTCAGGAACAACATCCAAAAGAAGGGCTGGTATGGGGTGGGTCAGAACTGAAGTCTGTGTCCGCAACCCTTAGATCCGGCCATATTTGTGTTTCTCCCTCCAGCTGCTGAAAGCCGGTGGGAGAGAGAGGGGGAGAAACCAGCTGTCAGCTGCTGGAGGGATAAATACGCAGTGCATTGTTCTGCAATTGCCCTCTCTGTCCCACTGATCCTCCTGCTCTTCGGGCACCCTGTGTGCTCAGGCCCCCTACTGGAGAACCGGTGGTACCCCCCTAAAGGAGACCCTGCTCCAAAGACATACTGGTAAGTTAATTGGCCCTAGCATATGTATAAATGTGAGTTAGGGACCTTAGATTATAAGCTACTTGAGGGCAGGGGCTGATGTCAATGTACAATATATATGTAAAGTGCTGCATAAATTGTCAGTGCTATATAAAATAAATTAAAGTACACCAGGTTTTGACTCTCTTGTGCAGCTAAAGCTGCATTACTTATTAAATCCCCATAAACATTTCTGTTTTAAGTCACAGAGGAGAAAGAAAGTGATACAGGCTACTGAAATGAATGTTCAGTCATGAGCTTGCGTTTAATTGGAATTGGGCTCACATTCAAACTGGAAGCCAGCTGTCATTCTTGGTCAAATGAACTGCGAATGGGGATGCTTGTGACATCATTGACCTGCTATGGCCCCATGGCAATATTAGGTCAATCCCATCGACCTAATATGGCCTTATTGCCATATTAGGTCAGCGATGTCACACGCGTCCCTGCTCTTTTGTACAATCAGCTGCAGGCAGAGAATCCCCCAGCCTGCAGCTCATTGGACCGAGAATGACAGTAGGCTTTCAGATTCGGACCTAAACCTGTCCTCAAACAAATGCAAGCTCATTCCTATCTTCCTATCAGAGATAACTGTAGTTTGTCATTGCAGTGATCATGTAATTTTGAGCCTGTCCTACCAACTCTGAGACCAGGAGCAGTCATTGACAGTGCAGTTTCCATGCTGGGAGCACACAATCAAGTGCTCTCCCAGCCCAAACAATGGTATACATACAGTACTTTGAAAAGGTAGTTGCCCCCTTTCTGATTTTTCCTTTTTTTACATATTTGTCACACTGACCGTATATACTCGAGTATAGGCTGACCCGAATATAAGCCGAGGCACCTAATTTTACCACAAAAAAATGGAAAATTGTATTAACTTGAGTATAAGCCTAGGGTGAGAAATGCGCAGCTACTGTAAGTGGAAAAGAGGGTCAACAATGCCCATTTGCAGCCTCACTGTGCCCATTTGCATGCCTCAAACTTGGTATTTAAGGGTTCCTAGTTGCCCCCTATCTGCAGCCAGAAATGACATAACATTGCTGCAGATGGACACAGTTGACCGACTTTGGGGCCCCGTATCTTTGGGCCACTTGGTGCTAGGAAATTTGGTATGCGAACTCACAACATATGGTACTACAACATATCAAAAGATGGGGTTCCTATTACCAAGTGACCCCGAGATACGGGGCCCCAAAGGGCTAGAAACCCCATATCTGGATTTGGATATGTTGTAGTGTAGGGATGGGCCCGGTGCTCGATGCGAACCCACGTTCGCATCGAGCACCGGGCGTTCGCTCGCTCGGCGAGCCCAGAACTATTTGGGGCGTTCACATCACATTCGTGTGATGCGAGCGGCCCCGCAATGCATTGCGGCCGGCGCGGCTGGCGAAGTGCATTGCTGGCTGATGATTGGCCAAGCATGCACTGTGACCCCGCATGCTTGGCCAATCACAGCGCCGGAAACTCGAAGAGCCATAATTGGCTACAGGCAGGACGCCTGTAGCCAATTACAGCTCAGGGGCTTTAGTACACGCCCCCTCTTATAAAAGGCCGCCACGCCGTCTGCGCCGGTCACATGCTGTTCCGGCGTAGATAGAGCAGGATCGTTCTGTGTCACTCTGCTGGATTTAGTTAGAGAGATTGAGTTAGATAGATTCATTTAGAAGGATTGATTTAGAAAGAGGGGCTTGTAGTGTGTTCGTGGCAGGCAGGCACTGGCAGCAAACAGAGCTCCTGTATTTTGTTCCCAGAAGCACCTATAGGACTTGTAGTGTGTTCGTGGCAGGCAGGCAGAGCTCCTATATTTTGTTCCCAGAAGCACCTATAGGACTTGTAGTGTGTTCGTGGCAGGCAGGCAGAGCTCCTATATTTTGTTCCCAGAAGCACCTATAGGACTTGTAGTGTGTTCGTGGCAGGCAGGCAGAGCTCCTATATTTTGTTCCCAGAAGCACCTATAGGACTTGTAGTGTGTTCGTGGCAGGCAGGCAGAGCTCCTATATTTTGTTCCCAGAAGCACCTATAGGACTTGTAGTGTGTTCGTGGCAGGCAGGCAGAGCTCCTATATTTTGTTCCCAGAAGCACCAATAGGACTTGTAGTGTGTTCGTGGCAGGCAGGCAGAGCTCCTATATTTTATTCCCAGAAGCACCTATAGGACTTGTAGTGTGTTCGTGGCAGGCAGGCAGAGCTCCTATATTTTGTTCCCAGAAGCACCTATAGGACTTGAAGTGTGTTAGTCCCATCACACAGACCTACATTTTCTTCCCAGAAGCACCTATAGGACTTGTAGTGTGTTAGTCCCATCACACAGAGATCATATATTTTGTTCCCAGAAGCACATATAGGACTTGAAGTGTGTTAGTCCCATCACACAGACCTATATTTTCTTCCCAGAAGCACCCATAGGACTTGAAGTGTGTTAGTCCCATCACACAGAGATCCTATATTTTGTTCCCAGAAGCACCTATAGGACTTGAAGTGTGTTAGTCCCATCACACAGACCTATATTTTCTTCCCAGAAGCACCTATAGGACTTGAAGTGTGTTAGTCCCATCACACAGACCTACATTTTCTTCCCAGAAGCACCTATAGGACTTGAAGTGTGTTAGTCCCATCACACAGAGATCATATATTTTGTTCCCAGAAGCACCTATAGGACTTGAAGTGTGTTAGTCCCATCACACAGACCTATATTTTGTTCCCAGAAGCACCTATAGGACTTGAAGTGTGTTAGTCCCATCACACAGACCTACATTTTTCTTCCCAGAAGCACCTATAGGACTTGAAGTGTGTTAGTCCCATCACACAGAGATCATATATTTTGTTCCCAGAAGCACCTATAGGACTTGAAGTGTGTTAGTCCCATCACACAGACCTATATTTTCTTCCCAGAAGCACCCATAGGACTTGAAGTGTGTTAGTCCCATCACACAGAGATCATATATTTTGTTCCCAGAAGCACCTATAGGACTTGAAGTGTGTTAGTCCCATCACACAGACCTATATTTTGTTCCCAGAAGCACCTATAGGACTTGAAGTGTGTTAGTCCCATCACACAGACCTACATTTTCTTCCCAGAAGCACCTATAGGACTTGAAGTGTGTTAGTCCCATCACACAGAGATCATATATTTTGTTCCCAGACGCACCTATAGGACTTGAAGTGTGTTAGTCCCATCACACAGACCTATATTTTCTTCCCAGAAGCACCCATAGGACTTGAAGTGTGTTAGTCCCATCACACAGACCTACATTTTCTTCCCAGAAGCACCTATAGGACTTGAAGTGTGTTAGTCCCATCACACAGAGATCATATATTTTGTTCCCAGAAGCACCTATAGGACTTGAAGTGTGTTAGTCCCATCACACAGACCTATATTTTGTTCCCAGAAGCACCTATAGGACTTGAAGTGTGTTAGTCCCATCACACAGAGATCATATATTTTGTTCCCAGAAGCACCTATAGGACTTGAAGTGTGTTAGTCCCATCACACAGACCTATATTTTGTTCCCAGAAGCACCTATAGGACTTGAAGTGTGTTAGTCCCATCACACAGAGATCATATATTTTGTTCCCAGAAGCACCTATAGGACTTGAAGTGTGTTAGTCCCATCACACAGACCTATATTTTCTTCCCAGAGGCACCCATAGGACTTGAAGTGTGTTAGTCCCATCACACAGAGATCATATATTTTGTTCCCAGAAGCACCTATAGGACTTGAAGTGTGTTAGTCCCATCACACAGACCTATATTTTGTTCCCAGAAGCACCTATAGGACTTGAAGTGTGTTAGTCCCATCACACAGACCTACATTTTCTTCCCAGAAGCACCTATAGGACTTGAAGTGTGTTAGTCCCATCACACAGAGATCATATATTTTGTTCCCAGAAGCACCTATAGGACTTGAAGTGTGTTAGTCCCATCACACAGACCTATATTTTCTTCCCAGAAGCACCCATAGGACTTGAAGTGTGTTAGTCCCATCACACAGAGATCATATATTTTGTTCCCAGAAGCACCTATAGGACTTGAAGTGTGTTAGTCCCATCACACAGACCTATATTTTCTTCCCAGAAGCACCCATAGGACTTGAAGTGTGTTAGTCCCATCACACAGAGATCCTATATTTTGTTCCCAGAAGCACCTATAGGACTTGAAGTGTGTTAGTCCCATCACACAGACCTATATTTTGTTCCAGAAGCACCTATAGGACTTGAAGTGTGTTAGTCCCATCACACAGACCTATATTTTGTTCCCAGAAGCACCTATATGACTTGAAGTGTGTTAGTCCCATCACACAGACCTATATTTTGTTCCCAGAAGCACCTATAGGACTTGAAGTGTGTTAGTCCCATCACACAGAGATCATATATTTTGTTCCCAGAAGCACCTATAGGACTTGAAGTGTGTTAGTCCCATCACACAGACCTATATTTTCTTCCCAGAAGCACCTATAGGACTTGAAGTGTGTTAGTCCCATCACACAGAGATCATATATTTTGTTCCCAGAAGCACCTATAGGACTTGAAGTGTGTTAGTCCCATCACACAGACCTACATTTTCTTCCCAGAAGCACCTATAGGACTTGAAGTGTGTTAGTCCCATCACACAGAGATCATATATTTTGTTCACAGAAGCACCTATAGGACTTGAAGTGTGTTAGTCCCATCACACAGACCTACATTTTCTACCCAGAAGCACCTATAGGACTTGAAGTGTGTTAGTCCCATCACACAGACCTATATTTTGTTCCCATAAGCACCCATAGGACTTGAAGTGTGTTAGTCCCATCACACAGAGATCATATATTTTGTTCCCAGAAGCACCTATAGGACTTGAAGTGTGTTAGTCCCATCACACAGACCTACCTTTTCTTCCCAGAAGCACCTATAGGACTTGAAGTGTGTTAGTCCCATCACACAGACCTATATTTTGTTCCCAGAAGCACCCATAGGACTTGAAGTGTGTTAGTCCCATCACACAGAGATCCTATATTTTGTTCCCAGAAGCACCTATAGGACTTGAAGTGTGTTAGTCCCATCACACAGACCTATATTTTGTTCCCAGAAGCACCTATAGGACTTGAAGTGTGTTAGTCCCATCATACAGAGATCCTATATTTTGTTCCCAGAAGCACCTATAGGACTTGAAGTGTGTTAGCCCCATCACACAGAGCTATATTTTGTTCCCAGAAGCACCTATAGGACTTGAAGTGTGTTAGTCCCATCACACAGAGATCCTCTATTTTCTTTGCAGAAGCACCCATAGGACTTCTAGTGTGTTAGTCCCATCACACAGACCTACATTTTCTTCCCAGAAGCACCTATAGGACTTGAAGTGTGTTAGTCCCATCACACAGACCTATATTTTGTTCCCAGAAGCACCTATAGGACTTGAAGTGTGTTAGTCCCATCACACAGAGATCATATATTTTGTTCCCAGAAGCACCTATAGGACTTGAAGTGTGTTAGTCCCATCACACAGACCTATATTTTGTTCCCAGAAGCACCTATAGGACTTGAAGTGTGTTAGTCCCATCACACAGACCTACATTTTTCTTCCCAGAAGCACCTATAGGACTTGAAGTGTGTTAGTCCCCATCACACAGAGATCATATATTTTGTTCCCAGAAGCACCTATAGGACTTGAAGTGTGTTAGTCCCATCACACAGACCTATATTTTCTTCCCAGAGGCACCCATAGGACTTGAAGTGTGTTAGTCCCATCACACAGAGATCATATATTTTGTTCCCAGAAGCACCTATAGGACTTGAAGTGTGTTAGTCCCATCACACAGACCTATATTTTGTTCCCAGAAGCACCTATAGGACTTGAAGTGTGTTAGTCCCATCACACAGACCTACATTGTCTTCCCAGAAGCACCTATAGGACTTGAAGTGTGTTAGTCCCATCACACAGAGATCATATATTTTGTTCCCAGAAGCACCTATAGGACTTGAAGTGTGTTAGTCCCATCACACAGACCTATATTTTCTTCCCAGAAGCACCCATAGGACTTGAAGTGTGTTAGTCCCATCACACAGAGATCATATATTTTGTTCCCAGAAGCACCTATAGGACTTGAAGTGTGTTAGTCCCATCACACAGACCTATATTTTCTTCCCAGAAGCACCCATAGGACTTGAAGTGTGTTAGTCCCATCACACAGAGATCCTATATTTTGTTCCCAGAAGCACCTATAGGACTTGAAGTGTGTTAGTCCCATCACACAGACCTATATTTTGTTCCCAGAAGCACCTATAGGACTTGAAGTGTGTTAGTCCCATCACACAGACCTATATTTTGTTCCCAGAAGCACCTATAGGACTTGAAGTGTGTTAGTCCCATCACACAGACCTATATTTTGTTCCCAGAAGCACCTATAGGACTTGAAGTGTGTTAGTCCCATCACACAGAGATCATATATTTTGTTCCCAGAAGCACCTATAGGACTTGAAGTGTGTTAGTCCCATCACACATACCTATATTTTCTTCCCAGAAGCACCTATAGGACTTGAAGTGTGTTAGTCCCATCACACAGAGATCATATATTTTGTTCCCAGAAGCACCTATAGGACTTGAAGTGTGTTAGTCCCATCACACAGACCTACATTTTCTTCCCAGAAGCACCTATAGGACTTGAAGTGTGTTAGTCCCATCACACAGAGATCATATATTTTGTTCCCAGAAGCACCTATAGGACTTGAAGTGTGTTAGTCCCATTACACAGACCTACATTTTCTTCCCAGAAGCACCTATAGGACTTGAAGTGTGTTAGTCCCATCACACAGACCTATATTTTGTTCCCATAAGCACCCATAGGACTTGAAGTGTGTTAGTCCCATCACACAGAGATCCTATATTTTGTTCCCAGAAGCACCTATAGGACTTGAAGTGTGTTAGTCCCATCACACAGAGATCATATATTTTGTTCCCAGAAGCACCTATAGGACTTGAAGTGTGTTAGTCCCATCACACAGACCTACATTTTCTTCCCAGAAGCACCTATAGGACTTGAAGTGTGTTAGTCCCATCACACAGACCTATATTTTGTTCCCAGAAGCACCCATAGGACTTGAAGTGTGTTAGTCCCATCACACAGAGATCCTATATTTTGTCCCCAGAAGCACCTATAGGACTTGAAGTGTGTTAGTCCCATCACACAGACCTATATTTTGTTCCCAGAAGCACCTATAGGACTTGAAGTGTGTTAGTCCCATCATACAGAGATCCTATATTTTGTTCCCAGAAGCACCTATAGGACTTGAAGTGTGTTAGTCCCATCACACAGAGCTATATTTTGTTCCCAGAAGCACCTATAGGACTTGAAGTGTGTTAGTCCCATCACACAGAGATCCTCTATTTTCTTTGCAGAAGCACCCATAGGACTTCTAGTGTGTTAGTGGCATCACACAGAGCTCCTATATTTTCTTCTCAGCAGCACCCACAGGACTTCTAGTGTGTTAGTGGCATCACACAGAGCTCCTCTATTTTCTTAGCAGAAGCACCCATAGGACTTCTAGTGTGTTAGTGGCATCACACAGAGCTCCTATATTGTCTTCTCAGCAGCACCCACAGGACTTCTAGTGTGTTAGTGACATCACACAGAGCTCCTCTATTTTCTTTGCAGAAGCACCCATAGGACTTCTAGTGTGTTAGTGGCATCACACAGAGCTCCTATATTGTCTTCTCAGCAGCACCCACAGGACTTCTAGTGTGTTAGTGGCATCACACAGAGCTCCTCTATTTTCTTTGCAGAAGCACCCATAGGACTTCTAGTGTGTTAGTGGCATCACACAGAGCTCCTATATTGTCTTCTCAGCAGCACCCACAGGACTTCTAGTGTGTTAGTGGCATCACACAGAGCTCCTCTATTTTCTTTGCAGAAGCACCCATAGGACTTCTAGTGTGTTAGTGGCATCACACAGAGCTCCTCTATTTTCTTTGCAGAAGCACCCATAGGACTTCTAGTGTGTTAGTGGCATCACACAGAGCTCCTATATTGTCTTCTCAGCAGCACCCACAGGACTTCTAGTGTGTTAGTGGCATCACACAGAGCTCCTCTATTTTCTTTGCAGAAGCACCCATAGGACTTCTAGTGTGTTAGTGGCATCACACAGAGCTCCTATATTGTCTTCTCAGCAGCACCCACAGGACTTCTAGTGTGTTAGTGGCATCACACAGAGCTCCTCTATTTTCTTTGCAGAAGCACCCATAGGACTTCTAGTGTGTTAGTGGCATCACACAGAGCTCCTATATTGTCTTCTCAGCAGCACCCACAGGACTTCTAGTGTGTTAGTGGCATCACACAGAGCTCCTCTATTTTCTTTGCAGAAGCACCCATAGGACTTCTAGTGTGTTAGTGGCATCACACAGAGCTCCTCTATTTTCTTTGCAGAAGCACCCATAGGACTTCTAGTGTGTTAGTGGCATCACACAGAGCTCCTATATTGTCTTCTCAGCAGCACCCACAGGACTTCTAGTGTGTTAGTGGCATCACACAGAGCTCCTATATTTTCTTTGCAGAAGCACCCATAGGACTTCTAGTGTGTTAGTGGCATCACACAGAGCTCCTCTATTTTCTTTGCAGAAGCACCCACAGGACTTCTAGTGTGTTAGTGGCATCACACAGAGCTCCTCTATTTTCTTTGCAGAAGCACCCATAGGACTTCTAGTGTGTTAGTGGCATCACACAGAGCTCCTATATTGTCTTCTCAGCAGCACCCACAGGACTTCTAGTGTGTTAGTGGCATCACACAGAGCTCCTCTATTTTCTTTGCAGAAGCACCCATAGGACTTCTAGTGTGTTAGTGGCATCACACAGAGCTCCTCTATTTTCTTTGCAGAAGCACCCATAGGACTTCTAGTGTGTTAGTGGCATCACACAGAGCTCCTATATTGTCTTCTCAGCAGCACCCACAGGACTTCTAGTGTGTTAGTGGCATCACACAGAGCTCCTATATTTTCTTTGCAGAAGCACCCATAGGACTTCTAGTGTGTTAGTGGCATCACACAGAGCTCCTATATTGTCTTCTCAGCAGCACCCACAGGACTACCGACTACAATGGCTGGAAGACCGCCAAGGGGAGGCAGAGCGTGCAGAGCCAAGAACACAGGGCAGGCAGGCTCTGTTTCTAGTGGACGTGGCCGTGGACGTGGACGTGGTCGTGCATCGTCATCAGCACGTTGCCATGGGACACGCGCGTCTTTGTTTTCGGCAGCTGGACATGTGGAGCCGCATCATGCTGAAGGCTTGGTAGAATGGATGACCAAGCCCTCCTCATCCTCCTCATCCTCTCTCACCCAGGCTCAGGGTACTGACAGAGCAGCTGCCAACGCGTACTCAATGGCATCATCAGCCACCCCTTCCCTAGACCCACCATGTCCTCCTGAGGAGTCCCCCGAACTCTTTGAGCACAGTGTTGGGTACATGCTCCAGGAGGATGCCCAACGATTCGAAGGCTCGGATGATGATACCCAGCTTGAGGAATCTGGCAGTACTGTTCCACCAGCTGCAGCTTACTGCCAGGTTTGCTCTAGTGGTGAAGAGGGAGGGGATGATGAGGTCACTGACTCCACGTGGGTGCCTGAAGGGAGAGAGGATGAGTAGGAGGACGAGAGGGAGGAGGATGCGGCGTCACATGTCCAACGAGGCAGGATGCCCCCTGGAGGCCAGGTAGAGGCCAGCACAGCAACTGTACAACACCGCAGAGCTCCGCCTGTGCAGGGCGCTGCCTCTGCACGTTATCAGAAAAGTTCTTTGGTGTGGGCCTTTTTTGAGACGAGTGCATCAGATCGCACCACTGCTATTTGCAATATTTGTCTCAAGCGTATCTCGCGTGGCCAAAACATCAGCCGCTTGGGCACCACAAGCATGACCAGACATATGTCGACCTGCCATGCAGCTCGTTGGCAGGCACACATAAAAGACCCACACCAAAGAACTAAGCGGACCTCTCCTTGCTCCTCATCAGCTGGGATCTCCATCCCCACTACACCTTCAGTCCTCTCTGAAAGCTGCTCTGAGAGGACTGAAGGTGTAGAATTAGGTGTGTCACAACCAAGTACTTGCAGTACACCGACGTCTGATTGCAGCAGGCAAATTTCCCTGCCCCAGCTGCTGGACCGTAGAAAGAAGTACACTCCCAGCCATCCACATGCCCAGCGGTTGAATGCTAGCTTGGCTAAATTGCTAGCACTTCAACTGCTGCCTTTTCAGTTGGTAGACTCGGCCCCCTTCCGTGAGTTTGTTCAATGTGCGGTTCCTCAGTGGCAGGTTCCCAAACGCCACTTTTTCTCACGGAAGGCGATTCCGTCTCTCTACCGGCATGTGGAAGGCAATGTCCATGCCTCGCTGGACAGGGCGGTCAGCGGTAAGGTGCATATTACCGCTGACTCATGGTCCAGCAGGCATGGACAGGGACGGTACCTTTCTTTCACGGCCCATTGGGTCACTCTATTGGCAGCTGGGAGGGATGCAGGACAAGGTGCAGTAGTGTTGGAGGTTGTTCCGCCACCACGCCTCCAAAACGCTACTACTGCTACTGGTTGTGACACACCTCTCTCCTCCACCCCCTCCTCTTCTTCTTCCTCCAGTGCTCTGTCCTTGGAACCAGCGGTGCTCCGTAGGCGTACAAGGGGCTACGCAAGTACGCAGGCAAAAAGATGCCATGCCGTGCTTGCGCTGGTGTGTTTGGGGGACAGGAGCCACACTGGGCCAGAGGTTCTGGCAGCTCTGCAGGGGCAGGCCGAGAGGTGGTTGACGCCACGTCAGCTTAAGCCAGGAATGGTCGTTTCTGACAATGGCACCAACCTCCTCTCCGCCCTGCGACAGGGGCAGCTCACCCATGTGCCCTGCATGGCTCACGTCCTCAACCTGGTGGTGCAGCGGTTCTTGGGCAGGTTCCCAGGCTTACAGGATGTCCTGAGGCAGGCCAGGAAAGTCTGTGTGCATTTCCGCCGATCTTATAATGCCAGTGCTCGGCTGACTGAGCTGCAAAAGGAGCTGAACCTGCCCAAGAACCGCCTAATATGTGACATGCCCACCAGGTGGAACTCAACGTTGGCCATGCTGCAGCGACTGCACACGCAGCAGAGGGCCATCAATGAGTACCTTTGCGACTACGGCACCAGGACAGGGTCAGGGGAGCTTGTTTTTTTTCCCCACGTCAGTGGAGCATGATCAGGGATGCATGCACTGTCCTCTCACCATTTGAGGAGGCCACGAGGATGGTGAGCAGTGACAGTGCATGCATCAGTGACACTGTCCCTCTTGTCCACCTCTTGGAGCATACGCTGCGTGGGATAATGGACAGGGCACTTGAGGCAGAACAGAGGCAGGAAGAGGAGGACTTCCTTGCCTCTCAAGGCCCCCTTTATCCGGACAGTGTTCCTTCTGTCCCACCCATCACACAGGAAGAGGATGAGGAGGAGGAGGATTGTGTGAGCATGGAGGTGGAGCCTGGCACTCAGCATCAGCAGCAGCAGTCTTTTAGGGATGATGTACAGTCCCAACAAACCAGTGGACTTGTACGTGGCTGGGAGGAGGTGGCTGGCGATCATGTCATCCTCAGTGACCCAGAAGACTCCGGACCGAATGCCTCAGCTAACCTACGCTGCATGGCCTCCCTGATCCTGCAAAGCCTGCGGAAGGATCCTCGTGTTCTTCGGATCAAGGAGAGGGACCATTACTGGCTGGCCACTCTCCTTGATCCGCGGTACAAGGGTAAGGTTGCGGACCTTATCTTGCCGTCGCAGAGGGAGCAGAGGATGAGACATCTCAGGGAGGCCTTGCAGAAAGGTCTGTGCAACGCATTCCCAGAAACTGGGAGGTTACAAACTCCTGGTCCTGGGCGACGAGTTGCTGAGGCTTCGGTCAGTAGCAGAATGAGCGGTGGGGAAGGTGGACGTCTGACCGATGCGTTCAGACAATTTTTTAGTCCGCAGCCCCAAGGTATGATCGGTTCCAGCAACCATCGCCAGCGTCTGATATACATGGTGCAGGAATACCTTGGGGCAAGGTCAGACTTGGACACCTTTCCCACCGAAAATCCTCTGGCTTACTGGGTCCTGAGGATGGATCACTGGCCAGAGCTTGCACAGTATGCAATTGAGCTACTGGCCTGTCCTGCCTCCAGCGTTCTTTCCGAACGCACATTCAGTGCTGCTGGAGGATTTGTCACTGATCATAGGGTGCGCCTGTCCACCGCCTCGGTTGATCGACTGACCTTCATCAAAATGAATCAGTCTTGGATCACCACCAGCTACCAGGCACCTGAGGCGGATATAACCGAATAATTTTTAATGTCACATCCCTTCAAGACTGCCTATGCTGATGCTGAGTGACTGTCCTCTTATGTTCACTGACTATCCTCTTCCTCCTCCTCAATGATCCATGCCACCACACCAGTGCCTAAGGCACAATTTTTCAGCCCCTGTTTAACAGGGGCGTGTACATACATTTTTTATAAAAAAATGCTTCGCAACACGTGTGACTGCTGTGCTCCAAGTACAGTATCTGTGAGGGGTTGCAGTGTTGTGGCACCAGCACCAGTGCCTAAGGCACAATTTTTCAGCCCCTGTTTAACAGGGGCGTGTACTTACAATTTTTAAAAAAAAATGCTTCGCAACACGTGTGACTGCTGTGCTCCAAGTACAGTATCTGTGAGGGGTTGCAGTGTTGTGGCACCAGCACCAGTGCCTAAGGCACAATTTTTCAGCCCCTGTTTAACAGGGGCGGGTAATTACAAATCTTGATCTAATAGTTCACAGCAGGGCCCATTCCTGCGCCCACCAAGAGTAACTATGAGGGCCTACAGTCTTGTGGCAACACCGTCCACCACCACCGCCAAAGGCCCAATTTTTCTGCCCTGTTCATCAGGTGCTTGCAATTACAAATCTTGATCTAATAACTCACAGCAGGGCCCATTCCTGCGCCCACCAAGAGTAACTATGAGGGCCTACAGTCTTGTGGCAACACCGTCCACCACCACCGCCAAAGGCCCAATTTTTCTGCCCTGTTCATCAGGTGCTTGCAATTACAAATCTTGATCTAATAACTCACAGCAGGGCCCATTCCTGCGCCCACCAAGAGTAACTATGAGGGCCTACAGTCTTGTGGCAACACCGTCCACCACCACCGCCAAAGGCCCAATTTTTCTGCCCTGTTCATCAGGTGCTTGCAATTACAAATCTTGATCTAATAACTCACAGCAGGGCCCATTCCTGCGCCCACCAAGAGTAACTATGAGGGCCTACAGTCTTGTGGCAACACCGTCCACCACCACCGCCAAAGGCCCAATTTTTCTGCCCTGTTCATTAGGTGCTTGCAATTACAAATCTTGATCTAATAACTCACAGCAGGGCCCATTCCTGCGCCCACCAAGAGTAACTGTGAGAGCTTACAGTCTTGTGGCAACACCGTCCACCACCCCCACCACCCCCAATTTTTCTGCCCTGTTCAACAGGTGCATGCAATTACAAATCTTGATCTATTAACTCACAGCAGGGCCCATTCCTGTGCCCACCAGTCTTGTGGCTACACCAACATCTAATAGGGCAAATTTCTGCAGAGTATATACGCCAGGCCCCTACTTTCAAACATCCAACTTACAAACGACTCCTACTTGCAAATGGAAAGAGAAAACAGGAAGTGAGAGGAAATCTACCCCTAGGAAGGGAAATTCTATCCTGTTAGATTTAATTTGGGAAAAAGGTATCTCCTCTCTCCTGATACTTTATCACCAATCCTTGTTTCAATTAAAACCCCACGTTTTCCAAAAACATTTGTCATTGGGACGGAAAGTGAGGTGACATGTTCTGAACAGATGTGCAAGACAGCAAATGTTACAGGGGTGATAACCCCTCCCTATGTTCTCCAAAAAGCTTAAAAATAGATTTTTTTGGGATGGAGCTACACTTCATAATGTACCTGTTCAGATTCTACTTAAGAACAAACCTAAAGCCGCAAGTGGTTTTAAATGGCTTCTTTTTTTCCTTTACAAATGTCATTTTGTGCAAGGACAGTTCTAAACACGGGAAACACATGCCACTTCACAGGCATACTTTAGACACCCCCCAGGTACCATATTTAAAGGAAAATTTCACTTTTTTTTTTTCACTTTATGCATCATTAAAATGACTGCTCCCGAAAAAACGTTAGTTTTTAAAAGTTCTTTTTGCATTGATATATGTCCCCTGGGGCAGGACCCGGGTCCCCAAACCTGTTTTATGACATTAACATGCATATTGGCCGTTGTAATTAGCACTTTTGATTTCGAACGTTCGCGTCCATTATAACGTATAGGGTTCGAAAATTCGCGCAAACTTTCGGTCCGTTCGAAGGTTCTGGTGCGAACCGAACCCGGGGGTGTTCGGCTCATCCCTATTGTAGTGTTGGTTCCACTGGGTTTGCACACCAAATATGGGGTTCCTAGCACTAAGAGGCCCCGAGATACGGGACCCCAAAGTCGGGTCGGAAAATGTCATTTTCTGCTGCAGAAAAGTGATTGACTCGAGTATAGGCCGAGGGGGGCACTTTCAGCGCAATAAAATGTGCTGAAAAACTCGGCTTATACTCGAGTATATACGGTAAATAATTCAGATCATCAAAAAAATTTTATATTACATCAAGTAAATGCAAAATGCAGTCTTTAACCACTTGACATCCGCGCTATGGCCGAATGACGGCCACAGCACGGATGTGAATTCCCGGGAGGCCGTCATATGACGTCCTCCCCTGTGCACGGTCCCTGTAGGGCGCGCGTGGGGTGGGCTGTGATCACTGAGTCGCTGAGACTCGGGTGATCAGCGATCCGAGTAAGGGGCGGGTCCCGGCCCCTTACTATGTGATCAGCTGTCAGCCAATGACAGCTGATCACATGATAGAAACAAAAGCTCGGTGATCGTTTTTTTTTTTTCTCCTCACGCTGATCACCGGCTTATCTTAAAGGGACATCGGTCCCAGCTTGCAATCCCCACAAGTGCCACCATGTAATGCCCATAAGGGCCACCATGTAATGCCCATAAGTGCCACCTTGCAATGCCCATAAGTGGCACCTTGCAATGCCCACAAGTGCCACCTGTCGATGCCCACAAGTGCCACCTGTCAATGCCCACAAGTGCTGACAATCAGTGCCACCTAAAAGTGCTGCCTATCAGTGTAACCCATCAGTGCCCATCACTGCCACCCATCAGTGCCCATCACTGCCACCTATCGGTGCATCTGCGTACATCAATGACGGACAAAAATTACCCATTTTATATTTTTATAACAAAATAAAAAAAAAAAAACATATATATTTTTTTAACTTCGGTCTTTTTAAAAAAAAATGACAAAAAATAAAAATTGCAGAGGTTATCAAATACCACCGAAAGAAAGCTCTATTTGGGGGGAAAAAATTATAAAAATTTAATTTGGGTACAGTGTTGTATGACCGCGCAATTGTCATTCAAAGTGCGACAGCGCTGAAAGCTGAAAATTGGTCTGGAAAGGAAGGGGGTTTAAGTGCCCAGTAAGCAAGTGGTTAAGTGATTATTTAATTTATGAATGGGAAAAAAGCTGTCCAAACCTGCCTGGTCCTATGTAAAAAATAATTGCCTCTTAAACCTAATAACTGGTTGTGCCACCCTTGGCCGCAACAACTGCAATCAAGCATTTCGCGATAACTGGCAATGAGTCTTTCACAACGCCGTAGAGGAATTTTGGCCGGCTCTTCTTTAAAGAATTGTTTTAATTCAGCTAAATTGGATGGTTTTCGAGCATGAGCAGCCTATTTAACCACCTCAATACAGTGCATTTTCACCCCCTTCCTGCCCAAGCCATTTTTCAGCTTTCAGCGCTGTCACACTTTGAATGACACACAATTGCACAGTCATACAACATTGTACCCAGTTGAAATTGTTAAATTTTTTTCCCCACAAATAGAGCTTTCTTTTGGTGGTATTTGATCACATCTGCAGTTTTTATTTTTTGCGCTATAAACTAAAGAAGAGTGACAAGTTTAAAAAAAAACAATATTTTTTACTTTTTGCTATACTAAATATCCCCAAAAAATATAAAAAAAAAAAAAACATTTTTTTTTCCTCAGTTTAGGCCGATACGTATTCTTCTACATATTTTTGGTTAAAAAAATCGCAATAAGCGTATATTGATTGGTTTGCATAAAGGTTATAGCGCCTACAAAATAGAGGATAGATTTATAGCATTTTTATGATACTAGTTCATTATGTGGCACTTGCCTGCAAACGAAGCCTGCGCTGTCCCCGCTGGTGGCCACATCCATCTTTGCCCCTCTTCCTTCCAGGGGTAGTAGACTCCGGCTCTGTGACTGGCTGAAGGAGCGTGAAGTCACTCCCACGCATGCGCTCGGCAGCCATCAGTCACGACACTTGCGAGTGAAGAAACAGCAAGGGGGGAGCTTCTTCACAGCGCATGCACAGGTGACATCATCAATTGGATTTAAGTCCTGACTTAAGGCCACTCCAAAACCTTAATTTTGTTTGTTTTTTGCCATTTAAAGATGTACTTGCTGATGTGTTTGGGAACATTGCCCTGCTGCAATAAGTGCGCTTGAGCTTGAGGTCACAAACTGATGGTCAGACATTCTCTTCAGGATTTTCTGGTAGAGCGCAGAATTCATAGTTCCATCAGCCCCAGACCATCACACTAGCACCACCATGTTTGACTGTTGATATGATGTTTTTTTTATGAAATACTGTGTTAATTTTACACCAGATGTAACGGGACGCACACTGTTAGGTACCTGATAGTAGAGCCCGACTTTTAGGAGAAGACCCCTCTTACAACGCTGGTTCAGGAGCCACTGGAATGGGGACAGTGGTCTCGTGAGCACAGTGGGTAGGAGTTCCTTGGTAGTTGCAGCAGTCGGCACAGGAACGGTAAGTAGATCCTCCAGGGATGGCTGGACTGCAGCTGACAGCAGGCAGGAGCAATCAGCGAGCTGAGTGGCAGGAGATGCAGGAACAGCGGCTGCTGGAGCTGGATGAGAAGGCTGGAACACAACAACACAAGGCAGCAGGCAAAAGGCAGAGTCAGACAGTCCGGGTCAGCAGGCAATAGGCAGGAGAAACACAGCAGGCAACGGCAAGGTCAGACGGTCTGGCTGGCAGGAGATCAGGTGGATGAGAGCAGCAGACAACAGCAGAGTCAGCAAGGCAGGCAAGAGTCGGCAATGGTTCACAGCAGAGATAGGTAAAGTCAGGCAGGCCGGGTCTGATTGGAGAAGGTAGGGGAGTCAGACGGAGCCGGGTCGGTAATAAACAGTAAACGGGTTCAGGTAACGCAAGTGCAGAGCTGCAGACAAAACAGCGCCGAACAAGTGTCACTGAGGTACTTTGGAAAATACCTTGGCGCCAAACAGCACACGCACCCGTCGTGTACCCGCGCGCACACGGAGAGCCCGCAGGCGCATACTGGTGGGAGAACACTGCTGCACAACTTGGGAAGGGGCCCGCGTGTGCCCCTGGTCACCTGACTGTGTGTTCTTTTTGGTCAGTAGTGGCTTTCACCTTAGAACTTTCCCATGAATGCCATTTTTGCCCAGTCTCTTTCTTATTGTTGACTCATGAACACTGACCTTAACTGAGGCAAGTGAGGCCTGCAGTTCTTTAGATGTTGTTCTAGGTTCTTTTATGATCTCCTGGATGAGTTGTCGTGCTCTTGGAGTAATTTTGGTAGGCCTGTCACTCCTGGAAAGGTTCACCGCTGTTCCAAGTTTTCTCCATTTGTGAATAATGGCTTTCACCATAGTTCACTGGAGTCCCAATGCCTTAGAAATGGCTTTGTAACCCTTTCCAGACTGATGCATGTCAATTACTTTGTTTCTCATCTGTTCTTGAATTTCTTTAGACTATTTGGGTTATACGCCACGGTTGCCATCTGTAGGTGAATGGACACTGGTAGATCAATCAGAACAATCTAACAGTCTGTAGATTGTCAGTCTGTAAGATGGTGGTCGTCACTAGGGATGGGCCCGGTGCTCGATGCGAACCCATGTTCGCATCGAGCACCGGGTGTTCGCTCGCTCGGCGAGCCCAGAACTATTTTGGCCGCTCGCATCACGTTCGTGTGATGCGAGCGGCCCCGCAATGCATTGCGGCCGGCGCAGCCGGCGCAGTGCATTGCTGGCTGATGATTGGCCAAGCATGCACTGTGACCCCGCATGCTTGGCCAATCACAGCGCCGGAAACTCGAAGAGCCATAATTGGCTACAGGCAGGACGCCTGTAGCCAATTACAGCTCAGGGGCTTTAGTACACGCCCCCCCCTATAAAAGGCTGCCACGCCGTCTGCGCCGGTCACATGCTGTTCCGGCGTAGATAGAGCAGGATAGTTCTGTGACACTCTGCTGGATTTAGTTAGTTAGAGAGATTTACTTAGAGAGATTGAGTTAGATAGATTCATTTAGAAAGATTGATTTAGAAAGAGGGGCTTGTAGTGTGTTCGTGGCAGGCAGGCAGAGCTCCTATATTTTGTTCCCAGAAGCACCTATAGGACTTGTAGTGTGTTCGTGGCAGGCAGGCAGAGCTCCTATATTTTGTTCCCAGAAGCACCTATAGGACTTGTAGTGTGTTCGTGGCAGGCAGGCAGAGCTCCTATATTTTGTTCCCAGAAGCACCTATAGGACTTGTAGTGTGTTCGTGGCAGGCAGGCAGAGCTTCTATATTTTGTTCCCAGAAGCACCTATAGGACTTGTAGTGTGTTCGTGGCAGGCAGGCAGAGCTCCTATGTTTTCTTCCCAGAAGCACCTATAGGACTTGTAGTGTGTTCGTGGCAGGCAGGCAGAGCTCCTATATTTTGTTCCCAGAAGCACCTATAGGACTTGTAGTGTGTTCGTGGCAGGCAGGCAGAGCTCCTATATTTTCTTCCCAGAAGCACCTATAGGACTTGTAGTGTGTTCGTGGCAGGCAGGCAGAGCTCCTATATTTTCTTCCCAGAAGCACCTATAGGACTTGAAGTGTGTTAGTCCCATCACACAGAGATCATATATTTTGTTCCCAGAAGCACCTATAGGACTTGAAGTGTGTTAGTCCCATCACACAGACCTATATTTTCTTCCCAGAAGCACCTATAGGACTTGAAGTGTGTTAGTCCCATCACACAGAGATCATATATTTTGTTCCCAGAAGCACCTATAGGACTTGAAGTGTGTTAGTCCCATCACACAGAGATCATATATTTTGTTCCCAGAAGCACCTATAGGACTTGAAGTGTGTTAGTCCCATCACACAGACCTATATTTTCTTCCCAGAAGCACCTATAGGACTTGAAGTGTGTTAGTCCCATCACACAGAGATCATATATTTTGTTCCCAGAGGCACCTATAGGACTTGAGGTGTGTTAGTCCCATCACACAGACCTACATTTTCTTCCCAAAAGCACCTATAGGACTTGAAGTGTGTTAGTCCCATCACACAGAGATCCTATATTTTGTTCCCAGAAGCACCTATAGGACTTGAAGTGTGTTAGTCCCATCACACAGACCTATATTTTCTTCCCAGAAGCACCTATAGGACTTGAAGTGTGTTAGTCCCATCACACAGAGATCATATATTTTGTTCCCAGAAGCACCTATAGGACTTGAAGTGTGTTAGTCCCATCACACAGAGATCATATATTTTGTTCCCAGAAGCACCTATAGGACTTGAAGTGTGTTAGTCCCATCACACAGACCTATATTTTCTTCCCAGAAGCACCTATAGGACTTGAAGTGTGTTAGTCCCATCACACAGAGATCATATATTTTGTTCCCAGAAGCACCTATAGGACTTGAAGTGTGTTAGTCCAATCACACAGAGATCATATATTTTGTTCCCAGAAGCACCTATAGGACTTGAAGTGTGTTAGTCCCATCACACAGACCTATATTTTCTTCCCAGAAGCACCTATAGGACTTGAAGTGTGTTAGTCCCATCACACAGAGATCCTATATTTTGTTCCCAGAAGCACCTATAGGACTTGAAGTGTGTTAGTCCCATCACACAGAGATCATATATTTTGTTCCCAGAAGCACCTATAGGACTTGAAGTGTGTTAGTCCCATCACACAGACCTATATTTTCTTCCCAGAAGCACCTATAGGACTTGAAGTGTGTTAGTCCCATCACACAGAGATCATATATTTTGTTCCCAGAAGCACCTATAGGACTTGAAGTGTGTTAGTCCCATCACACAGAGATCATATATTTTGTTCCCAGAAGCACCTATAGGACTTGAAGTGTGTTAGTCCCATCACACAGACCTATATTTTCTTCCCATAAGCACCTATAGGACTTGAAGTGTGTTAGTCCCATCACACAGAGATCATATATTTTGTTCCCAGAAGCACCTATAGGACTTGAAGTGTGTTAGTCCCATCACACAGACCTATATTTTCTTCCCAGAAGCACCCATAGGACTTGAAGTGTGTTAGTCCCATCACACAGAGATCCTATATTTTGTTCCCAGAAGCACCTATAGGACTTGAAGTGTGTTAGTCACATCACACAGACCTATATTTTCTTCCCAGAAGCACCTATAGGACTTCTAGTGTGTTAGTGGCATCACACAGAGCTCCTCTATTTTCTTTGCAGAAGCACCCACAGGACTTCTAGTGTGTTAGTGGCATCACACAGAGCTCCTATATTTTCTTCTCAGCAGCACCCACAGGACTTCTAGTGTGTTAGTGGCATCACACAGAGCTCCTCTATTTTCTTTGCAGAAGCACCCATAGGACTTCTAGTGTGTTAGTGGCATCACACAGAGCTCCTATATTTTCTTCTCAGCAGCACCCACAGGACTTCTAGTGTGTTAGTGGCATCACACAGAGCTCCTCTATTTTCTTTGCAGAAGCACCCATAGGACTTCTAGTGTGTTAGTGGCATCACACAGAGCTCCTATATTTTCTTCTCAGCAGCACCCACAGGACTTCGAGTGTGTTAGTGGCATCACACAGAGCTCCTCTATTTTCTTTGCAGAAGCACCCATAGGACTTCTAGTGTGTTTGTGGCATCACACAGAGCTCCTCTATTTTCTTTGCAGAAGCACCCATAGGACTTCTAGTGTGTTAGTGGCATCACACAGAGCTCCTATATTTTCTTCTCAGCAGCACCCACAGGACTTCTAGTGTGTTAGTGGCATCACACAGAGCTCCTCTATTTTCTTTGCAGAAGCACCCATAGGACTTCTAGTGTGTTAGTGGCATCACACAGAGCTCCTATATTTTCTTCTCAGCAGCACCCACAGGACTTCGAGTGTGTTAGTGGCATCACACAGAGCTCCTCTATTTTCTTTGCAGAAGCACCCATAGGACTTCTAGTGTGTTAGTGGCATCACACAGAGCTCCTATATTTTCTTTGCAGAAGCACCCATAGGACTTCTAGTGTGTTAGTGGCATCACACAGAGCTCCTATATATTCTTCTCAGCAGCACCCACAGGACTACCGACTACAATGGCTGGAAGACCGCCAAGGGGAGGCAGAGCGTGCAGAGCCAAGAACACAGGGCAGGCAGGCTCTGTTTCTAGTGGACGTGGACGTGGTCGTGCATCGTCATCAGCACGTGGCCATGGGACACGCGCGTCTTTGTTTTCGGCAGCTGGACATGTGGAGCCGCATCATGCTGAAGGCTTGGTAGAATGGATGACCAAGCCCTCCTCATCCTCCTCATCCTCTCTCACCCAGGCTCAGGGTACTGGCAGAGCATCATCAGCCACCCCTTCCCTAGACCCACCATGTCCTCCTGAGGAGTCCCCCGAACTCTTTGAGCACAGTGTTGGGTACATGCTCCAGGAGGATGCCCAACGATTCGAAGGCTCGGATGATGATACCCAGCTTGAGGAATCTGGCAGTACTGTTCCACCAGCTGCAGCTTAGTGCCAGGTTTGCTCTAGTGGTGAAGAGGGAGGGGATGATGAGGTCACTGACTCCACGTGGGTGCCTGAAGGGAGAGAGGATGAGGAGGAGGACGAGGAGGAGGAGGATGCGGCGTCACATGTCCAACGAGGCAGGATGCCCCCTGGAGGCCAGGTAGAGGCCAGCACAGCAACTGTACAACACCGCAGAGCTCCGCCTGTGCAGGGCGCTGCCTCTGCACGTTATCAGAAAAGTTCTTTGGTGTGGGCCTTTTTTGAGACGAGTGCATCAGATCGCACCACTGCTATTTGCAATATTTGTCTCAAGCGTATCTCGCGTGGCCAAAACATCAGCCGCTTGGGCACCACAAGCATGACCAGACATATGTCGACCTGCCATGCAGCTCGTTGGCAGGCACACATAAAAGACCCACACCAAAGAACTAAGCGGACCTCTCCTTGCTCCTCATCAGCTGGGATCTCCATCCCCACTACACCTTCAGTCCTCTCTGAAAGCTGCTCTGAGAGGACTGAAGGTGTAGAATTAGGTGTGTCACAACCAAGTACTTGCAGTACACCGACGTCCGATTGCAGCAGGCAAATTTCCCTGCCCCAGCTGCTGGACCGTAGAAAGAAGTACACTCCCAGCCATCCACATGCCCAGCGGTTGAATGCTAGCTTAGCTTAATTGCTAGCACTTCAACTGCTGCCTTTTCAGTTGGTAGACTCGGCCCCCTTCCGTGAGTTTGTTCAATGTGCGGTTCCTCAGTGGCAGGTTCCCAAACGCCACTTTTTCTCACGGAAGGCGATTCCGTCTCTCTACCGGCATGTGGAGGGCAATGTCCATGCCTCGCTGGACAGGGCGGTCAGCGGTAAGGTGCATATTACCGCTGACTCATGGTCCAGCAGGCATGGACAGGGACGGTACCTTTCTTTCACGGCCCATTGGGTCACTCTATTGGCAGCTGGGAGGGATGCAGGACAAGGTGCAGTAGTGTTGGAGGTTGTTCCGCCACCACGCCTCCAAAACGCTACTACTGCTACTGGTTGTGACACACCTCTCTCCTCCACCCCCTCCTCTTCTTCTTCCTCCAGTGCTCTGTCCTTGGAACCAGCGGTGCTCCGTAGGCGTACAAGGGGCTACGCAAGTACGCAGGCAAAAAGATGCCATGCCGTGCTTGCGCTGGTGTGTTTGGGGGACAGGAGCCACACTGGGCCAGAGGTTCTGGCAGCTCTGCAGGGGCAGGCCGAGAGGTGGTTGACGCCACGTCAGCTTAAGCCAGGAATGGTCGTTTCTGACAATGGCACCAACCTCCTCTCCGCCCTGCGACAGGGGCAGCTCACCCATGTGCCCTGCATGGCTCACGTCCTCAACCTGGTGGTGCAGCGGTTCTTGGGCAGGTTCCCAGGCTTACAGGATGTCCTGAGGCAGGCCAGGAAAGTCTGTGTGCATTTCCGCCGATCTTATAATGCCAGTGCTCGGCTGACTGAGCTGCAAAAGGAGCTGAACCTGCCCAAGAACCGCCTAATATGTGACATGCCCACCAGGTGGAACTCAACGTTGGCCATGCTGCAGCGACTGCACACGCAGCAGAGGGCCATCAATGAGTACCTTTGCGACTATGGCACCAGGACAGGGTCAGGGGAGCTTGTTTTTTTTTTCCCCACGTCAGTGGAGCATGATCAGGGATGCATGCACTGTCCTCTCACCATTTGAGGAGGCCACGAGGATGGTGAGCAGTGACAGTGCATGCATCAGTGACACTGTTCCTCTTGTCCACCTGTTGGAGCATACGCTGCGTGGGATAATGGACAGGGCACTTGAGGCAGAACAGAGGCAGGAAGAGGAGGACTTCCTTGCCTCTCAAGGCCCCCTTTATCCGGACAGTGTTCCTTCTGTCCCACCCATCACACAGGAAGAGGATGAGGAGGAGGAGGAGGAGGAGGAGGAGGAGGATTGTGTGAGCATGGAGGTGGAGCCTGGCACTCAGCATCAGCAGCAGCAGTCTTTTAGGGATGATGTACAGTCCCAACAAACCAGTGGACTTGTACGTGGCTGGGAGGAGGTGGCTGGCGATCATGTCATCCTCAGTGACCCAGAAGACTCCGGACCGAATGCCTCAGCTAACCTACGCTGCATGGCCTCCCTGATCCTGCAAAGCCTGCGGAAGGATCCTCGTGTTCTTCGGATCAAGGAGAGGGACCATTACTGGCTGGCCACTCTCCTTGATCCGCGGTACAAGGGTAAGGTTGCGGACCTTATCTTGCCGTCGCAGAGGGAGCAGAGGATGAGACATCTCAGGGAGGCCTTGCAGAAAGGTCTGTGCAACGCGTTCCCAGAAACTGGGAGGCTACAAACTCCTGGTCCTGGGCGACGAGTTGCTGAGGCTTCGGTCAGTAGCAGAAGGAGCGGTGGGGAAGGTGGACGTCTGACCGATGCGTTCAGACAATTTTTTAGTCCGCAGCCCCAAGGTATGATCGGTTCCAGCAACCATCGCCAGCGTCTGATATACATGGTGCAGGAATACCTTGGGGCAAGGTCAGACTTGGACACCTTTCCCACCGAAAATCCTCTGGCTTACTGGGTCCTGAGGATGGATCACTGGCCAGAGCTTGCACAGTATGCAATTGAGCTACTGGCCTGTCCTGCCTCCAGCGTTCTTTCCGAACGCACATTCAGTGCTGCTGGAGGATTTGTCACCGATCATAGGGTGCGCCTGTCCACCGCCTCGGTTGATCGACTGACCTTCATCAAAATGAATCAGTCTTGAGGCGGATATAACCGAATAATTTTTAATATCACATCCCTTCAAGACTGCCTATGCTGATGCTGAGTGACTGTCCTCTTATGTTCACTGACTATCCTCTTCCTCCTCCTCAATGATCCATGCCACCACACCAGTGCCTAAGGCACAATTTTTCAGCCCCTGTTTAACAGGGGCGTGTACATACAATTTTTATAAAAAAATGCTTCGCAACACGTGTGACTGCTGTGCTCCAAGTACAGTATCTGTGAGGGGTTGCAGTGTTGTGGCACCAGCACCAGTGCCTAAGGCAAATTTTTCAGCCCCTGTTTAACAGGGGCGTGTACTTACAATTTTTTTAAAAAAAATGCTTCGCAACACGTGTGACTGCTGTGCTCCAAGTACAGTATCTGTGAGGGGTTGCAGTGTTGTGGCACCAGCACCAGTGCCTAAGGCAAATTTTTCAGCCCCTGTTTAACAGGGGCGGGTACTTACAATTTTTTAAAAAAATGCTTCGCAACACGTGTGACTGCTGTGCTCCAAGTACAGTATCTGTGAGGGGTTGCAGTGTTGTGGCACCAGCACCAGTGCCTAAGGCAAATTTTTCAGCCCCTGTTTAACAGGGGCGTGTACTAACAATTTTTTTAAAAAATGCTTTGCAACACGTGTGACTGCTGTGCTCCAAGTACAGTATCTGTGAGGGGTTGCAGTGTTGTGGCACCAGCACCAGTGCCTAAGGCACAATTTTTTCAGCCCCTGTTTAACAGGGGCGGGTAATTACAAATCTTGATCTAATAGTTCACAGCAGGGCCCATTCCTGCGCCCACCAAGAGTAACTATGAGGGCCTACAGTCTTGTGGCAACACCGTCCACCACCACCGCCAAAGGCCCAATTTTTCTGCCCTGTTCATCAGGTGCTTGCAATTACAAATCTTGATCTAATAACTCACAGCAGGGCCCATTCCTGCGCCCACCAAGAGTAACTGTGAGAGCTTACAGTCTTGTGGCAACACCGTCCACCACCACCACCACCCCCAATTTTTCTGCCCTGTTCAACAGGTGCATGCAATTACAAATCTTGATCTAATAACTCACAGCAGGGCCCATTCTTGCGCCCACCAAGAGTAACTGTGAGAGCTTACAGTCTTGTGGCAACACCGTCCACCACCACCGCCAAAGGCCCAATTTTTCTGCCCTGTTCATCAGGTGCTTGCAATTACAAATCTTGATCTAATAACTCACAGCAGGGCCCATTCCTGCGCCCACCAAGAGTAACTATGAGGGCCTACAGTCTTGTGGCAACACCGTCCACCACCACCGCCAAAGGCCCAATTTTTCTGCCCTGTTCATCAGGTGCTTGCAATTACAAATCTTGATCTAATAACTCACAGCAGGGCCCATTCCTGCGCCCACCAAGAGTAACTGTGAGAGCTTACAGTCTTGTGCCAACACCGTCCACCACCACCCACCACCCCCAATTTTTCTGCCCTGTTCAACAGGTGCATGCAATTACAAATCTTGATCTATTAACTCACAGCAGGGCCCATTCCTGTGCCCACCAGTCTTGTGGCTACACCAACATCTAATAGGGCAAATTTCTGCAGAGTATATACGCCAGGCCCCTACTTTCAAACATCCAACTTACAAACGACTCCTACTTGCAAATGGAAAGAGAAAACAGGAAGTGAGAGGAAATCTACCCCTAGGAAGGGAAATTCTATCCTGTTAGATTTAATTTGGGAAAAAGGTATCTCCTCTCTACTGATACTTTATCACCAATCCTTGTTTCAATTAAAACCCCACTTTTCCCAAAAACATTTGTCATTGGGACGGAAAGTTAGGTGACATGTTCTGAACAGATGTGCAAAGACAGCAAATGTTACAGGGGTGATAACCCCTCCCTATGTTCTCCAAAAAGCTTAAAAATAGATTTTTTTGGGATGGAGCTACACTTCATAATGTACCTGTTCAGATTCTACTTAAGAACAAACCTAAAGCCGCAAGTGGTTTTAAATGGCTTCTTTTTTCCTTTACAAATGTCATTTTGTGCAAGGACAGTTCTAAACACGGGAAACACATGCCACTTCACAGGCATACTTTAGACACCCCCAGGTACCATATTTAAAGGAAAATTTCACTTTTTTTTTTTCACTTTATGCATCATTAAAATGACTGCTCCCGAAAAAACGTTAGTTTTTAAAAGTTCTTTTTGCATTGATATATGTCCCCTGGGGCAGGACCCGGGTCCCCAAACCTGTTTTATGACATTAACATGCATATTGGCCGTTGTAATTAGCACTTTTGATTTCGAACGTTCGCGTCCATTATAACGTATAGGGTTCGAAAATTTGCGCAAACTTTCGGTCGGTTCGAAGGTTCTGGTGCGAACCGAACACGGGGGTGTTCGGCTCATCCCTAGTCGTCACTAATGTGATATGTGAGCACACTTTGAGGTCTGGACAGTTCTATTTAGAATCATGGACTTTATTCGGATACATTTGAAAGAGCTGTCAGCCAAAATGGATGGTACCCGAGCCTCATTGGACAGGAGAGAAGATTCATTAAGGTTTGCCTGTAATGCAGCCTAGCAGTGCTGGACCCTGCGTATTGGAACCCTGTGCAGTGTTTGTTCAAACCAAGGTGCTTTCCTGCAGGTACAGGGGAGTGTACCCCTGATTAGTGGCACCCAGTCTCTGAGGGTCTTTTTATGACCTAAGCCACCATGATGGGTGAATGATGGACTCCTGTTATGCTCAGAGTCCTGCAGCAGGAAGGGTAAGTCTGACTCAGTAGCCCCTAGGGGCAGTGTGCTGTTTAAAACATGCTCTGTGTACTTATTAGGAGTATGGGCTGTTGTTTCTCTTCCAGCCACTAGAGGGCACAGATGCCTATTTCTGTATAGGCAAGAAGTGGAGGGGCAGCCATGTTTGCCATGTGGACGGCAGGTTCAACAGGGCCTCTTGAGACATAACAGCAGCCCATGGATACTAATGACGTGTGAGTATTTACTATGGGAGAAATGTGTTGCCAGACAAGTCATGATTATATACTGCATACTAACTGCTTAATCCAAGGGGGCCTGTACAACTGTAAGTCGATACACCCCTGTATGGGTAGCAGTGCACTTTGAAGTTTTTTTTTCTCCAGAATAATGTGCAAAAAAGGCTGCATGGCATACATATGTGCTAAACTAGTAAAAACTAATATGGGGCCAAGTGCAGTTGGGCAGGTGCAGCATAGTATACATGCTTGGAAGCTTGTTGCCTAAACGCATGTTTGAATAAACACATGTTTTGCATAGATGTTACACACATACAGTACCTGACCGCAAGAATGTGTTTTCAGCGCGATCCCATCGCGCTGGTTCTCGGCGACAGGGCACTGTACATCTCGCGCTGGCTGCAATAGGAAAATGTCACATTTTCCTATTGCAGCGAGCGCGAGAAAGAAGCGAAAATGTTGCCTCTCTAATAAAAAACGCTGTGGGGGTCCCCCCAAAGTCCATACCAGACCCTTTTCCGAGCACGCTGCCTGGCCGGTCAGGAAAGGGGTTGGGGACGAGCGAGCACCCCCCCTCCTGAACCGTACCAGGCTGCATGCCCTCAACATGGGGGGTGGGTGCTTTGGGGAAGGGGGCCAAGGGGAGGACAAGGGTCTCTTCCCGACAACCCTGGCCATTGGTTGTCGGGGTCTAGATGGGGGCTTATCGGAATCTGGGAGCCCCCTTTAATAAGGGGGCCCCCAGATCCCGGCCCCGCACCCTATGTGAATGAGTATGGGGTACATCGTCCCCTACCCATTCACCTGGGGAAAAAAGTGTCAACAAAAAGCACACTAGACAGACTTTTAAAGTAATTTATTAGGCAGCTCCGGGGTCTTCTTCCGACTTCGGGGGTCTTCGTCTGACTCCTTTGCGCTCTCCGGCACCTTCTCCGCGCTCTCTGGCCTCTTCTCCCGGTCTCTGGTTCTTCTCCTGCTCTCCGGTTCTTCTGCCGGGCTCCTCCGCTATCTTCTTCCAGCTCTTACTAGCGGTGGCCCGGTCTTCTGCGTCCTTCTTTCCTCTTTTCTTCTTCCGATGTTGACACGATGCTCTCTCCCACTGTAATACTGCGTGCGACGAGTTATATAGGCATAGGGCAGGGTCACTGGTGATGTCACACAGTGACCACACCCCTTATGATATCATGTCCCGGGGCATGCTGGGACTGTGATGTCATAAGGGTCGGGGTCACGGGTGACATCACCCGGTGACCCCGCCCCATGCCTATATAACTCGCTGCGCACCTTGCACACGGTATTACAACGGGAGAGAGCGCTGTGTCAACATCGGAAGAAGAGAAGAGGGAAGAAGGATGCAGAAGACCGGGCCACCGCTAGTAAGAGCTGGAAGAAGATAGCGGAGGAGCCCAGCAGAAGAACCGAAGAGTGGGAAAAGAGGCTGGAAAGCGAGAGAAGAAGCCGGAGAGCGTGAAGGAGTCGAAAGAAGACCCCCGAAGTCAGAAGAGACCTCTGCCTAATAAATTACTGCCATATAATTAGCTGCCTAATAAATTACTTTAAAAACCTGTGTAGTGTGTTTTTTTTATTGACACTTTTCCCCAGGTGAATGGGTAGGGGTACGATGTACCCCATACCTCATTCACATAGGGTGGGGGGCCGGGATCTGGGGGCCCCCTTATTAAACGGGGGCTTCCGGATTCCGATAAGCCCCCGCCCCCGGCTCCTGACAACCCACAGCCAGGGTTGTCGGGAAGAGGCCCTTGTCCTCGTCAACATGGGGACAAGGTGCTGGTACATATTGCACTTACATTTTAGATGTAACATGTAGGCATATGAAAACAATCGAGCTGGCCGGCTCTCTCTATCACTACTGGCCAGCTCGATTGTTACATCTAAAATGCATACAAATACATGTTACATCTAAAATGTAAGTGCAATATGTACCAGTTTTTTTAAAGTGGAGTTCCACCCACTTTTACAACTCTTCAGCATCCCTCACTAAACTGTGCACTGTAAACAAATTGGATATTTTTTTTATTTTTTTTTCAGCACAGACTGTATATCTGCTGTATTCATTTTTCACTTCCTCCTCCCTGGCCGCGGCCCATCGCATCATTTCCTGTTTGCAATGCCTCCTGGGAAAGGGGCAGCAACTTCCTCTCAAACTGCCGTTGCTATGGAAACCTGACCTGAAACCTATTACACTGCTTATGCTGCACTGAGCATGTACGAGATCTGCAAGGATGAGATCCAGGAAGAAATACAGTCTGGCTTCAGATGCCCACACCTAAGATGGCCACGGCCTGCTGCAAGTTTATAAAATAACAAACTACTGCTAAAAACTAACAAAACAGACCTTAGTTTACAGACTAACTCTACTAGAATACATTAAGCTTGTGTATTATAGGGGTATTTTTATTTAAAAAGTATAATTTTGTCCGGAACACCGCTTTAATGATTAAAAGGTAATACAGTATTATGCTATGGATATCTGTCTCTTTTCTATATAAACGATTATTGGTGAGACTAAAGAGGACCCAGGCAGGACATATATGTTTACCTTGAGAGTGCCACTTGGAGTATCCCGGATAGAGACCCTGGCAGGGTGATAAGCCACATGCCTTTCTGATCGGGAGACATTCAGAGACTGCAGACATAGTACAGGAGACGGTCAGAGACTACAGACATAGTACAGGAGACGGTCGGAGACTGCAGACATTGCACAGGAGACGGTCAGAGACTGCAGACATGGTACAGGAGACGGTCGGAGACTGCAGACATAGTACAGAAGACGGTCAGAGACTGCAGCCATGATACAGGAGATGGTCAGAGACTGCAGACAAAGTTCAGGAGATGGTCAGAGACTGCAGACATAGTACAGGAGACGGTCAGAGACTGCAGACATAGTACAGGAGACAGTCAGAGACTGCAGACATAGCACAGGAGACAGTAAGAGACTGCAGACATAGTACAGGAGATGGTCAGAGACTGCAGACATAGTACAGGAGATGGTCAGAGACTGCAGACATAGTACAGGGGATGGTCAGAGACTGCAGACATAGTACATGAGATGGTCAGAGACTGCAGACATAGTACAGGAGATGGTCAGAGACCGTGGAAATGATACAAGAGATCAATGCATTAAATGCAGCCTCATCAGTGCCCATCAAATGCAGCCTACCAGTGCCCACCAAATGCAGCCTTCCAGTGCCCACCAATTGCAGCCTTCCATTTTCCCTGGATCACAATCTCCTGCTGTTATGGAGCTTGGATTTGAATCTCCCGGGCGGCCACTGTAACAAAGTCACGCCTCTAAGACCAGCTTGCAGTTCCTATGATACATGTCAATCAGTGTTCCATCTACTATCCCATGAGCAGGACTAGGGGGTGGGACCTTGTTTTAGCGCGCCAACAACACACACAGACCCAGCTCTATGACACACAGTGCTCCTGCAATGTGTGACAAACAAGAGAAGGAGGCGGGAGCCTGGAGGGGAGAGCTGCAGCCACAGATCAAAGCGGCCCTAGGGCAGGCGGCCTCCTGGGAAATTTCCCGTTATCCCGGTAGGCCAGTCCGGCCCTGGAAGGAGGGAGGGGAGAACTCTGTCACTTTGGCGCCCCCCCCCTCTGCGGCTCCTGGGTGCGATGCACCCAGCGCACCCTCCCAGGATCAGCCCTGGATGCACTGGTAACACCTTAGGGTCAGTTCTCCCTTATTTGATGCTTTCCCTCTGTTTAAACTTCTTCCACCTCTTTTGCAAAGAATCCGGGAGGTGGTAACACTGATAATAGTGTTAGCCAAATTAGCCCAGGAGGGCTTGGTACACTGATATAGCGAGTCTGGTGGGGGTCGCTCCTTGGACACTCCCAGTCCAGCGGGACCTAATGGTCTTGTATCTCAGCACTATTGAGCCATGGAAGCCAGCTTTAGGGAACTTCATTTACAGGACTTGAAAAAAAAATGTTGCCTGGGGGAAGCCAGGAAGTGGCACCCACAGAACTATGTGAGTGGGAAATTTTCAATCAGTAGGGAAAAGGAGATCATCCTTAAGCACCGTTAAGAGTTATGCCGCGTACACACGATCGGACTTTCCGGCAGACTAGGTCCGGCGGACCGAAATTCCGTCAGACAATTCGATTGTGTGTGGGCACCAGTGGACTTTTTTTCCCAAAAGTCAGACGAACCTATAAATAAAACATGTTTCAAATCTGTCCGACGGACTCGGCTTTCTAGCGTGCAAACCGTTCGTCTGTGTGCTAGTCCGACGGACCAAAAAATACGCATTCTCTGAAGCAAGTACAAGACGGAAGCACTCGGTCTGGTAAAACTAGCATTCGTATTGAAGCTAGCACGTTCCTCACGCTGCTAATTCTGTGATCTTTTAATACAGCGCATTCTTTTCTTCTTTAGAATGCTAGAAGAATGAAGTTGTTTTGCTGCTTATATTCACACAGAGTTCTCACAAACTTCTTTCTTCATTATTTATCCTCATCTCATGACTAATATTGTAGTTTTTAAAAGCCAGATCTCGATAAATAATGTTTACACTTCTTTTTTAGACTCATCTTTTATAATTTTATATTTCAACAATATATATATATATATAAAACATTTTTGAGTTTCAAGTTACCACAATAACATTATTATCTTGTATTTTTTTCTGAACCTTAATGAGGTTGGTGTCACTTGTTAATTTGACATAGGTTTTTTTTTTACAAAAGGCAAATTCATTTAGCACTACAAGTGCAAAGTGCACTTGAAATTGCACTGAAAGAGCACTTGGAAGTGCAGTCGCTGTGGATCCGAAGGGGCACATGCAAGGAAACTAAGCAGCATTTTAGCTTGCACATGATTGGATGATAAAATCAGCAGAGCTTCCACGCATTTCAGATCTCCCCTCGGATTTACAGTGACTGCACTTCCAAGTGCACTTGCAGTGCAATTTCAAGTGCACTTTGCACTTGTAGTGCTAAATGAATTTGCCTTTTGTAAATAACCCCCATAGTCTATTTGACATGTACCTGCTTACTCACAAACAAACTGTCCTTTTTTAATAAAAACACATTTGAAAATAAAAAGAAAGAAAGCAACACTGGAGACACTTTTGGAATTTGTGAAACCTTTTGTCCCCCAGGGCACATATCAAGTCAGTGGAAAACAAAATTGGGATCTTGCGGAGTACATATAATAGGAAGCACAATCTGGTCCAGGACTCCCAGAGATCAGGAACAGCAGCAGATGTACTGAGTAACTGACTGGCTTCCCGAATGAGGGCAAGTGATTCTTCCTCTGTTCTGGTCATCTTCCTGGGCCTTTTGGTGGGAAGGCGGTGGGGAGGCACCTGGCATTCTGTGAGGCTCCTACTGGGCCCAGCCACCTCCTGGCTGCCACTGGGCACAGACTCCTTCTGCCTGCCACTGGTCACGGCCTCCTCCTGTCTACCAATGGGCACGGCCTCCTCCTGGCTGAGCTCATCCTGTGTATAAAAAAAGGGACATAGTTGTATTTTTGGCTTCATCAAACACACACAATTTTCAGCTGATGACTTGCAAATTCAATTTTAAGAAATAGAAAAGGCTATCGATTTGACCCCAGCATTTTTCTAGCTGTTCACCAACATTTTACCAACATTTTTGGCCCCTACTGTCTAGTGATATGTATACATAATTGTTGGGATAATATCATTGATTTGTAAGCAATTCAAACATTTTAGTTAACATCATTAATATTAGGACAATCAATATTTCCTAAAAATATTCTACCTGGCTCCAGCTGGGCGCATCCACTTCCTCAAGGGAAGCCTCAGCTGGGAAAAGGTGGAGGGAAGGGTGGAGGTAAGGGTGGAGGGAAGGGTCGAAAGCGATTCCCTTGCTTCAGTCTGGTCATCGAGAAAACGGAGTTTGTGAAAGTACCACAGCTTGGGGACATAAACCTCATCTGCTGCTGCTCCCGATCTGAGGGAATTCTGTACCTTATTGTGCTCCCGCTTGTACATATTACGCAAGATCCCAATTTTATTCTCCACAAACTTAATGTCTGCCTGGGGGACTTGAGTCTTCACAAATTCCAGAAGTGTCCCCAGTGTTGCCTTCCTTGCTTGCTTGTTGTAATACAAGCGGTGCTTGACCTCCCACAGGCTTTGGTTATCTCAATATAGGTCTATAAAATGGGTCAACAACTCCTGTTCTTTAAAGGGAGTAATTTTTCTGAAAGACAATACACAAGACAAAAACACTAAACACTAAAGTCAGTCCAAACTCACAGTATTCTCTTATCCCAATATAGGGCACCCACAACACACACACACATACAACACACACACACACATACAACACACACACACACACACAGATAAGAAACAAAAACACCAATGTCAGTCCAAACTCTCAATATCTTATCCCAATATAGGCATCCACTTTTAAGCAGTATAGACCACTGTGATGGGCCAAGTTCAAAACTTACTTCGTTTAGGACTAGGGATGAGCCCGTTGTCAAATCGAACATCGGCCGTTCGTCCGTTCGACGAAACCAGAACTTTGTGGGCCGTTTGCATCAAATTCGTGTGATACGAACGGCCCACAATGCACTGCACCAGTCGCAGTGCATTGCTGGCTGATGATTGGCCAAGCATGCACTGTGACCAGGCATGCTTGGCCAATCACAGCGCCGGCAGTGAGGAGAGCCATAATTGGCCACAGGCAATATGCCTGTGGCCAATTATAGCTCAGGGGGTTTAGTACACGCCCCAGACTATATAAGGCCACCAGCGCGGCGGCCTTGTGTAGTGTTTTCCGGCGTGCAGGGAAAGAGCTAGATAGGCAGGGACAGTGTGTTATTTAGGCATCTGCAGGAGTTAGTGTGTGTTCTGTGCCTCCAGCACAGCACAGTATACACCTGTATCTACCCTTATTTGCTGGTGTTCTCTAATACAGCCATCTGAAAGGAGTTAGTGTGTGTTCTTTGCCTCCAGCACAGCACAGTATACACCTGTATCTACCCATATTTGCTGGTGTTCTCTAATACAGCCATCTGCAGGAGTTAGTGTGTGTTGTGTGCCTCCAGCACAGCACAGTATACAGCTGTATCTACCCATATTTGCTGGTGTTCTCTAATAAAGCCATCTGCAGGAGTTAGTGTGTGTTCTGTGCCTCCAGCACAGCACAGTATACACCTGCATCTACCCATATTTGCTGGTGTTCTCTAATACAGCCATCTACAGGAGTTAGTGTGTGTTCTGTGCCTCCAGCACAGCACAGTATACACCTGTATCTATTCTTATTTGCTGGTGTTTTCTAATACAGCCATCTGCAGGAGTTAGTGTGTGTTGTGTGCCTCCAGCACAGCACAGTATACACCCGTATCTTCCCATATTTGCTGGTGTTCTCTAATACAGCCATATGCAGGAGTTAGTGTGTGTTTTGTGCCTCCAGCACAGCACAATATACACCTGCATCTACCCATATTTGCTGGTGTTCTCTAATACAGCCATCTGCAGGAGTTAGTGTGTGTTGTGTGCCTCCAGCACAGCACAGTATACACCTGTATCTACCCATATTTGCTGGTGTTCTCTAATACAGCCATCTGCAGGAGTTAGTGTGTGTTGTGTGCCTCCAGCACAGCACAGTATACAGCTGTATCTACCCATATTTGCTGGTGTTCTCTAATAAAGCCATCTGCAGGAGTTAGTGTGTGTTCTGAGCCTCCAGCACCGCACAGTATACACCTGCATCTACCCATATTTGCTGGTGTTCTCTAATACAGCCATCTACAGGAGTTAGTGTGTGTTCTGTGCCTCCAGCACAGCACAGTATACACCTGTATCTATCCTTATTTGCTGGTGTTTTCTAATACAGCCATCTGCAGGAGTTAGTGTGTGTTGTGTGCCTCCAGCACAGCACAGTATACACCCGTATCTTCCCATATTTGCTGGTGTTCTCTAATACAGCCATATGCAGGAGTTAGTGTGTGTTTTGTGCCTCCAGCACAGCACAATATACACCTGCATCTACCCATATTTGCTGGTGTTCTCTAATACAGCCATCTGCAGGAGTTAGTGTGTGTTCTGTGCCTCCAGCACAGCACAGTATACACCTGCATCTACCCATATTTGCTGGTGTTCTCTAATACAGCCATCTGCAGGAGTTAGTGTGTGTTCTGTGCCTCCAGCACAGCACAATATACACCTGTATCTACCCATATTTGCTGGTGTTCTCTAATAAAGCCATCTGCAGGAGTTTGTGTGTGTTCTGTGCCTCCAGCACAGCACAGTATACACCTGTATCTACCCATATTTGCTGGTGTTCTCTAATACAGCCATCTGCAGGAGTTAGTGTGTGTTCTGTGCCTCCAGCACAGCACAGTATACACCTGTATCTGCCCTTATTTGTTGGTGTTCTCTAATACAGCCATCTGCAGGAGTTAGTGTGTGTTGTGTGCCTCCAGCACAGCACAGTATACACCTGTAACTACCCATATTTTCTGGTGTTCTCTAATACAGCCATCTGCAGGAGTTTGTGTGTGTTGTGTGCCTCCAGCACAGCACAGTATACACCTGTATCTACCCTTATTTGCTGGTGTTCTCTAATACAGCAATCTGCAGGAGTTTGTGTGAGTTGTGTGCCTCCAGCACAGCACAGTATACACCTGTATCTACCCATATTTGCTGGTGTTCTCTAATACAGGCATCTGCAGCCTTTACAGTGGGTGTTGTGTGCCTCCAGCACAATATATACTACCCAGTTGCTGGTTTTCCTATCTCCCTGCAGGCCATTACAATGTCTAGAAGGCCAACAAGGAGAGGCAGACAGCCACGAGCCAATAAAAGAGGGCAAGCAGGCTCTGTGTCTAGATACAACAGTGCTGGTCATGGACGCGGTGCATCGTCATCAGCGCATGGCCATGGGAGGCGCTTGTCCTTATTTTCGACAGCTGGATGTGTTGAGCCGCATCATGCCGAAGACTTGGTAGAGTGGATGACCAAGCCCTCCTCATCCTCCTCATCCTCTCTCACCCAGGCTCAGGGTACTGGCAAAGCAGCTGCCAACTGCTTCCCTCATCTCAATGTCATCAGTCACTCCTTCCCTAGACCCACCATGTCCTCCTGAAGAGTCCCCCGAACTGTTTCACCACAGTGTTGGGTACATGCTCCAGGAGGATGCCCAGCGTTTTGAAGGCTCTGATTATGATACCCAGCTAGAGGAAGGCAGTAGCGTGAGCGCAGAGAGAGGGAATGCTCAAGGATAGCAATCTGGCAGTCATGTTCTACCAGCTGCAGCATACTGCCAGGTTTTCTCCAGTGGTGAAGAGGGAGGGGATGATGAGGTCACTGACTCCACGTGGGTGCCTGATAGGAGAGAGGAGGAGGAGGGGGAGGCACATCTCCAACAAGGCAGGATTCCCTCCGGGGGCCATCTTAAGGGCAGCACACCGACTGAATCACACTGCAGACCTCTGCCTGTGCAGGGCGCTGACTCTGCGCGGGCCTTTTTTGAGACGAGTGCATCAGATCGCACCGCTGCTATTTGCAACATATGTCTCAAGCGTATCTCGCGTGGCCAAAACATCAGCCGCTTGGGCACCACATGCTTGACCAGACATATGTTGACCTGCCATGCAGCTCGTTGGCAATCGTACCTTAAAGACCCACACCAAAGAACAAAGCGGACCTCTCCTTGCTCCTCATCAGCTGGGATCTCCAACCCCACTATACCTTCAGTCCTCTCTGAAAGCTGCACTGAGAGGAATGAAGGTGTAGAATTAGGCGTGTCACAGCCAAGTACTTGCGGGCACTCTGCTAGCAGTACACCGACGTCCGATTGTAGCAGGCAAATTTCCCTGCCCCAGCTGCTGGACCGTCGAAAGAAGTTCACTCCCAGCCATCCACATGCCCAGCGGTTGAATGCTAGCTTGGCTAAATTGCTAGCACTTCAACTGCTGCCTTTTCAGTTGGTAGACTCAGGCCCCTTCCATGAGTTGGTGCAATGTGTGGTTCCTCAGTGGCAGGTTCCCAAACGCCACTTTTTCTCACGGAAGGCGATTCCAGCTCTCTACCGGCATGTGGAAGGCAATGTCCATGCCTCGCTGGACAGGGTGGTCAGCGGTAAGGTGCATATTACCGCTGACTCATGGTCCAGCAGGCATGGACAGGGACGTTACCTATCTTTCACGGCCCATTGGGTCACTCTTTTGGCAGCTGGGAAAGATGCAGGACAAGGTGCAGTAGTGTTGGAGGTTGTTCCGCCACCACGCCTCCAAAATGCTACTACTGGTTGTGACACACCTCTCTCCTCCACCCCTCCTCTTCTTCTTCCTCCATGGCCTCTTCCTGTCCTTTGTCCTCGGAACCAGCGGTGCTCCGTAGGCGTTCAAGGGGATACGCAAGTACGCAGGCAAAAAGATGCCATGCCGTGCTTGCGCTGGTGTGTTTGGGGGACAGGAGCCACACTGGGGCAGAGGTTCTGTCAGCTCTGCAGGGGCAGGCCGAGGTGGTTGATGCCACACCAGCTTAAGCCAGGAATGGTGGTTTGCGACAATGGCACCAACCTCCTCTCCGCCCTGTGACAGGGACAACTGACCCATGTGCCCTGTGTGGCTCATGTCCTTAACCTGGTGGTGCAGCGGTTCTTGGGCAGGTACCCAGGCTTACAGGATGTCCTGAGGCAGGCCAGGAAAGTCTGTGTGCATTTCCGCCGATCATATAATACCAGTGCTCAGCTGGCTGAGCTGCAAAAGGAGTTGAACCTGCCCAAGAACCGCCTTATATGTGACATGCCCACCAGGTGGAACTCAACGTTGGCCATGCCGCAGCGACTGCACACACAGCAGAGGGCCATCAATGAGTACCTGTGCGACTACGGCACCAGGACATGGTCAAGGGAGCTCGGATTTTTTTCACCACGCCAGTGGGGCATGATCAGTGATGCACGCACTGTCCTGTCACCATTTGAGGAGGCCACAAGGATGGTGAGCAGTGACAGTGCATGCATCAGTGACACTGTACCTCTTGTCCACCTGTTGGAGCATACGCTGCGTGGAATAATGGACAGGGCACTTGAGGCAGAACAGAGGCAGGAAGAGGAGGACTTCCTTGCCTCTCAAGGCCCCCTTTATCCAGACAGTGCTCCTTCTGTCCCACCCATCACACAGGAAGATGATGAGGATGAGGAGGAGGAGGAAGATGTTGTGTCAGCGTGGAAGTGGAGCCTGGCACTCAGCAGCAGCAGCAGCAGCAGCAGCAGCAGTCTTTTAGGGATGATTTACAGTCCCAAGAAACCGGTGGACTTGTACTTGGCTGGGAGGAGGTGGCTGCGGATCATGTCGTCCTTAGTAAACCAGAGGACTTCTGACCGAATGCCTCAGCTAACCTACGCTGCATGTCCTCCCTGATCCTGCAAAGCCTGCGGAAGGATCCTCGTATTCTTCGGATCAAGGAGAGGGACCTTTACTGGCTGGCCACTCTCCTTGATCCACGGTACAAGGGTAAGGTTGCGGACCTTATCTTGCCATCGCAGAGGGAGTATCACGTACCTGGTAGTAGAGCCTTATTGGACGAGGAAGGCCTCCCTTACACCTCTGGCTCTGGGACTCTGGTAATGTAAACAGAAGATAGGTCCTGGCAGGCAGCGGGTGCAGGTGACAGCAACAGATGGCAGGGTCAGGCAGGCTGGGTCATACACGGCAAGACAGTCAGATGCAGGGTTCAGGCAGGAACGTGGTCAGGAGACAAGCCAGGTCTGGAACCAGATGAGTGCAGACAGGAGCCAAGGGAGAAGGCAGAAGAAGGGTCACAGGACAAGCCGAGGTCAATGCAGGCGGAGTTCAAGGGAAGGTCAAAACAAGCCGGGTCAACACAGAGATCAGAACACAGGTTTCACAGGTAACAAGGCACTCAGGAGCTGAGACGAAGCAGCACTGGAGACAGGCACTGGCTGGGTTAAATAGACTGTTTGGCGCCAGCATCAATCACGGGTGCGCTGAGTGCGCGCGAGTACGCCCAAGTGAGCGTTCGCGCGGGTGTGCGCAAGTGTGCGCAAGTGCGCAAAAGCATTGGCGTGGGTGCGCGCTAGCACTGGCGTTCACAGGGAGGCACTACGGCTCCTGTTTGTGCGCTGGTTCACACATGCGCACTTCTATACACCAGTGTTCTTCTGCGTCTTGGAGAGCAACTAGAGGGGCGATCTTGTCTGCTGGCATGTGCACCCTGACAGGGAGCAGAGGATGAGACATCTCCGGGAGGCCTTGCAGAAAGGTCTGTGCAACACGTTCCCAGAGACTGGGAGGTTACAAACTCCTGGTTCTGGACAACGAGTTGCTGAGGCTTCGGTCAGTAGCAGAAGGAGCGGTGGAGAAGGTGGCCGTCTGACCAATGCGTTCAGACAATTTTTTAGTCCGCAGCCCCAAGGTATGATCGATTCCAGCAACCATCGCCAGCATCTGATATACATGGTGCAGGAATACCTAGGGGCAAGGTCAGACTTGGACACCTTTCCCACCGAAAATCCTCTGGCTTACTGAGTCTTGAGGATGGATCACTGGCCAGTGCTTGCACAGTATGCAATTGAGCTACTGGCCTGTCCTGCATCCAGGGTTCTTTCGGAATGCACATTCAGTGCTGCTGGAGGCTTTGTCACCGATCACAGGGTGTGCCTGTCCACCGACTCGGTTGATCGACTGACCTTCATAAAGATGAATCAGTCTTGGATCACCACCAGCTACCAGGCACCTGAAGCTGATGTAACAGAATAATTTATTTTGAAATGTCACATCCCTTCAAGACTGCCTATGCTGATGCTGAGTGACTGTCCTGTTATGTTGAATGACTATCCTCTTCCTCCTCAATGATCCTGATGATAGCTTGGAAGAACATTTTTGTTTCTGGGTGCCACCACCAGTGGCTAAGGCCCACCAGACCAGGAGCATGTAATTACATTTTTTTTTATGTAATGCTTTGCAGCAGGGCTCATTCCTGCACTCCAACTAGAGTATCTGGGAGAGGTTACAGTGTCGTGGCACCAGCACCAGTGCCTAAGGCCCAATTTTTCAGCCCCTGTTTAACAGGGGCATGTAATTACAATTTGTGATGCAATACTTTGCAACAGGGCTTATTGCTGTGCTCCAAGTACAGTATCTGTGAGGGGTTGCGGTGTTGTGGCACCAGCACCAGTGCCTAATGCCCAATTTTTCAGCCCGTTTAACAGGGGCGTGTAATTAAAATTTTTGATGCAATACTTTGCAACAGGGCTCATTGCTGTGCTCTAAGTACAGTATCTGTGAGGGGTTGCAGTGTTGTGGCACCAGCACCAGTGCCTAAGGCCCAATTTTTCAGCCCCTGTCTAACATGGGCGTGTAATTACAATTCTTGATCTAATTTTTCACAGCAGGGCCCATTCCAGCACCCACCAAGAGTAACTGTGAGGGCTTACAGTGTTGTGGCAACACCACCACCACCAAAGGCCAAATTTTTCTGCCCCTCTTCAACAGGGGCATGCAATTACAATTCTTGATCTAATAATTCACAGCAAGGCCCATTCCTGCGCCCACCAAGTGTAACTGTGAGGGCTTACAGTGTTGTGGCAACACCACCACCACCAAAGGCCCAATTCTTCTGCCCCTCTTCAACAGGGGCATGCAATTACAATTCTTGATCTAATAATTCACAGCAGGGCCCATTCATGTGCCCACCAAGAGTAACCGTGAGGGCTTACAGTGTTGTAGCACCAGCACCACCACCAAAGGCCCAATTTTTCCTACCACTGTTTAACAATGGCATGTAATTACAATTCCTGATATAATAGTTCAAAGCAGGGCGTTCCAGCGCCCACCAAGAGTAACTGAGGGCTTACAGTGTAGACATGGGAACCGTCAAAAAATTAGTTTAGTTCCGTTTTATTTCGTAAAAAAAAAATCGTAATTCGTGTACGAAATTTCATTCGAATTCGTACGAAATACAAATTTCGTACGAATCGTTAAAAAAATTTGAATCATTTTGAATCGTTACAAATCGTTAATAATAACAAATTATCCAAAAACGTATTAACGTTACAACTCTATAGTATGTCTGTGAAGGGGCGCATGTTTCCCGTGCTTAGAACTGTCCCTGCACAAAGTATTATTTACAGGAAAAAAAGATATTTAAAATCACTCGCGGCTAATGAATTGCCAGTTCCCGTAACACAGAGAACAATTCAAATCCAACTACCAAATATCGAATTTCAACTAATACGAAAGAAATTATTATAGCGGATATAACGAATGATTCAAATGAATTCGAGATTCAGTCATGGGGAAGTCCCCATGACGTCCCCGTGCGTCATAGGGGGGCGGGGTCACCAGGTGGCCCCGCCCTCCGTTATAAAAGACCTGTCAGACGCAGCGAAGCCTCACACAGTGGGAGCCTGCCATTGTGAGGAGCGGCCCAAGAAGAGACGCCGACGCCATGGAAGAAGATGCCGGATGAGAAGACCAGAGCAAGAAGAAGCCGATCGGAGGAAGAAGAAGATGGAAGAAGATGCCGGAAGGAGAAGATGAAGAAACCGAAGGATGAAGAAAGGAAGAAGGAAGACCAGAAGACAGAAGATGAAAGAAGATTTTAATAAAGGAATTGTCAAAGACCGTCATTTTTAAAATTTTTGTCACTTTTTTAGTGAAATGGTAGGGGTACTTTTGTACCCCCTTACCATTTCACACAGGGGGGGCGGGATCTGGGTGTCCCCTTGTTAAAGGGGGCTTCTAGATTCCGATAAGCCCCCTGCCCGCAGACCCCCACAACCAATGGCCAGGGTTATGGGGACGAGGCCCTTGTCCTCATCAACATGGGGGCAAGGTGCTTTGGGGGGGACCCCAAAGCACCCTCCCAATGTTGAGGGCATGTGGCCTGGTACGGTTCAGGAGGGGGGGCGCTCTCGTCCCCCTCTTTTCCTGTGGCCTGCCAGGTTACGTGCTCGAATAAGGGTCTGTTATGGATTTTGAGGGGGACCCCACACCATTTTTTTTGGCTGGGGTTCCCCTTAAAATCCATCCCAGACCTGAAGGGTCTGGTATGGATATTTAGGGGGGACCCCACGTCATTTTTTTTTTAAATTTGAAGCGGGGGTTCCCCTTAATATCCATAGCAGACCTGAAGGGCCTGGTAATTGAATTTGGGGGGACCCCCACGCTTTTTTTTTTTTTTTTTTTTATCGATGACTTTCAATGAATGACTGTTCTCTGTGTTACGGAAGCCGACAATTCATTAGCCGCGAGTGATTTTAAATAGCTTTTTTCCTGTAAAAATGACACTTTGTGCAGGGACAGTTCTAAAGCACGGGAAACATGCACCCCTTCACAGGCATACTATAGAGTTGTAACGTTAATACGTTTTTGGATAATTCGTTATTTATCGTTACGAATATCGACACTCTACGAATAATAACGAATTATCCGAAAACGTATTAACGTTACAACTCTATAGTATGCCTGTGAAGGGGCGCATGTTTCCGTGCTTAGAACTGTCCCTGCACAAAGTGTCATTTTTACAGGAAAAAAAGCTATTTAAAATCACTCGCGGCTAATGAATTGCCGTAACACAGAGAACAGTCATTCATTGAAAGTCATTGACAAAAAAAAAAAAAAGCGTGGGGGTCCCCCCAAATGTTGAGGGCATGTGGCCTGGTACGGTTCAGGAGGGGGGGGGCGCTCTCTTTTCCTGCGTCCTGCCAGGTTGCGTGCTCGGATAAGGGTCTGGTATGGATTTTTTATTTATTTTTTAAACTCTTTATTTTCCATTTTGTATACAATATATTTTTATATTAAAATTTTTCCTTATTTTATAACATCTCCTCTATCACATTCGTATTCTATGACATATATTACTTATACTTTACTTCTACTGTCTTCCTTATAACTCACTCTACTCCCTCTCTATGACCCCCCCAGAAAAAAAAAAAAAGCAAAAGGAAGGAAAAAAATAAAATAAAATAGATATCTCTCTCATTTTACTCATCACCCCCCACTTCCCTCCCCCCTCCACCATCCCCATCCAAGCACCACTCAGCACCACTCAGCTCCACTCCCCCTCCCCATCTCTTATATATAAGAAATAGGGTGCCCATATGCCCCTATACTTCTCCTCCTGCTCCTTAATTGCCATTGTCAAATTTTCCATTTGTTGGATTTCTCTTACTCTGGCCCACCAATGGGCCCTCGTAGGTGGTGCTTCCTTTTTCCACAAAGCTGGGATACAGGCTCTCGCCGCCGTGAGAAGGTGTTTTAGTAATGATTTTTTGTATTTTTCAACCGACATGGGAACATCGTTTAATAGGAATGCCGCCAGATTTTCTCCAAGAGACACACCTGTAATTTCCCTTACTGTTTCTTCCACCATTTTCCAATATTCTCTAATTTTATCACATTCCCAAAAAATATGCAGCATTGTGCCCTCTGATTTTCCGCATCGCCAGCATACATTTGGTATCTGTGGGAATATACCATGTAACATGCTTGGGGTCTTATACCATCTGGTGAGGATCTTATATCCCTCTTCCTGATATCTACATGCTATTGACGTTTTGTAAACAGATCTCAAAATTTTTTCTTTTTGCTTTTGGGAGAACGTAACCTTCAGTTCTTCTTCCCAGGCTTGTATAAAACCTAGATTTTCAGGAGCCTCTAGTCCTGTAATCAGTTCGTAGAAATATGACAGGGAGTGCCTCAAGTTCTCGCCGTCCAAACATATCTGCTCGAACTCCGACAGCCCCTTAATTTCACAAGTATTTTCTACTTTTTGAACGAATATATGCTCCCAGCTGCATTGTTCTAAAGTAGTCTAGCTCTGGGGTAAATTCACTTTCTATTTCCCCTCTTGTCATTAATCTTCCCTCTTTTGAGAAGTGGATGATCCTACTTTTCCCCCTGCGTCTTAAATCAGAGAATTTCTGGTCCAGGGTACCTGGCTTAAAGTCAAGTGTACCTAATATAGGTAACATAGGGCTTGGTTCAGTTGATATCTTGTTTTTTTTGAACATTTTTTTGCTTATGTTTAAGGTTGCCCCTATCAAAGGGTGTTTTTTTACTGCCATTGAGATATCCTTTCCAGCCATCCATGCCAACCCCTCCAAGGGGGCTTCACTCGATATTTGTTCCATCATTACCCATGGTTTCTTTTTTTTGGCACACCATTCCATTATTCTGACTAGATGTGAGGCCTCCTGGTATTTACATTGATCTGGAAACCCAATACCTCCTTTTTCTTTAGGGAGAGCCAAAATAGATCTCCTTACTCTTGCAGGTTTTCCAGCCCATATAAACCTCAGGAATCCTGATCGAAGTTCTCTCATGTAGCTCTGAGGGATCTTTACTGGCATGGTTTGGAACAAATACAGAAGCCTGGGCATTACGTTCATTTTTATTATGTTTGTCCTACCAAAGCAAGTGAAGATCTCTTTATCCCATCTTTTCAGGTCTATCTTTATTTGTTTTAGCATTGGGGCATAATTTTGTTCCAATATCCTACTTAGTACCTTGGGTATTTTGGTCCCCAAATAACTAATGTAAGAATCTGTCCATCTGAATTTAAATTGGGATGTTATCTGGTGGGTCAAGGACTCATTCATCTCCAATCCCATAGCCTCTGACCTATTATAATTCCCTTTGAAATTTGCTGTGTCCCCAAATTGCCGTAGCTCCCCTAGGAGGGGAGGCAAGGATATGGCTGGAGAGGATATAAAAAAAATCAAGTCGTCAGCGAAGGCTGCAAGCTTGTGTTCCTCAGTCTCTTTTTTTATACCTCTAATATTACAGTTTGATCGTATTTTCTCTTAAGAATGGTTCCATTGTGAGGATAAAAATAATGGGTGATAATGGGCACCCCTGGCCTGTTCCATTTCGAATTCGAAAATGTTCCGAAAGTCTATCATTAACCTTCACCCTCGCGGTCGGCACTGAATATAGGTTTTGGAGCCATCCCAGCATTCCCTCCCCTAAACCGATGTGTTGCAATGTAGCCCTCAAATATAGCCAATCCACCCTATCGAATGCTTTTTCTGCATCTGCCGATATTAATGTTAAGGGTTTATGTTGACTTTGTGACCAATAGATTGCGTTTATTACTCTCTGTGTGTTCTCCCTTCCTTCCCTCCCTGGGGTAAACCCCACTTGGTCGGGATGAATCAATAACGGGATGTGTTCAACCAGTCTATTGGCTAATATTTTAGAAAAAAATGTTAGGTCCACATTTAGTAGTGATATCGGCCGGTAGCTGGAACACTGGGATGGGTCCTTCCCCTCTTTTGGAATCACTGCTATATGAGCTAACAATGTCTCCTAAGGTAACCTCTGTCCTTCCCGTATTGAGTTAAATGCTGCTGTGAACCTCAAGGCCAATTTCTCTTCAAATACTTTATAATAAGACAGGGAGTACCCATCTGGACCTGGTGCTTTCCCTAAAGGCAGGAGGTTCAGTACTTTCTTGAACTCCTCAACCATTATCAGCATATCTAGGTTCTGCACTACCTCTTCTGTTAACTTAGGCATTTCCGACGATCGCAAATATTCTCTGGCTTCCTCCTCCTTTTTCTTACTTTTTTCTGAATTACTTTCACCCTCAAGTTGATAAAGGCCCTCATAATAACTCTTATTTTTTTTAATTTTCAATAGTTTTTTATTTTTTTTATTTTCAATAGTTTGTTATTAGTTTTTACAAAGGCAACAAAGATACATAGGTACAGGTAAAACAGATTTTTAAAGGCACAAAGCTGAGGAGGAACAAATATCAATCTCAAGGATAGCAATAGTATATTGTGTTCAGCTGCCTGGTTCTGGCACAATGCCCATCCGTGCCTCAAGCTTGTGTGAGAGAGGTGACGATCCCCCCCACGGCACCCCGAAAGGGATCTAACTGTGCCGGGGAAGAGAGCCACTCCCCCAAAAATGTATCATTGAGGAAGCAGAAGGATGGGGAACTGGGCCAGACCCAAGTCATAATAGATCAACAATCAATAGTATTATGTGTTGAACGGTCAAAGCATTGAAACCGTCATTGGTGCCCCCAGTGCTCCCCACAGATAGGAGACATGGTCATGTCCTTTAAAAGCAATACAAAGCATAGCAACAAGGGTGTTTTGCCCGTGTATCAATCTTGAAGTGTATATGAGATAGAACAAAAACGAAACTCAAAAAACTAAAATTATAAAAAACAAAATAAGAGATAAGCATAGGTCAATAAGGAGAACAGAGGAGACAAAAGAGTGAGGAAGAAAGGGGAGGAGAGGAGGGAGATAGAGGGAGAGAGAAGAGGGGAAGAGGCAAGAGGAAGTTCTTCAGTGACGGTGCGGGCCTCGCAGCCCTACTCAGTACCCGAGGAAGCGGAGGTGTCTGGCACCAGGGAGATGTATTTAAGCCAGGGATCCCAGATGGCATCATGTTTGGAAACAGTGTCCAGAAGGATGCTAGTCGTCTTTTCCTGGGCCATTATCCAGGATATTTTTCTTTTAACCAGGGTAAAAGAAATGGAAGGCTGCTTCCAGGAGCGAGCAATGGTTAGTTTAGTACCAAATAGAATGAACATAATGAGGCGTTGGGTCAGTTTCGGTGTTCCTGGGTGACGGAAGTTAAGAAGAGCGATTTGAGGAGTCTGGGGAATGGGCCTATCTGTAAGTTTCCTAATAACGTGGAAAACCTTATTCCAAAGTCCCCTGAGCTTGGGACAATTCCACCATGTGTGCAGCATCGACCCCACGTGTCCACAATTACGGAAACACAATGGAGATGCGTTTGGGAAAATTTTTGCAATTCGAAGTGGAACGAGATACCACCTCATCAGTACTTTCAAGTTAGTCTCTATTAGAGTTATGTTCAATAAGCCTTTGTAAGCAGAGGTCGATGCTTTGTTCCATTCCCCCAGACTCCAGCTCTGACCCAGGTCCCTTTCCCATTCCCTCATGTAGAGAGTTTTGGAGGTTGTTGAGGCAAGTGTTCGGTAAATCACCGTTATTCCTCCCCGCTGCTCCGTAGCCTGACCACACCACATCTCATACGCCGTAACCGTCAGAGGATTAAGCGTAGAGGACCCCAGAGAACGAATAAAGTGAGAGATCTGGTGGAGTCTGAACCTCTCCGTGGTGGGCATTCCCAGTTTGTTAGAGCAATGGATGGGTGTTAGGGGCCCCATAGAGCTGACAAAATGTCCAATTCTGTAAAGCCCTCTATCCAGCCACCATTGAAATGCCTTAATGTCCATGCCCGGGGGAAAAAGAGGGTTTCGAAAGATATGTGAGAGTGGGTGCCAATGTGATATTAAAAGTGAATTTCCTTTAAGTGAATCCCAAAGATTTAGGGAGTGGGATAACGTTGGAGCCATAACAGCAGGTCTAGTTTTGGCAGGGCACCAAAGGAGGAAGTCCAGGGTGTATTGGGGAACAGCCTGCCTCTCCATATGCACCCAGTCAGGGTGTGCTATTTTAGAGTAAATGACAGAGAGTTGAGATAATTGAGCTGCGTGATGATACCAAAGCAGGTTCGGTAATCCGATCCCTCCCTGATCTCTAGTGCGATAAAGGGTCCCCTTAGCCACCCTGTGGCCTTTAGATCCCCAAATAAAATTTATTAGCTTAGATTGAAATTTTCTAATCTGATTCCTAGGAACAGGGATAGGCAGGGACCTAAATAAGTATAAAATGCGTGGCAAAAGTGTCATCTTAACAGCATTAACCCTACCTATCCAGGAGAGTCTAAGGTTATTCCATTGTGCAAGATCGTTGCCTAGTTTGTGAAATAGTGGAGGGAAATTAGCTGCATAGAGACCGTCCATTGAGGCCGTTAGGTTAATTCCTAGGTAAGGGATCGCCCTATCATGCCATTGAAATTGAAAGTTTTCTTTAAGTCGTGAGACCAAGCTATCGGGCAAATTTATGTTCAAGGCTAGAGATTTTGCATAATTAACCCAGAGGCCAGATATTTTACCAAAATCATTGAGCACCTTGCAGATATTTGGTAGTGAAGTCAAAGGCGAAGTGACAAAAAGCAGCACGTCGTCAGCAAAGAGGGCACATTTATGAGTTTGGGGCCCACAACTCACTCCACTGATATCGGGGTTGTCCCTTATAGCAATGGCTAGGGTCTCAATGACGATGGCAAAAATCAGTGGAGAAAGGGGACAACCCTGCCTCGTACCCTTGCGAATAGGGAAGGAATCTGAGTAAAAGCCTTGCATTCTTATCTTTGCCTCCGGGGTGGCGTATAGGGCCTTAATTATGTTAAGGAAGGAGTGCCCGAAACCCCACCTCTGCAGGATAGGAGTCAGGAAAGACCAGGAGACAGTATCAAAAGCTTTCATGAGATCTAAAGAGAGTAGGAGCCCCGTCTGAGGAGGACCCCCATCCCATCCTGAATGAAGAAGGGAGACAATGTCAATCGCCCTTCTGATTTGATCGGGGCCCTGTCTTCCAGGTATAAAGCCCACCTGGTCCCTATGTATGTAAAGACTGATAAAATTGGAGATCCTGTCCGCTAAAATTGTTGTCAAAATTTTTAGATCATTATTGATCAATGAGATAGGGCGGTAGTTTGAAGGACAACTAGTGTCCTTGCCAGGTTTGGGGATAATTGTAATGAAGGCCGAGTTTAAGGCAGTATCAAGCTGAGATCCCGCTCGTAGTTGATTATAGAATCTAGTTAGATAAGGAGTAAGGGTGGCGGAAAAATGTTTGTAGTACGGGGCGGAAAAACCGTCGGGGCCAGGGGCTGAGTCATTGCGGAGATTTTTAATAACCAGAGTCACTTCGTCAGCTGATATCGAGGATTCCAAGTCAGCCCTGTGTAGGTCTGAGATCTTAGGTATATTTAGTGAGTTGAGAAAGGAGTCCCGAAGGGTAGGTGAATAGACCTTTCCGTCATCACTATATAGGGAGCTATAAAAGTTATGGAAGACCTCTAGGATCTTTTGAGGGTTTTGTGACAGGGTACCATCACGAAGTCTAATTTTGGGTAAGGTGCGACATTTGATTTTAGGGGTCAGCCTATTAGCTAGGAGAGAACCCGTCTTGTCCGTCTGGTGATAAAACCTACCCCCTACCCAGCGTAGACTTTTTTCCGCAATTGCAGTGAGGGAAAGGTTCAGGGCAGTACGCGCCGTGTCAAGTTTGTTCGCCGTGGTTGGACAGGGATTACGTTTGTGTAGTTTACTTAACAGTTGAAATTCCTTGTCTAATCGTTCAACATCCGTCTTATGAGCCCTACGAATCCTAGAGGCTATTTGGATAATTTTACCCCTAATAAAGGCCTTGTGCGCAGCCCATAATGTAGTGGGGGAAATATTATTGACATCATTTAACAAAAAGTATTCCTGCAGTCCCTTTTCAATTTCAAGAGCGTGAGCGGGATTACTAAGAATAGAGGCATTAAGTCTCCAACAAAACCCTTTACTGGGACCTGACGGCCTGTTCATGGTGAGCAGGAGTATGGAGTGGTCCGACCAGGCAGAGTCTTTAATGACAGACCTACTTACCAGTGGAACGTGGGTAGACAGCATAAAGAAATGATCGATTCTGGCATAGGAGTTGTGGGGGTGAGAAAAGTGCGTGTAGTCTCGCGCACAAGGATTTGTTTCTCTCCACACATCCACCAACCCTTGGTGAAAGATTTGTCGAGCCACATTGAGGCTCTGCCTGGTAGGACGGACGCGGTCCTTGCCCGGAGGTCGGGACTTATCCAGTCCAGCATCAAATGCAGTGTTAGAGTCTCCTCCATATACGGTCAGGCCCTCGGTAAGCGGGTTTAAGGTGTGAAAGAGGCATTTGAAAAATTTTGATTGCCCCCTGTTTGGGGAATAATAAGAGACAAATGAATAGAGTTGTTCATCAATAAAGCCTTTCACCAGCAAGAACCTACCCTCCGGATCCTTAAACTCCGAGAGTAGAGAAAACTGAGTCTTGCTGGAGAAAAAAATGCCCACCCCTTTAGTTTTGTTGTCAGAATTTGCCAGGTAAAATTTGGGAAATTTAGAGTGTATAAAGGAGGGAGTGTATGATTTGGGGAAATGTGTCTCCTGGAGGAATAACACATCTATTTTACGGTCATGGTAGGACTGGAAAATTTTCTGGCGTTTAATGGGAGAATTTAGCCCCTGAACATTATGGGAGGCAATGCACAGGGAGGGGCGAGATGTAGCGTGGTCAGCCATGGAGCAGAACAGAGGGCACAGCTAGTGATTCCCAATCACCTACCTTTATCTCAATGGGAAGCCAGGGGATCAGACGACCAGCATTCTCAGGGAAAGCAGCCTCCATGGTCCGGCCGGAGCACGAGTTCGCACACATCACTAGAAGAAGAAAATCGTTAGTACAAGTAAAAGTGAATAAAGACGAGAAGGAAAAGATAAGCTTAGGGAGATCTCCAGATTGGAAGCAAAATAAAATCATCCAGTACTGAAGGAGAGGAGGAGAAGAAAAAAAAGTAAGTAATAAAAAAAAAAATAATAAATAAAAATAAAAAAAAAAATGATTCAGAAAAAAGTTTTTGCGTCCCCCAGCCAGTGAGGAAGGTCCTGAATCCGAAGACAAAGAAAAATCTGTGACTCAGAGTACAGGAGGAGGTGCAGTGGTACCGCTCCGCTCGCGGTACTCCTAATTGTAGATTTGTATATGCAAAATAAACAGGTAACATCACTATTGGTAACTAGAATAAACAATCAATGAGGGTAAGCTGAATAAAGCTAAAGTACAAAGTCAAACCGGCAGTCCAGGGGAATTAGACACTACTAGATGGTGGGGAGCCATTCAGAGAACTAGGTAGGAGAGGGGGGACTAGGCTCCTAAGTGGAAGTGGCATGTGAAACAGAAGTGGATTACAGAGGATGAAGAAAACTGGAAACTAGGCGACAGGCTGCGAAGAGATCCCATGTGTGGAGGAGAGGGGGAGTTGCAAACCTCAAGAGGTCCGCAAGTATGTGCTACTAGGGGGAGGGTATAGGGGGGTATAACCGTGGCCAATGGGTCAAAGTCAGGGCCTGAGAGACCTGGAAGTCCAGAAAAGTCTTGAGCGTGTCCAAAAGCCGGATAGAAGGGATCTGGTAGGAGAATCGATTACAAATAGTTAGGCAAAGGGTGAGGGATAAAGAGCCAGAGAGATCTGTAGATTTCGTAGATTTCAACAGTGGAAAGTGGGTAGGAGCCTCAGGAGGTCAAAGGAGGTGTGAGTCCAAACGGGCATCAATGCCAAACGTGCCAAGTGGCCCAGTCCCTGTGAAGGGAATGTAGTATAGAAGAGATGTCGATCATTAGCTCAGGGAGGAAGTCCTTCCTTGGCCTTCTTGTGTTTAGGCTTCGACCAAAGTGACGTGAGTGGACTAGATGGGGGAGGTCTCTTAGTTAAGCTGGAGGACGAGGCTTGCATTGGAGATGGTGGATCCATAGAGATGAGGCCTAGTTTCTGAAGTAAATGTTCACCTTCCTGGAAGGAGTAGAATCTGAAGGGCTTGCCATTGTATTCAAACTTCAAACTGAAGGGAAACAGCCACCAGTACTTGATGTTTTTTTGTGCAAGTATCGTCAGTAGAGGTTTCAGCGCCCGCCGTTTCTGGATCGTGTGTGGTGAAATATCTGCGAATATTTGAACTGGGTGTCCCATAATTTGGATTTGTGGGGAGGAACGAGCTTTCCGCATGACTTCTTCTTTGATGTTATAGTAGTGTGGTTTAACCACAACATCTCGGGGTAGGCCATCAGAACGGGGGGGTCCTAGAGCTCTATGAGCCCGGTCAAGCTCCATTTTGTGTGCTCTGACATCAGGAATGAGGAATTTAATGAGAGAGTGCACTGCTTCATGTATGTCTGTAATGGTCTCAGGCAGTCCTCTGATCCTAAAATTAAGCCTTCTGGACCCATTTTCAAGGTCATCAATTTTGGATATGGCGGTGTCTAGCTGGTCATGTAAGTCTTGAATACGATCGGTATTCTGATTGACCCTTGTGATCGTGGAATCCACTCTGTGCTCGACAGTTTCAATGCGGGAGCCTAGCATCTGGAGATCCCTTTTAATGTCAGAAGTTATTCTAGCTGCATTCTGTGCCAACCCCTTATCCAACATTTCTGCAAATTTAGTGAACATCAGGGAGATATCAGGGTGCTGGAGGATGTGAGACTCTACAGCTGTAAGTGTCACAGGCTGACCAGGGGATGCTGCAGTTGAAGGGGACAACAGCATCTCATCCAGAGTGTGATTAATTAGGGATACAGTGGTAGCTGGAGATAAAGGACCCACAGTGGGTAAGGTGTTGGAGGCTGTGCCACATACCTCTTCATGAAGGGTGTTCCGCCATGGGGATGAGGGAGAAGCGCCTGAGGAGATTGCCTCATGCTGCAGCCGTTCCGCCGCCATCTTGGAAAAAAGATGGACTCTGAGGAGAGTGAATAAGGCTTCTAAGATCCTTTTTTTATTGTCCCAAATAGCTTGGTATTGTGCCTATAAGTTTCCGCAGTAATCTGGAGTCTTTAGGCGTTATGGAGGACAGAGGATGTTCCTCTATGTGGTAAGGGAAGAAGCGCCTGAGGAGATTGCCTCATGTAACGGCCGTTCCGCCGTCAGGTATAGTCTCTGAGGCAGTTCAGACCCTTCCTGGCCTCTCCTCACCGTATCAAGCGGTGTCAGAATGTGCCTGCTAGTTCCCCCCGTAGTCCGGTGCCGCCGGGTGGTGAGCAGCGTGATGTCACTCCGTGCAGGGAGCGATGAGCGAGCGGAGCGGGACGGAGCTCCGAGATCAGGCGGCCATCTCGGTCGGTATTTTGTTTTAAAGCTTTCGCTAACATTTCTGCTACCCTGATACTTTTAAGTAAGGCTTCTATTTGTTCATTCAACTTCTTTTTCCTATGGGATCCTAGAGAAATAAAGACTCCTCTCATCACACATTTGTGCGTCTCCCAAATACCCAATGGTGTTGTTTCTTCCGTCTCATTAATTTGGAAGAAAGAATCCATTTCGAAGTTCAATACTTTTTCATATTCCTTGTCCTTTAGGAGGGATTCGTTCACCTTCTACTGCCATTCGCGGTACTCTACTTCCCCTAGATCCATTTCACAACTTGTCGGTGCGTGGTCGGACAGTGTGAAAGAACCTATGTTGGCCTTTACCAGAGATGTCATTCCCGTCTGTTATATAAAAATATAATCAATACGGGTGTATGTTTTATACTTCGCCGAGAAAAACGTATAATCTCTTTCTTGGGTATGCAGTAACCTCCATACGTCTACCAGTTGCATGTCGTTAAATAATAATTTTTTTATTTTCCTTATTTTTGTATATGTCATATGAGAGGCACCTCTTGACTTATCCATAAGGGGGTCCAGTGCGACATTTAGTTTCAATAGTTTTTATTAAATTTTTCAAAGGTAAAGAACAAAGATACCATAAAGGGTATATTACATATTAGAACATAAAGAACATAACAGATGAAGCATACACATTCATATATCTTCAAAATATGCACGTTTCCTAATGAAGCACATATGCTAAGTCAAATAAAATCTAATCTGCGTAGAGCATATTATGTCTGGTAGTGTACTGTGGAGAAAGTGAGGCTCCCCTCTGGCACCCCCGACGGGATCACACTGTGCCGTAAGAGGGGAGTCCCAATGTTCAACCACTGGAATAATATGTATTCAGATTCGGAGACAGGTACATAATCAATATCTGATGTGTATAAATAAAAAGCAAAAGAACAGACGGATTATAAAAGGAAAAAAAAAAAAAAAAGAAGATAGAGAACGAACGTGAACAAACAGGTGCACAGCTTCCTGATGGTTAATAAGAAAGGAAAAAAAAACAGCTAGAAATACTGAGAGCTATTCTTAGACATCCAGTCAGTCCACGGTTTCCAAAGAGTTTGTGAGATCTGAAATTTACCTAGAGAGGAGGCGAACATTATTTCATAGTAGCATGGGTGTTAGTGGTCGTTATTATTTCTTTAATTGTGGGCGGGTGTTGGTTTTTCCAATGTCTGGCTATCGTTAATCTCGTGCTAAGTAAGACGTGGGATATTATGCTCCTAAAGGGTTTGGGGATTAGATCAATGCCCAGGGACAAAACAGCAAGTACTGGGGTTTTGGGGATGTGACAGTGGGATATAAGTTCGAGCAGTTTGAAAATCTCGTCCCATAGATGGGAAAGTTTGGGGCATTCCCAAAAAATGTGGAAAAGGGTGCCTACACATTGGCAATTCCTCCAACACAACGGTGAGGTTTGGTTGTTAAATTTAGAGGTTTTTTGCGGTGTTAAATACCAGCGTAGTAGTAATTTTTGGTGCAGTTCCCATAGATTAATAGATCTTGTAGATGAGAACGTGGCTGCCTGCCATTGTTCGGGTGTAAAGATCTCATGAAGATCACGTTCCCATGCTAGTATGTTAGGGTTTTTAGCGAATGTTAATTTGTCATTAAGGATATTATAGAATAGTGATATACCTTTAGTGTTTGGTGTGTGTTTAGTGAAGAATAATAACACCTTCCATGGTAGGTGGATGGAGACTTTGGTATTAGAGCGTAAGAGATGGGAAATCTGCATGTATCTATATTGTTCTGAGTTACCTAATCCAAATTCTAGTTGTAAAGACCTAAACGTCTTCACAGCAGGCCCAATCATAATGTCTGAGATGTTGTTAATTCCTTGGTCTACCCAGTGTGCTAGATGTAAATCAGGAATAATTCCTGATAAACATGTGATAGGGATTGGGAGTGGGGCTGTAGGGGGAGTCATGGACTTCTGCCTCATCAGGATTTTCCATGCTTGAAGGGACGCTTTGATTGAGGGCGCTATGGGGGTATTAGTTGGATGGCCGTAGGAAAATGCTATTAAGTGGTTGAAGAGGTTAGAGTTGGGAGTTTGACTTTCTTCTAGTTCTTTCCACCTAGGAGTATGGGAATTAGGGAACCATGTTCGTAGTTGAGCTAGTATAGAGGCGATGTAATAATCTTTGACTAAAATGTTACCCACCCCTCCCGCTGTTCTGGTTGAGATTGAGTTTTGGAAGGCCCACCTAGCTTTTTTCCCCATCCATAAGAATTTGTTTATCATAGACTGTATTTTAGAGAAAAAAACGTTGGGGACGGGGATGGGAAGTGTTCTGAATAGGTAAATGAGTTGGGGAAGGATAGTCATCTTGAATGCCGCTAATCGACCAGACCAGAGAAATTCTGTTTTTGCTATTTTTTGTAGTTTTGTCGGAAGGGCATTGAGAAAGGATAAATAGTTGGCTTGGTACAGCTTACCTGTTGATGCTGTCAGGGTGATACCTAGGTATTTAATACCGTCGTTGCTCCAAACAAATGGAAACCGTGATCTTAGGGAGTCTTGCATCTGTGGGTTTACATTTATGCCAAGTATATAAGATCTACTTTCATTAACTTTATAATATGAGACTTTGTTGAACATTTGTAATGAGTCATACACCGAGGTCAGGGATTTGTCAGGGTCTGTTAGCATCATGATGATGTCATCGGCGAATAGGCTGATGACATGGTCAGAACTGTGGGAAGGAATGCCTGTAATACCTTGATGTGATCTGATAAGAGCCGCAAGCGGTTCTAAAATTAAATTAAAAATTAGGGGTGATAATGGACATCCTTGACGGGTGCCATTAGTGATGTTAAAGGGTTTTGAGAGTACGCCTGACGTATAGACTTGGGCTGAAGGTTCTGAATAGAGGGCCATGATTGCTGAGAGAATGGATCCGGAGAAACCAAACTTCTCCAAAACTTTAAGTAGGTAGCCCCAGTGGACTCTGTCGAAGGCCTTCTCCGCATCCAAAGCTAGTAGCAGAGAAGGCCCTCGACAGATCCCGGTCAAGTGAATAATATTGGTCAGTCTCCTAGTGGCATCGGAAGTCTGACGTCCTTTAGTGAAGCCAGTCTGGTCAGCATGGATCAGTTGGGGCATTAGATCAATCAATCGTCTAGCTAATAGTTTCGCATATATTTTTAAGTCTGTATTCAACAGTAAAATGGGGCGGAAGTTAGCAGGGTTGTCGGGGGATTTCCCCGGCTTGGGTATAGTGACAATCATGGCTTTTAACATTTCCTGAGGGAAGGAGGAAGAGGCGGCGGCTGCATTGAAGATCTCTAATAAGTGAGGGGTTAAAATAGGCTTGAATGTTTGATAGTATTCCCCTATGAAGCCGTCAGGGCCCGGGGACTTATTAATAGGTATGGATCCTATAATTTCGTTAATCTCCTCCGTTGTGAATGGGGAGTTCAAACACTCTAATTGTTGAGGAGATAGTGTTGGTAGTGAAATTTGTTGTAAAAAATTCTCTATCAGATTGGAAGTGGGTTGGAATGTTTCTCTATCATCCTTAAGGTTATAGAGGGTGACATAGTAACTACTAAAGGCATTCGCTATATCCTGTGGGTGATGCATTTTAATATGTTTGGTAGGATGTAGGATATAGGGGATCTTTGTTTTCCCTCTGTGTCCTTTAATTTGGTGGGCTAAGAGCTTACCAGCTCTATTCCCTTGGGAATAATAGATCATTTTGAGTTTTTTTGTGTTTTTCTCAAAGTCCTCCATCAATAGGAGTCTGAGTTCATGTCTAAGTTGATTTAGTTGTTTAGAATGGGTGGTGGATGTATGTACCTTGTTTTCAGCCTCAAGTTTGTGTATGTCTTCAGTGAGTTTTTTCAATTTATTTTGCCTCCGCCTCTTCGCCCTAGCCCCCAATTGAATAAGAATTCCCCTGATATATGCCTTATGGGCATTCCATAACGTAAATTTGTTTTGCATTGAAGGACCATTAATAGAGAAAAATTCACAGAGATGTTCTTCAACGATCTTTTTTGTATCTGGTTGTTGTAGAAGAAAGGAGTTGACTCTCCAGAGTGGGATTGAGTCCACTGAAGAGGAGTCTTTAATGTTGAGAGTTATGGATGCGTGATCCGACCAAGTGATGGTGTTAATTTCCGAGGATAGAGATTCAGTTAAGGTGCGTTGATCAATAAGGAACATGTCGATCCTCGTGTATGTGTGATGCGGAACGGAAAAGAAGGAGAAGTCCTTTTCCCCTGCATGGTGGCATCGCCATACGTCAAAAAGATCCTCCTTGTGGATGGTGTCCTGCAAGGACTGGACTTGGCGACCTGTTTTAGCCGTTGAATCCATGGAGGGGTCAGATACTATGTTGAGGTCGCCACAGATTATAAGTAGACCTTGTTTAACCGTGTTTATTTTTTTCATGAGCTTGTGAAAAAAACTTAATTGATGCTTGTTCGGGGCGTAGACATTGACAATAGTATATGTCACTTGGTTGATATCGCAAATCAGAATAATATATCTTCCCAAAGGATCTATAATTTCCGTGTGTAGCAAAAACGCTACTGTATCTCTAATAGCTGTCATAGTTCCTTTAACCTTTTTGTCCGCATTCGCGAAGAATATATGAGGGAAGTTCTTGTGGGTGCACTTAGGTGCAGATGATTTGCAGAAGTGTGTCTCTTGTGCACATACTATATCAGATTTGTTATTTAATGCTTCTTTCCAAAGGGATTTCCTCTTCATAGGGTGGTTTAGACCCTTGGTATTAATAGAAAGAAAATGTATGGCCATGGGGTTTTATTTTTGTAGAAGCTGGGCAGGACCCTTTCCTGGTCATATATAAAGTAAAAGTTCCTTCTCGTGTATGTTGTAAGTGATGTGGTACTTGTGATGATATATCTGTACTCACTGTGGTTCCAGAAGCGTTGTAGACAGCATTGTTGAGTGTCCTTTGTTGGGTGAAAGGTAGATTATCTTCTATGAGGAGTGGAGGTCTCGTGGTCAAATCTTTAGCGGTAGACATCCGGCTGTGCACTGCAAAAAAATAATAATAAGAAGAAAAAAAAAAGGCGACAGCGACAAAAAAAAAGAAAGAAACAGGTAAAACAGAGCTTATTAGATAGCTCAACATTGCCCTCTTGTGTCAGAGGTGGAAACAGTTAAAGATCCTTTACAGGGATCTAAAGCTTATAAACTGTAAGGAGCTAACTGTTGCTCCAGTAATTGGGGTTAAGTTCGGCCCAAGAAGTGAATGATCCGGTTCCCATATTCAGGGAAATTATGGACCCCGCATCAGGTAGCCTGTTTAAGTGTGCGACTTGGCGTTCCTATGAGTGACTGGTGTCCACTCTGGACTAGGTGGGCAACGGTTATTTTTAAGTTCAAAATTCTCATCATTTTCTGGTAGTATTTTCCATTCTCTGAGGAGAGAAATTCCTCTTTCCAGGGTATCCACTGTGAAGGATTTATCCTGTTTAGTGATGGTGATTTTAGTAGGGAAGCCCCATCTATAGGGAATGTTGTGATTTCTAAGCACCTTGGTGATGGTATTCAGGTTTCTTCTTTTCTGCAGAGTGTGCTGGGAGAGATCAGCGTAAAACTGCAGGTTCTGAAATTGAGAAGGGACAGTGTCCTTCTTGCGCATTATTTGCATTAACTGCTCTTTTACATGAAAAAAGTGCATACGGAGAATGACATCTCTGGGAACTGCATCAGGAAGGTGAGAAGGCTTAGGTAGCCTGTGGATTCTGTCAATAGTAAGTTCCACTTGTGATAGATTGGGCAGGAGGGAGGAAAATAGATTGTTTGCATATGATCGCAGGTCTGGAGGTAGGATTGATTCGGGGACCCCCCTTATTTTAAGGTTGTTCCTTCTTGAACGGTCCTCAATATCTGCGATTTTATTCTTGATCCATGCATTTTCATCATCTTTTTCCTCGCTTGCATCTATCAGGTCATTAATGGTGGAGGCATACTCTCCCATTTTGCCCTCTATGTGCTCTACTCTGCTTTCAAGTACAGTGAGTTCTCCTCTAAAGCTGTGCAGACAGCTCATCATGTCGTTTTGCAAGGTACTCCTCAAGGATACTAGCATATCCTTGAGGACAGTGTCCATCACAGGTTGGTTGGTAGAGGGGAAGGAGTTAATTGAGTCCGGGAGCTCCCTAGTATCATCCCCTGAATCAGAAGCAGGGCTAGCTGCCGAGTTACATCCGTTCCCATCTAGCTTCATTCTAGCTTTGGCCGGGCTCCCAGATGGGGAATGAGGTAGGGGTGATTGCTGGCTGCCGATCGTATCATCGGTTGTGAGTGATGGGGTGGATGTGGCTGATCTGGGCCTTTGTTTGTGGGTCTCTGCACGTGCATGGCCGGCGCCATCTTGCTTACCTCCAGGCCGCGGCTGCTGGAAGTAATCCGTCAGACGCTGAGGTTTGTTTGAGCCCTTTCTTTTGCCTGCCATGTCTCCCCGAAGGTATTAGTGCCGTTCGCCAGTCGGTGGGTTCAAGAGAGGGGTCCGTTATTGCCGTTGTAGGCCGCTGTGTCCCTGAAGGTCCCGGAGCTCTGGTATCACGCTGCCATTCCGCTCCACCGCAGGCCACGCCCCATGCCAGTGCGACATTTAAGTCTCCGCCCAATATCATTAAACCCTCTTTATGTCACTGAATCTCCTGAAGGCTGGCCTCCAGATAATTGACCTGGTCGTCATTTGGGAGATACAAATTAACCAGTGTGACCTTTTGCTGACCTATTAGGCCTTTCACAATTAGGAGGTGGCCCACCTCGTCCTTTATTACTTTCAATTCCTTCCAGGGTATCTGCTTTGCTACCAAGATGGCCACTCCGTTTGATTTAGAGTTCTGAGATGTCCCATGGTACACACTGGTGAATCTATAGTCCCCCAAATTCGGTATTTTATTTCCACTAAGGTGTGTTTCCTGTAAAAAAAAACTATCTGTGTTTTTAATCTTCTCAATTCGGCGAGTAGTCTGACCCGTTTTTATGGGATATTCAGTCCCTTGACATTGTAGGAGGTAAACTTTATTTTAGTCATCTTTATGTTTTGCTGGGAGGGTGGTGTGAGACCTTGGAGAGTGGAGAGAGAGAGAGGGGAGAAAAGAGGCGCAAGGAGGGCGGGAGAGAGAGAAGGAGAGGGAAAAAAGAAAAAAAAAAGAGAAAAAAAAAAAAAGGAACCCCTTGTTCTCGGGGCAAGCAGCCATGGTGCGGCCTTCCTATACCAGTGTGCTCCCCCTCATAGATACAAAAAAAAATTCAAAGTATCAAAAAAAAAAAGATACAAAATACCAAAAAAAAAAAAAAAAAGGAAGGAGTTAATTGAGTCCGGGAGCTCCCTAGTATCATCCCCTGAATCAGAAGCAGGGCTAGCTGCCGAGTTACATCCGTTCCCATCTAGCTTCATTCTAGCTTTGGCCGGGCTCCCAGATGGGGAATGAGGTAGGGGTGATTGCTGGCTGCCGATCGTATCATCGGTTGTGAGTGATGGGGTGGATGTGGCTGATCTGGGCCTTTGTTTGTGGGTCTCTGCACGTGCATGGCCGGCGCCATCTTGCTTACCTCCAGGCCGCGGCTGCTGGAAGTAATCCGTCAGACGCTGAGGTTTGTTTGAGCCCTTTCTTTTGCCTGCCATGTCTCCCCGAAGGTATTAGTGCCGTTCGCCAGTCGGTGGGTTCAAGAGAGGGGTCCGTTATTGCCGTTGTAGGCCGCTGTGTCCCTGAAGGTCCCGGAGCTCTGGTATCACGCTGCCATTCCGCTCCGCCGCAGGCCACGCCCCATGCCAGTGCGACATTTAAGTCTCCGCCCAATATCATTAAACCCTCTTTATGTCACTGAATCTCCTGAAGGCTGGCCTCCAGATAATTGACCTGGTCGTCATTTGGGAGATACAAATTAACCAGTGTGACCTTTTGCTGACCTATTAGGCCTTTCACAATTAGGAGGTGGCCCACCTCGTCCTTTATTACTTTCAATTCCTTCCAGGGTATCTGCTTTGCTACCAAGATGGCCACTCCGTTTGATTTAGAGTTCTGAGATGTCCCATGGTACACACTGGTGAATCTATAGTCCCCCAAATTCGGTATTTTATTTCCACTAAGGTGTGTTTCCTGTAAAAAAACTATCTGTGTTTTTAATCTTCTCAATTCGGCGAGTAGTCTGACCCGTTTTTATGGGATATTCAGTCCCTTGACATTGTAGGAGGTAAACTTTATTTTAGTCATCTTTATGTTTTGCTGGGAGGGTGGTGTGAGACCTTGGAGAGTGGAGAGAGAGAGAGGGGAGAAAAGAGGCGCAAGGAGGGCGGGAGAGAGAGAAGGAGAGGGAAAAAAAAAAAAAAAAAAAGAGAAAAAAAAAAAAAAGGAACCCCTTGTTCTCGGGGCAAGCAGCCATGGTGCGGCCTTCCTATACCAGTGTGCTCCCCCTCATAGATACAAAAAAAAAAACAAAGTATCAAAAAAAAAAAGATACAAAATACCAAAAAAAAATAAAATAAAGAAAAAATAGGAAAACTCCCTATTTCTTGGTCGTCCCCGACTTATCCTCTACTCAGAGGAGGGACGATTAATATGGGGGAGTATCCCCAAACACGTCGGGAGTTTAGAACAAGCCCCAGCGGCTACACATCACTTAAATTTGAATACAATATTGATTTTTGCACCAGTATTTTCACCATTTATACAAATCATATTAAAGACTATTTCTTAACTAGACTCCTAATTTAACGATCATTTCAGTCCCCCTTATCCATATCTTACACATCTATATTCCTTATTATTTTTCTATTAGGCAGTATAGACAGTTAAACGCTATTTTCATCATCATCATATCATCATTACATCGTCATTACATTTCTTCCCCCCTTTTATATCCTCTCCCAATCAACCATATATCTTCTTCCATATTTCCCCCCTCCTTACCACCCCGCTCCCACCTGTCCCCACCTGGTGTGATTTAGACTATCCATTTCTAACCCTTTCCTCCCTCTTCTTCCTCTACCCTCATCCTCTCCACCCCCTCCCCCCTCCTCCCTTATCCCTCCCCCTTACCACTACCCCCCCCCCCCTTTTTAGTAAATCCCTTGTGGTCCTATTACCTACACCCCTGTTACCCATTTTTATTCGTGTCAAAAAAAATAAAAAAGTGTACTATTTAAACATAGTGTATGTTGTGTAAAATGTATAATAATCTATGCCGTGTATATCGTGTATGGGTTACTATTTGTTTTTTAAGTTTGTATCATTCCCCTAGTACCTCTAATTCTTACTCACTCCCCTCCTTATTCCCCTCACCCCTAAGAAAGAAGGCTAAAGGGGAACTCTCCCCTAATGCCCCCTTATATAGAACCTATAAAAAAAATAAAAAAATTGTAAAAATACATATAAAAATTAGTTACTAATAAAAAAATAAAAAAACAAAAAACAAAAAAAAATAAAACAGCACTCCAAATTCACACCACTAGTCTCCCTAAAAAAAAAAAAATGAGGAGAAAAGAAAAAAGAAGGGGATCAGGATCATTATTATCAGTAAACCTCCCCCCTTGGGGGTCAGTCTACCGTTTTTTTTTTCTTTTTTTTCCCTTTTTTCCCGATAGTCAAGTGTCTTCTTCCAATTTTCACATACAGTTTCCCAGGACAGGGGAGATTAGGCTCAAGGCAGGAAAACAGGGGGGGGGGGGGGGGGGCAAGCCAAAAAAAGAAAAAAGACAGGGAAGGAGAAAAAAAATAAAAATATTTACGATGAAGAAAAAAGTCTGTCGCTGGGCTGCCCTTACTAGGTGGGACTCATTTTGTCCCCAATCTTGGCTTGCGGGACGGTAGTATTCCCAATTTAATTCTCCTAATTAGTTCCTCTTTCTTGCTCCTTAATTCCTTTCTCTTCCTCCTCTTCTATTCCAGGTGTATGCCCCCCCTCCAGACTCCATTGGGACATTTAACCAGTCAGGTATTTCCACTGCCTCCGTGCCCAAAAATTCTAAAAGATCTGGCAGTTGTTCTGGGTTGCGTAATGTAAATCCACGTTCCCCTTTTTTTATAAGTAGGGATAATGGGTATCCCCACCTGTATGTCGCTTCCTTGGATCGCAGCAGTTCCAACAGAGGCTTCAGTATTCGTCTCCTGCGTTTTGTCTGCCAACAAAGATCGGGGAACAACTGAACTTCCTGGTCTGCATAAATCATAGCCCCTTTTAACCATGCAGCCCTTATTATGTCCTCCTTTATTTTAAAGAAATGAACACGGCATAACACGTCCCTGGGGTCCCCGCGCTCCACGTTCTGTACTGCCGGACTCCTGTGCACTCGATCGAGCTCTATGTGAGTCTCTGGGGGTTCTTCTAAGTATAGGTTAAGGATTGAGATTACCGCCTTCCTTAAGTCAGGTGTTTTAATCACCTCTGGGATCCCTTTAATGCGTAAATTATTCCTTCTGTTTCTATTTTCAAAATCTTCGGCCTGAAGTTGTAACTCTATCAGTTTTTGGTGTTGAGCATTTAGTTTAGTCTCCAGTATATCAAGGCGCTTATCAGTTGTGACCTGTTTTGCCTCGCAGTTAAGTATCCTCTTGTCAACTGCTTCAAATTTGGCACATACCTCACTCATCTCTTCTCTTACAGTGGTTTTTAAATCACTCATCCATGTTAAAATGTCCTCTTTAGTGGGGAGCGCCTGTATGAGCTGTCTGATATCAAGTTCCCTTTCCTGCTCCTGTTCCCTTAAAGTTAAAGGACATACCTCACGTTCCATCGTTGTTGTTGTAGTCTGGGGGGTTATCGGGAGACTTATTTCCACTTCTTCTGCAAGCTCCATCCGAATGCTCCCATCCGATCTATTAGCCGTATTACTGGCCGACTCCTCCTCAGCTGTGTATTGTTTAAGGCTGGTCCGGACCATTCGTTTTGATTGTGATTGTGATTGTGGTGTTGTTCCTAGATCCACAGACATCCCAGCGTCTTTCCTTGTGAGGAATCTTGTGATATACGAGTGGGTAGGTGAGCTATTCACTCTGCCGGGTCCCCTTCTTCTCAGCATGAAGTTAGTACCGTTATTGGTCTAATACCACACTAAACCCACACTTTCACTGTTTAGTAGACTTGTCAACACTATCAGCGATTTAATATGACAAGCCGGAGCCCTCACATATTGGTTATTATTAATATCTCTCAATATATGTACATATGGCGCGACTCAGACACATACCATAGTAAATAATAAGAAAAAAAAGAGATTTCACAGTCCCCTCTTAGGGCTCAAACCTTGAGAAGTACTATAGAGGAGCAAGAAGATAGCAAGTTCGCTCTGCAGTGCCTTCTTCTTTAGAGCTGATTTTTAAATTGCTGAGTTGGTGGAATTAGTGAAAGCAGTAACCCTAACCCCAGCGCTCAGACCCCACAGAGATCCCCAGCAGTGCAGTAAGCTCTCAGTGCTCTCCCACTGTCTCTCTTCTATCTGCCCTCGCTGCGGTACACTGTGGTGCCTTTATGGATGTGTATTCACACAATTTGGCTCCAATCCATCTGAACCCACACAGTCCCACACAGTCGGCTAAGAGCCCTGTAGCGTCTCACCGCTCAACGCTCACCTCTTCTATGACCCGCCGTCTGCCGCTGCTACACTGGTCTGTGGTAGCATGTGAGGGTGGTTGGTTACCCACAGTCCGCTCGGTCCGCGCACTCAGCTTTCCTCTCGTTATTTCAAAAAACTGCGCTAAAAATGCCGTCTCAGCTCCCGCACTAGTCACGTGCAAACATCAGACCAATCCCGCTCTCCTGTTCACGATGTGCAGCCGCTACTTGACTCCGCTCCTCTCACTCCAACATGTTCAGATCATACACCCCCAGAAACGGAAGTGCTGGTATGGATTTTGAGGGGGACCCCACGCCATTTTTTTTTTGGCCGGGGTTCCCCTTACAATCCATCCCAGACCTGAAGGGTCTGGTATGGATATTTAGGGGGGACCCCACGTCATTTTTTTAAAAATTTGAAGCGGGGGTTCCCCTTAATATCCATAGCAGACCTGAAGGGCCTGGTAATTGAATTTGGGGGGACCCCCACGGTTTTTTAATCAATGACTTTCAATAAATGACTGTTCTCTGTGTTACGGGAGCTGACAATTCATTAGCCGCGAGTGATTTTAAATAGCTTTTTTTTCTGTAAAAATGACACTGTGTGCAGAGACAGTTGTCGATATTAGATATACTGAATCTCGAATTCTTTCGAATCATTCGTTATATCCGCTATAATAATTTATTTCGTATTAGTTGAAATTCGATATTTGGTAGTTGGATTCGAATAATTTGGAGCCGAAATTCGTAAACGGAATTTCGTATTCCGTACAGAATTCGTATTCGAAAAAATTCGTACTTCGGATTCGTACGAATGTACGAATTTTGAAAAATTTGTACGAATTTCGAATTCGTAAGAAACTAATCGCACATGTCTATTACAGTGTTGTGGCAAAACCAACATCTAAGGGGAAAATTTATGCAGAGTATATACAGCAGGCCCCTACTTTCAAACATCCAACTTACAAACGACTCCTACTTGCAAACGGAAGGAGACAACAGGAAGTGAGAGGAAATCTACCCCTAGGAAGGGAAATTCTATCCTGTACGAGGTAATATGGGAAAAAGGGGTCTCCTCTCTACTGATGCTTTATCACCAATCCTTGTTTCAATAAAAACCCCACTTTTCCAAAAACATTTGTCATTGGGACGGAAAGTGAGGTGAAATGTTCTGAACAGGTGCACAGACAGCAAAACAAATGTTACAGGGGTGATAACCCTTCCCTATGTTCTCCATAAAGCTTAAAAGTAGATTTTTTTTGGCTGCAGCTACACAAACAGATTCTACTTAAGAACAAACCTACAGTCCCTGTCTTGTTTGCACCGTCTGTATACTGATGTTCAGAGAATATAGGGTTTTAGGTATAGGGTTTTATTTTGGGTGCAGGGTTACCCTTAATATCCATACAAGACCCAAAGGGGCTGGTAATGGGCTGGGGTAGGGGGTGATGGGGTAGCCATGCCATTTCTCAAAGATTTTCATCCATATTGCCAGGACAAGACATGACATTAAAGCCGCAAGCAGACATGAGGTGTGGTGAGCGAGAGTATGTGTGCTCCCCTCCACCCTCCGCTATGTGGATATGCTAAGGTGCCGAACCCTCACTAAGCGATCACTTCCTTGCAGCGGCGTATAGCGCTCTCCGGAGGTTCCCGAAGCCAGCCCGAGCTGTGTATCATACCACAGCGCTGCATCTATACCGCACTTACACGGAAACAGCCGAAGCTCTGCCGAAGGTGACGTCACACGCTGCCTCCTGTCCGCCGCTCGTACTGAGAGGAAGAGAGCAGCGGGAAATACATACTGCTACGCTGGTCCTGTGGTCAGCTGTACGGCTGTTAAAGAAAGAGGGGATACCGGAGGAGGGGGAAACCCCAAAGAGACTTCTTTGATTGCCCTTGAAGGTGTCCATCCCAAGACTGCAAAGCTGTAAGGAGAAGGTGAGAGGATTTTCGGGAGATGTGCATATGGGTATATGTGCCAGTTTACCCCTAACTGCAATTAGCGGACTGTCCTTTGGCTATACGCTTAGTTATCTGGCTCTTCTTTTCTTTCTTTTTTTAACTGCAATAGTGGATTGCTTTCACGTCAGAAATATACCTGGCTCCTTCTTTTTCGCTGAAATTTGAGGACTGTTCTCTACTAAAGATACAGGCAGTGCAATGCAGTCTATCTCCTAATTGCAGCTTAAGGACTGTTACCTGCCAAAAAAAAATAAAAAATACATAAGCTGTGTGCTACGCTAGCCAGGTGTGCTGGCTTCCCATTTAACTGCTATCAGAGGCGTACTGCCAAGAATATATAAGTTGTACCTCATACCGCACATATCGCACTGCGTAATAGTGCTGGGCTCCTTTTTCAGTGCAATTTGAGGATTGCTTTCCTTTTTTTTTTTGCTGCAAAAATTGCAAGAAGTGCGGAACCGATCACCTGTTCCTTTTTTTTCCGCCATAACTGTAAACTGCAAACTGCCTCGCCGCTCAGGAGACAAACTGTGCAAGTGTTGTGTATATGTGTTTGTGGCTCTTTCTTAAAGCAGCAATTTGAGGTCCGCTCTACAGTTGTAAATACAGGCTCGCTAAGGCGCTTATTTAAAATCTGTCTGTCCCCATGTGATACCTGACTAGGGTTGAGCGAACCCGAACTGTAAAGTTCGGGTCCGTACCGGACTTTTGGGTGTTCGGGACCCGGACCCGAACCTGAACTATTGGCTGTAAGTTTGGGTTCAGGTCCGGTGTTCGGCGCTGTATTGGCGCCTTTTTAACAGCTTTAGGGCAGCCAATCGACGATCGTTTCACTAGTGTGCCCTTAGAAGCCATCACAGTCATGCCTACTAATGGCATGGCTGTGATTGGCCAGTGCAGCATGTGACCCAGCCTCTATATATAGTACACACACACAGCACACAGCGTCATTCTCTTTGTTGTTCGCTCCCTTCTTGAGCCTGACCTTTGTTGGTCATTGCGGCCTATATCTTGATATAGGACGCTTTGATTTGCACTGCGATGTTTACCGATTGCGTCGTCGTCGCCGAGTTCGTCGCCGAGTTCGTGCTGTATCGCGGAAAATTGGTGCTCGGCTTTGTAGCTTTTGACCCAAGTCCCGTCCATGAACAGAGTGACGAGTACCAAGAATTGGTTGCTTCAGCGTTAGTTCTCGCACATGCCTTTGCTTCGTGAGATTCACGGAGAATAATCCTGATGATTTCAGAAGGATGACGGACCCACGATTTTCTACCGTCTTTTGGCTTTGCTGACCCCCTTTATCAGCCGGGCAGGATAACCTGCATAGACAAAGCCATTACTCAGAGCAGAGGCTGAGGGTACTTGGCTGACAGGGAGAAGTCTTCCAGGATTTTGAAATCAGATATACTGCTCCCCAGGCCCTTGGGAATCATTATTCCATAGACCTGTTCTGCCATCATCCAGGTCCTGCAGGGCCCAGGACTATTACACACACACAGCACACCAAGATTGCAATATGCTCTAATATGCTGTGCCCCTTTATCCTTCATGCACAGGTTCCTGACTGTGCTGCTGAGAGAGAGGATTTTTAGGAGTTAGTGTGATAAGTCAGTGAGTCAGTCAGTCCACATTCCTTGAATTTTCTTCTAATTAGTTAGATCAGTGAGCGATCTAGATAGCTAGAGTAGGGAGTTTCTTTATTAAGCAAAAGAAAGAGGCAGAGATAATTATTGAAGAGATTCCTAAATCAATTGTACCTGGCTGGGGTGCAGTGCACAGTCTTTTAACAGTGCCATGAGGCCAGTGCCAGACAAAATATAAAAGTTTTACCTGCAAGCTCAGTGCAACATTAGGACCAACACTGCATATACTAAGAGATACACCATAGTCTGTGTGTATTCTGCTATTGGAAAAACATTGCATAAAAATTTAATTTTGCTTCTTTTTTTTTTTTTCCCAATAGCATTTTCTGCGTGTTCATACATACACGCTGTAGACACTACCGTGTATTCTGATATTGCAAAAACATTGCAAAAAAATTTAATTTTGCTGTGTTTTTTTTCTTCCCAATAGCATTTTCTGCGTTTTCATAAACGCTTTACATACTGTCCGTGTATTCTGATATTGGAAAAACATTGCAAAAAAATTTAATTTTGCAGTGTTTTTTTTCTTCCCAATAGCATTTTCTGCTTTTTCATAAACGCTTTAGACCCTGTACGTGTATTCTGCTATATACAAAAACAACCATTTAGGGCGAGATCATACATTTTGAAAATATGAGGAGATCATCAAAAAGGGGACGTGGCCCGGGTCGTGGTGCTGCTGGTGGCGCTCCTGTTACAGGGAGAGGACGTGGTCGATCTTTGCCAGCTACACGCACTAGTGAAACACCTTCCTCAGGTGCGAGTAGGCGACAGAGCCTGCAGCAGTATTTTGACGCGCCTAATGAGGCTGTACGAATGTTGAGGGCAGGACAAGTACAGGCGATAGTAGATTGGGTTGCTGCTGACAGTGCCTCCGGTTCCTTCACATTGTCTCCCACCCAGTCTCCTGATGAAAGTTCAGAGTTGGCACCTGCAGCCGATGTCCATCAGTCTTTCACCTCACCCCCTTGCAAATCAGCCAATCAGTCTGAGCCCTAAATCATGCAGCAGTCTCTTCTGCTTTTTGATGACTCTGTTAGCAGGGTTTCCCAGGGCCATCCACCTAGCCCTGCCCCAGAAGTGGAAGTGATTGTGTGCACCGATGCCCAACCACTTATGTTTCATGATGAGTACATGGGAGGACCATCGCAGTATGTCCCGAATGATGACGAAACACAGGTGCCAACTGCTGCTGCTTTCGCCATTGTGCAGACCGACAAGGAGGGCAGGGGTGAATTTTGGGTGGAAGATGATGTGGAGGACGATGAGGTCCTTGACCCCACATGGAATCAACGTCATGCAGGTGACCAGTGTAGTTCAGAGGAAGAGGTGGTGGTCGCACAGAGCCACCAGCACAGCAGAAGAGGGAGCAGGGTGCAAAAGCGGAGCGTCCGTCCCCTAGACAGTACGTCTGCTACTGCCCAACGCAGTAAGGGGCCGAGCACACCAAAGCCAGGTGCAAGGAGTTCCCTAGCGTGGCAGTTCTTCAGACAATGTCCTGATGACAAGACACGAGTGGTTTGCATGCTGTGCAATCAGAGCTTGAAGCGAGGCATAAACTTTCTCAACCTGAGCACAACCTGCATGACCAGGCATCTAAGTGCAAAGCACGAGATGCAGTGGAGTAGACACCTCAAAAACCAAGAAAGGTCTCTGGCTCCTCCTGCTTCCTCTTCTGCTGCAGTCTCGGCCTCTTCATCCACCTCTGTAGTGACAGTGACACCTGCCAACCCGCAAACAGAGGATCTGCCAGCAACACTACCACCTGGGTCACCAACCATCTCCACAATGTCCCATGGAAGCTTTCAGCTCTCTATTTCCCAAACACTGGAGCGAAAGAGGAAGTACCCGCCTAGCCACCCGCGATCCCTGGCCCTGAATGCCAGCATTTCAAAATTCCTCGCCTTTGAAATGCTGTCATTCCGTCTGGTGGAGACGCAGAGATTTAAAGGGCTGATGTCATTGGCTGTCCCACAGTACGTCGTGCCCTGCCGCCACTACTTTTCCAGACGAGCTATCCCTTCCCTGCACAACCAAGTGGGGGACAAAATCAGGTGTGCACTGCGCAACGCCATCTGTGGCAAGGTCCACCTAACTACGGATGCGTGGACCAGTAAGCACGGTCAGGGACGTTATATCTCCCTAACAGCACACTGGGTAAATGTGGGCCTGAGGCGGATAGCACTTTGGCGCATGTCCTTCCACCACCAAGGATTGCAGGGCACTTCAGTTTGCCTCCTGTTGCTAACTCCTCCTACTCCGCCTCCTCATCCTCTACCGCCTCCTCATCCAGTCAGCGTAACACCTTCACCACCAACTTCAGCACAGCCAGGGCTAAACGACAGCAGGCAGTTTTAAAACTCTCCTGTTTGGGGGAAAAACCCCACACCGCGCAGGAGTTGTGGAGGGACATGCAACAACAGACCGATGAGTGGTTGGTGGCAGTGAGTCTCAAGCCCGGCCTGGTGGTGTGCGATAATGGGCGAAATCTCATAGCAGCTCTGGGCCTTGCCGGTTTGACGCACATCCCTTGCCTGGCGCATGTGCTGAACTTGGTGGTCAAGAATTACAGACAGAGCTGCTGCAGAAAGTGCAGGCCGTCTGTGCGCACTTTCGGCGTTCTCACCCTGCTGCTGCTCGCCTGTCAGCGCTGCAGCGTAACTTCGGCCTTTCCGCTCACCGTCTCATATGTGACGTGCCCACAAGGTGGAACTCCACCTTGCACATGCTTGCCAGACTGTGCGAGCAGCAGCAGGCGATAGTGGAGTTTCAGCTGCAGCACGCACGCGTGAGTCGCTCTACGGAACAGCACCACTTCACCGCCAATAACTGGGCCTCCATGCGAGATCTGTGTGCCTTGTTGCGCTGTTTAGAGTACTCCACCAACATGGCCAGTGCCGATGACGCCGTTCTCAGCGTTACTATCCCAGTTCTATGCCTCCTTGAAAAAACTCTTCAGGCGATGATGGAAGAGGATGTGGCACAGGATGAGGAGGAGGAGGAGGAGGAAGAGGGTTAATTTCCAAGGCTTTCAGGGCAGTCATTTACAAGTGGCTACGAGGGTGGGTTCCTGCACCAACAAGCGCCAGGTACACAATTGTCTGGCAGCAAGGGCACAGTTCTGGAGGATGACGAGGTGGAGGATGAGGAGGAGATGGAGGAGGAGGAGGAACCATGTTCACAGCAGGGTGGCACCCAGACCAGCTTATGTCCATCACTGGTGCGTGGCTGGGGGGATACAGAGGACACAGACAATACACCTCCCACAGAGGACAGCTTTTCCTTGCCTCTGGGCAGCCTGGCACACATGAGCGATTACATGCTGCAGTGTCTCCGCAACGACCGCCGAGTTGCCCACATTTTAACTGGTGCTGATTATTGGGTGGCCACCCTGCTGGATCCCCGTTACAAGGACAACGTGCCGTCCTTAATTACCTCACTGGAGCGTGATCGTAAGATGCGCGAGTACAAGCACACGCTGGTAGACGCGCTGCTGGTGGCATTCCCACTTGGAAGCGGGGGTACGGTGGAAGCACAAGGCGAAGGCAGAGGAGGAGGAAGAGGTCGCCAACGCAGCCGGGGCACCGCCAGCACCTCGGAAGGCAGGGTTAGCATAGCCGGAATGTGGAAAAACTTTGTCGGCATGCCACAGCCAGCACCACCAGCTGAGATGGAACGTCTTAGCAGGAGGCAGCATTTCACCAACATGGTGGAGCAGTATGTGTACACACGCGTACACGTACTGCATGACCGGTCTGCCCCCTTCAACTTCTGGGTCTCCAAATTGGGCACATGGCCTGAGCTTGCCCTTTACACCTTGGAGGTTCTGGCCTGCCCTGCCGCCAGTGTATTATCTGAACGTGTATTTAGCATGGCAGGGGGCGTTATCACAGACAAGCGCAGCCGCCTGTCCAGAGCCAATGTGGACAAGCTCACGTTCATTAAAATGAACCAGGCATGGATCCCACAGGACTTGGCCGTACCTTGTGCAGAATAGACACATATACCGGTGTTCTGACGAAAACTGTCTTGCTATCGGATAGTGTCCAGCCACTTACTGCGCAGGTGCAGTGCTTGCGCAGTACGGAGGACAAGGAGATTCACAAAATCTCCAAAGATGAACGTCACCTGCGCAGTGAGTGCAGGTTCAAGCCCGACCATCCAAGTGGACATACGGTAGCACATAGTAACAGGGCCCCTCACGGACTCGCTTGGCTAGGCTTCAACCTCGGATGATGTGGCTTGAACCTGGAGTCACCGCGCATCGTCTTCGGAGAGTTTCAAAATCCCCTTGTCCTACGTACTGAGCAAGCGCAGTACAGGGCGGACACTATGCGACGGGGGACAGAATTCGACACATCATTCACCACTAGCCTTACCCAGCCATTGTTGTATTTTTGAACCAGTGTTGGCTACCTCGTCCTCCTCCACCGCCGCTTCCACCTACATCGTCACATCCACCGCCACCTCAACCTCCTACTCTATTTGAATTTCGTCCTCCTTGGTCAAGATTATAATTTTTTCATTTTTTTAAATTTCCAAGTATTTTATTTTCCCACTATCTTATCCATTAAATTGAATAATTTTTTCCAGAAAGTGTGTATTCTGGGGTATTCCCACCATATGTGCGGCATCGTGCCGTTGAGTTTCTGAGGTTCTTAATGACTTCCTGTACCTCTTCTGCTGAGAAGGGAGCCTCCAGCATTTTATTTTTATTTTTTATTTTTTTATGTTATTTTAAGTTATTTCCCTATCCACATTTGTTTGCAGATCACTTGCCATGCTCTTAACAACATTTTGTTGCCATTTGCAGCCCTCTAGCCCTTTCCATGACCTTTTTACAGCCATTTTAGTGTTCAAAAGTCCGGTTCCCCATTGACTTCAATGGGGTTCAGAGTTCGGGGTCAAGTTCGGTCCCGAACTCTGACTTTTTTCCAAAGTTCGGCTGAACCCGCCGAACCCAAACATCCAGGTGTCCGCTTAACTCTATACCTGACGGCTCTCTGTACCATAGATCCTTGCTTCCGTCATCTACCACTATCATCACAACCACGGAGGGGCAAGATAAAGGAAATTTTTTTTTTTTTTATATAGCATCTTCTGCTCTGCGGTTACCTAGATTTATTAAGGAACTTCTTAGGTGCTATTAAAGGAAATTAAAGGTGACCAGTTCTATGTGTTGTAGTATGCCTCAGTTGCCTCACCTCGGTGGGCTGTGGGCTCAAATATAGAAAGAAACAGAGAACAGTGATTGGAGAAAGCCTTGGTCTGGGTGGAGATTGACTTTTTATATACTTGCTATAATAACCATTTTAATTCAAGCTTGTTCTATACAAAAGCAGAAATTATGCCCTCACAGCGTACCACAAAGGCTAGCCAAGCTGCCATCCAGTCAAGCCAAGCAGCAGCTAAACTTGAGAAATTTGCTCACGTTCCAGGTCAAACCGTGGCTCAGACTCCCCCAAAAAATCTACCATTGAACCAACACGCCCAGTCTAGCAAGATGGGTGGACCAACAGGGGGTAGGAAAAAAATAAATTCACAAATCATACAGCAAATACAGGTGGAGGGGAGTGATCCTGGGGGGTCCTTGGGTCAGGAAATGGAGGTAACACTGCAGGCGGGGGGGCCTAATATTACTGTGGGACCGGAACCTACACTGAAGGAGGTATTGGAGGCTATTAATTCCTGTAGGTCCTCCCTGACAGAAATGAATACGCAACTGAAAACGATACGTGATGAACTGTCTCTTGTTAGAAATGAGTTACAGAAAGTCCAAGAGCGAACTACAACCCTTGAGGATAGACTGAGCCTAGTTGAGGATGATCTGGCCCCTCTAAAACGTGATATGAGTGATATCAAAGAGATGCTGAAGAAACAAACAAACAAAATTGATGAAATGGAGAACAGGCTGAGAAGGAAAAACCTACGTATAATAGGCCTCCCAGAACACTCAGAGGGTGCAAACCCTGCCGCTTTTCTTTAAAAGTGGTTTGGTGAGATATTCGGTTAGGACTCTTTTTCCTCATTTCTGGCTATTGAAAGAGCCCATAGGGTCCCTTCTAGACTTTCCAACTCTGGGGCTCCCCCAAGACCTCTTCTGGCAAAATTATTATTTTTCAAGGACAAAGTGACGATAATCCGGAAGGCAAGAGAAATGGGCAATATACTTTACAATGGCACGAGAGTGTCTATCTACCCCGATTACTCGCCAGAGCTTCAGCGAAAGAGAGCCAAATTTGGGGAAATAAAACGCAATTTGCGTCAAGTCAACTTAACATATGCCCTGTTATATCCAGCCAAGTTGAGAGTTATGGCCCCTGGGGGGACTATATTTTTTGAAACCCATGAAGGAGTGAAGGAGTGGTTAACCACTTCAGCCCCGACCATTTGGCAGCCAAAGGACCAGAGGTCTTTTTTCAATTTCGCACTGCACTACTTTAACTGGTAATTGCGCGGTCATGCAATTTTGTAACCAAACGAAATTTGCGTCCTTTTCTTCCCACAAATAGAGCTTTCTTTTGATGGTATTTGATTGCCTCTGTGATTTTTATTTTTTGCGATATAAACGGAAAAAGAGCGAAAATTTTGAAAAAAAATGAGATTTTCTACTTTTTGTTATAAAAAAAAAAATCTAATAAACTCAATTTTAGTCAAACATTTGGGCCAAAATGTATTCAGCCACATGTCTTTAGTAAAAAAAAATGCCAATAAGCGTATATTTATTGGTTTGCGCAAAAGTTATAGCGTCTACAAACTAGAGTACATTTTCTGGAATTTACACCGCTTTTAATTTATGACTGCCTATCTCATTTCTTGAGGTGCTAAAATGGCAGAGAAGTACAAAACCCCCCAAATGACCCCATTTTGGAAAGTAGACACCCCCAAGCTATTTGCTGAGAGGCATGTTGAGCCCATTGAATATTTTTTTAGTCCCAAGTGATTGAATAAAGACAAAAATAAAAAAGATTTTTTTTTTTTTTTTTTCAAAAAGTTGTCACTAAATGATATATTGCTCACACATGCCATAGTTATATGTGGAATTGCACCCAAAATACATTTTGCTGCTTCTCCTGAGTATGGGGATACCACATGTGTGGGACTTTTTGGGAGCCTAGCCGCGTACGGGCCCCGAAACCCAAGCACCGCCTTCAGGATTTCTAAGGGTGCAAATTTTTGATTTCACTCCTCACTACCTATCACCGTTTCGAAGGCCATAAAATGCCAAAATAGCACAAAACCCCCCCAAATGACCCCATTTGGACATACTGGACATATATTGTAATATTTTTTTTTTCATGCAGCCTCTTGGCTGAACGAAAAAAAGAGATTGATTGGTGGGTATGCCCACCATTAGAATACTTCCCTTCATCCACCCACTTCTAATGATGGGCATACATGCACCATTTATATATGCCGATGCATGGGGGCATCCTCCCGCAAAAGTTATGCCGTGTACACACGGTCGGAATTTCGACCGTATGTACGTGGCATTAGGAGCCAATCGCTCCCCCCCCCCCCCCTGCTGCCCCCATGCTTCGGCATATATGCTCTTTTTTTTAACTGTGGTGGTGAAATCACCTCCTACAGCGTTGGAGTCGCGGCTTTATGTATCGTGGGAGCAAACGCTGTTGCTGTCAAGATAAATAAATCCGCGTTGCAACTGAATGGCGCACCTGAAAACAAAAAAATGCTTAACACTAAAACACAGTAAACAAAATTACATACCTGAAAAGCAAGCATGATAAAACATGATAAAACATAATAAAACATTGCAGAATAGAATGGAGTAAAAAAAAGAGCAACAATAGAGAGAGAATAGAGTGAGAGAGAGAACAATAAAACGACAACTATTTTATTTTTTTGAGATTCACAGGTAAAAAAGCTCCTGACTGAAGCGACTGAATCAAAACGCTACCACAAAAAAAAATGTTAGCGATCGCAGGGATCAGGCCTGACTCTGCGAACGCTGCAGTTATGTGTGCTTAGTGTTTTGTAAGTGACAGTGATCGATCGATACTGCACTTGGGTGGGCTGGGCTGGGCGGAGGGGGAAAACGCAGGTGCTAGCAGGTATCTGGGCTGATCCCGCTAACAATGCGTTTTTTTTGGAACCCTAAACTGCTGGGACGCTAGTATAGATCTGATCAGATCAGATATTGATCTGTTCAGATACTGTGCCACTAAGGGAGGTGTATGCTTTGCGCGTGGGTGTTTGCGGTACTGGCACTAACCTGGGGCGACGCAGACCTTATTTGACCCTAAAACCTAATTGATATCACCCGCCGGGCGATCAGGGGTTAAACCGTTATTGGGTAATAAATGGCGGGTGCCCTGACAGTATAAAAAACAAGCTAACTAACCAGCGTCACCCGTAACAGTAATACAAAAAAAAACTGGTTACCTAGCGACACTAATGCAGCGATCATAAAAACGATCGCTTAGTGACACTGGCAAAAGGGGGTGAAAGGGTTAACTAGGGGCAATCAGGGGGTTAAAACCTTTATTAGGTAATATATGGGGGTACCTGACGCTATATAAAAACCTGAAGGGGAACCTAAATAACGAAATAACTAACTGGCTAACCAGCGTCACCAGTGACATTTATACAGTGATCACTGGTGAAAGGGTTAACTCTAGGGGCAATCAGGGGGTTAAAACCTTTATTTAGGTTGTAATATGGGGTACCTGACCTATAAACCTATTTATGAACCTATATAAACATGGCGGTTAAAAAAAAAAAAAAAAAAATGGTTACCTAGCGACACTAATGCAGCGATCAGAAAACCGATCGCTTAGTGACACTGGCAAAAGGGGGTGATGGGGTTAACTAGGGGCAATCAGGGGGTTAAACCTTTATTAGGGGGGGGTAGGGGGCTACCTTGGACCTAAAACTAACTGCCCTGACAGTTATTACAGTCACACTGACACTAAATGCAGTGATCAGTAAATAAATGATCACTGCAATTAGTGACACTGTGACTGGGGGGGAGGGGGGTGATCTGGGGGGTGATCAGGGGGTGACAGGGGGGTGGAATATGTGCCTATCTGTACTGGTGTCAGTGTACTGTTGTGCACTAACCTTTACATGTTCACAGCTCGGCGTCCCCGGTCACATAGACCGGCGCACCGAGCGTGACATCACTTCCGCCTTCCTGTCTATACAATAGACAGGAAGGGGAAGCTTTTCATTGGCCAGGAGCGATCGCGAGGGGGTGGCCAGAAACCACTGGCCGTCCCCTCGTCCCGGATCGCTCCTGACACGATCCCGACCGTCCCCGCCGGCGGAGGGGGGTCCGATCGGACCCCCCAACCGCCTGAAGAATGGCACGTACAGGTACGTGATTCTGCCTGTACGTGCCATTCTGCTGACGTATATCTACATGGGGCGGTCGGGAAGTGGTTAATAAAACATAAGGAAGGACTTTAAACGATGACTAGGACTAACTTAACGTGCTGACTTTATGTTTTTTTTGTTTTTTTGGCTTGGGTTTTTTTTTTCCTTTCTTTTTTTTTTTTTTTTTTTGGGGGGATCGGGTTGCATTGGTATTTTTTTCCTCTCTTTTTTTTAGAATAAGGGATGGTGGGGTGGGGGGTGACGCACAGGCCCGGTTTATAAATAAAAAGAAGGGGACTTGTCTCCCTTTTTTTTTCTCTCTTTTTGCTTGGGCCCTGGGGGTTGCCCCCCCCTCCCCCCTCCTTAGGGGGGAGGTGGAGGGATGGGGACGCAATGTAGGGGGGAAGGTAAGCATAAGGTATAAGAAGCCCCTGTTAGAGGGGCGCAGTGGGATGGTCTATATGCCTACCTACTGTGCTTGTTTATGGGGGGGTGTATCTTTGTTGCCTGGGGGATGGGTGAGGTATGGTTAGATGGGGGGAAGGGGAGGGTTAGGGTAGAGTATGATGCACTTGTACTGTTACTAAGTTTTTGCTTCATGAGGTGTGTATGGGCAGGTCACAGCAGAAGGCCCCCGGCCGAACCAAGGGAGGTAATGAAAGTGGGAAGTATGAAGTATGATAGACTGTATGGATGGGAAGAAAGGGAAGGGTGGGAGACATACTATAGTGAAAAGAATGAGGGATATGAATGGATGGATTGGAGGGAGAGGGTCAATATGTTCACATGGTTTAAGGATGAGTGGGAAAAGTATATGCAGGTTGTAAATCACGCTCACAAGATAAGTTTAATTCATAAGTAGGGATGAGCCGAACACCCCCGGGTTCGGTTCGAACCAGAACCTTCGAACGGACCGAAAGTTCGCGCAAATTTTCGAACCCTATACGTTATAATGGACGCGAACGTTCGAAATCAAAAGTGCTAATTACAACGGCCAATATGCATGTTAATGTCATAAAACAGGTTTGGGGACCCGGGTCCTGCCCCAGGGGACATATATCAATGCAAAAAGAACTTTTAAAAACTAACGTTTTTTCGGGAGCAGTCATTTTAATGATGCATAAAGTGAAAAAAAAAAAAAAAAAAAGTGACATTTTCCTTTAAATATGGTACCTGGGGGGTGTCCAAAGTATGCCTGTGAAGTGGCATGTGTTTCCCGTGTTTAGAACTGTCCTTGCACAAAATGACATTTGTAAAGGAAAAAAAGAAGCCATTTAAAACCACTTGCGGCTTTAGGTTTGATCTTAAGTAGAATCTGAACAGGTACATTATGAAGTGTAGCTCCATCCCAAAAAAATCTATTTTTAAGCTTTTTGGAGAACATAGGGAGGGGTTATCACCCCTGTAACATTTGCTGTCTTTGCACATCTGTTCAGAACATGTCACCTCACTTTCCGTCCCAATGATAAATGTTTTTGGAAAAGTGGGGTTTTAATTGAAACAAGGATTGGTGATAAAGTATCAGTAGAGAGGAGATACCTTTTTTTTCCCAAATTAAATCTAACAGGATAGAATTTCCCTTCCTAGGGTAGATTTCCTCTCACTTCCTGTTTTCTCTTTCCATTTGCAAGTAGGAGTCGTTTGTAAGTTGGATGTTTGAAAGTAGGGGCCTGGCGTATATACTCTGCAGAAATTTGCCCTATTAGATGTTGGTGTAGCCACAAGACTGGTGGGCACAGGAATGGGCCCTGCTGTGAGTTAATAGATCAAGATTTGTAATTGCATGCACCTGTTGAACAGGGCAGAAAAATTGGGGGTGGTGGTGGTGGTGGTGGTGGTGGTGGTGGACGGTTTTGCCACAAGACTGTAAGCTCTCACAGTTACTCTTGGTGGGCGCAGGAATGGGCCCTGCTGTGAGTTATTAGATCAAGATTTGTAATTGCAAGCACCTGATGAACAGGGCAGAAAAATTGGGCCTTTGGCGGTGGTGGTGGACGGTGTTGCCACAAGACTGTAGGCCCTCATAGTTACTCTTGGTGGGCGCAGGAATGGGCCCTGCTGTGAACTATTAGATCAAGATTTGTAATTACCCGCCCCTGTTAAACAGGGGCTGAAAAATTGTGCCTTAGGCACTGGTGCTGGTGCCACAACACTGCAACCCCTCACAGAGACTGTACTTGGAGCACAGCAGTCACACGTGTTGCGAAGCATTTTTTTAAAAAATTGTAAGTACACGCCCCTGTTAAACAGGGGCTGAAAAATTGTGCCTTAGGCACTGGTGCTGGTGCCACAACACTGCAACACGGCCCTCACAGAGACTGTACTTGGAGCACAGCAGTCACACGTGTTGCGAAGCATTTTTTTTAAAAAATTGTAAGTACACGCCCCTGTTAAACAGGGGCTGAAAAATTGTGCCTTAGCACTGGTGCTGGTGCCACAACACTGCAACACGGCCCTCACAGAGACTGTACTTGGAGCACAGCAGTCACACGTGTTGCGAAGCATTTTTTTTAAAAAATTGTAAGTACACGCCCCTGTTAAACAGGGGCTGAAAAATTGTGCCTTAGGCACTGGTGCTGGTGCCACAACACTGCAACACGGCCCTCACAGAGACTGTACTTGGAGCACAGCAGTCACACGTGTTGCGAAGCATTTTTTTAAAAAATTGTAAGTACACGCCCCTGTTAAACAGGGGCTGAAAAATTGTGCCTTAGGCACTGGTGCTGGTGCCACAACACTGCAACACGGCCCTCACAGAGACTGTACTTGGAGCACAGCAGTCACACGTGTTGCGAAGCATTTTTTTAAAAAATTGTAAGTACACGCCCCTGTTAAACAGGGGCTGAAAAATTGTGCCTTAGGCACTGGTGCTGTGGCATGGATCATTGAGGAGGAGGAAGAGGATAGTCAGTGAACATAAGAGGACAGTCACTCAGCATCAGCATAGGCAGTCTTGAAGGGATGTGACATTAAAAATTATTCGGTTATATCCGCCTCAGGTGCCTGGTAGCTGGTGGTGATCCAAGACTGATTCATTTTGATGAATGTCAGTCGATCAACCGAGGCGGTGGACAGGCGCACCCTATGATCAGTCACAAATCCTCCAGCAGCACTGAATGTGCGTTCGGAAAGAACGCTGGAGGCAGGACAGGCCAGTAGCTCAATTGCATACTGTGCAAGCTCTGGCCAGTGATCCATCCTCAGGACCCAGTAAGCCAGAGGATTTTCGGTGGGAAAGGTGTCCAAGTCTGACCTTGCCCCAAGGTATTCCTGCACCATGTATATCAGACGCTGGCGATGGTTGCTGGAACCGATCATACCTTGGGGCTGCGGACTAAAAAATTGTCTGAACGCATCGGTCAGACGTCCACCTTCCCCACCGCTCCTTCTGCCACTGACCGAAGCCTCAGCAACTCGTCGCCCAGGACCAGGAGTTTGTAGCCTCCCAGTTTCTGGGAACGCGTTGCACAGACCTTTCTGCAAGGCCTCCCTGAGATGTCTCATCCTCTGCTCCCTCTGCGACGGCAAGATAAGGTCCGCAACCTTACCCTTGTACCGCGGATCAAGGAGAGTGGCCAGCCAGTAATGGTCCCTCTCCTTGATCCGAAGAACACGAGGATCCTTCCGCAGGCTTTGCAGGATCAGGGAGGCCATGCAGCGTAGGTTAGCTGAGGCATTCGGTCCGGAGTCTTCTGGGTCACTGAGGATGACATGATCGCCAGCCACCTCCTCCCAGCCACGTACAAGTCCACTGGCTTGTTGGACTGTACATCATCCCTAAAAGACTGCTGCTGCTGATGCTGAGTGCCAGGCTCCACCTCCATGCTCACACAAATCCTCCTCCTCCTCCTCCTCCTCCTCCTCCTCATCCTCTTCCTGTGTGATGGGTGGGACAGAAGGAACACTGTCCGGATAAAGGGGGCCTTGAGAGGCAAGGAAGTCCTCCTCTTCCTGCCTCTGTTCTGCCTCAAGTGCCCTGTCCATTATCCCACGCAGCGTATGCTCCAACAGGTGGACAAGAGGGACAGTGTCACTGATGCATGCACTGTCACTGCTCACCATCCTCGTGGCCTCCTCAAATGGTGAGAGGACAGTGCATGCATCCCTGATCATGCTCCACTGACGTGGGGAAAAAAACCCAAGCTCCCCTGACCCTGTCCTGTGCCGTAGTCGCAAAGGTACTCATTGATGGCCCTCTGCTGCGTGTGCAGTCGCTGCAGCATGGCCAACGTTGAGTTCCACCTGGTGGGCATGTCAGATATTAGGCGGTTCTTGGGCAGGTTCAGCTCCTTTTGCAGCTCAGTCAGCCGAGCACTGGCATTATAAGATCGGCGGAAATGCACACAGACTTTCCTGGCCTGCCTCAGGACATCCTGTAAGCCTGGGAACCTGCCCAAGAACCGCTGCACCACCAGGTTGAGGACGTGAGCCATGCAGGGCACATGGGTGAGCTGCCCCTGTCGCAGGGCGGAGAGGAGGTTGGTGCCATTGTCAGAAACGACCATTCCTGGCTTAAGCTGACGTGGCGTCAACCACCTCTCGGCCTGCCCCTGCAGAGCTGCCAGAACCTCTGGCCCCAGTGTGGCTCCTGTCCCCCAAACACACCAGCGCAAGCACGGCATGGCATCTTTTTGCCTGCGTACTTGCGTAGCCCCTTGTACGCCTACGGAGCACCGCTGGTTCCAAGGACAGAGCACTGGAGGAAGAAGAAGAGGAGGGGTGGAGGAGAGAGGTGTGTCACAACCAGTAGCAGTAGTCGCGTTTTGGAGGCGTGGTGGCGGAACAACCTCCAACACTACTGCACCTTGTCCTGCATCCCTCCCAGCTGCCAATAGAGTGACCCAATGGGCCGTGAAAGAAAGGTACCGTCCCTGTCCATGCCTGCTGGACCATGAGTCAGCGGTAATATGCACCTTACCGCTGACCGCCCTGTCCAGCGAGGCATGGACATTGCCCTCCACATGCCGGTAGAGAGACGGAATCGCCTTCCGCGAGAAAAAGTGGCGTTTGGGAACCTGCCACTGAGGAACCGCACATTGAACAAACTCACGGAAGGGGGCCGAGTCTACCAACTGAAAAGGCAGCAGTTGAAGTGCTAGCAATTTAGCAAGGCTAGCATTCAACCGCTGGGCATGTGGATGGCTGGGAGTGTACTTCTTTCTACGGTCCAGCAGCTGGGGCAGGGAAATTTGCCTGCTGCATTCGGACGTCGGTGTACTGCAAGTACTTGGTTGTGACACACCGAATTCTACACCTTCAGTCCTCTCAGAGCAGCTTTCAGAGAGGACTGAAGGTGTAGTGGGGATGGAGATCCCAGCTGAGGAGGAGCAAGGAGAGGTCCGCTTAGTTCTTTGGTGTGGGTCTTTTATGTGTGCCTGCCAACGAGCTGCATGGCAGGTCGCCATATGTCTGGTCATGCTTGTCGTGCCCAAGCGGCTGATGTTTTGGCCACGCGAGATACGCTTGAGACAAATATTGCAAATAGCAGTGGTGCGATCTGCTGCACTCGTCTCAAAAAAGGCCCACACCAAAGAACTTTTCTGATAACGTGCAGAGGCAGCGCCCTGCACAGGCGGAGCTCTGCGGTGTTGTACAGTTGCTGTGCTGGCCTCTACCTGGCCTCCAGGGGGCATCCTGCCTCGTTGGACATGTGACGCCGCATCCTCCTCCTCCTCGTCCTCCTCCTCATCCTCTCTCCCTTGAGGCACCCACGTGGAGTCAGTGACCTCATCATCCCCTCCCTCTTCACCACTAGAGCAAACCTGGCAGTAAGCTGCAGCTGGTGGAACTGTACTGCCAGATTCCTCAAGCTGGGTATCGTCATCCGAGCCTTCGAATCGTTGGGCATCCTCCTGGAGCATGTACCCAACACTGTGCTCAAAGAGTTCGGGGGACTCCTCAGGAGGACATGGTGGGTCTAGGGAAGGGGTGGCTGATGATGCTCTGTCAGTACCCTGAGCCTGGGTGAGAGAGGATGAGGAGGATGAGGAGGGCTTGGTCATCCATTCTACCAAGCCTTCAGCATGATGCGGCTCCACATGTCCAGCTGCCGAAAACAAAGACGCGCGTGTCCCATGGCCACGTGCTGATGACGATGCACGACCACGTCCACGTCCACGGCCACGTCCACTAGAAACAGAGACTGTCTGCCCTGTGTTCTTGGCTCTGCACGCTCTGCCTCCCCTTGGCGGTCTTCCAGCCATTGTAGTCGGTAGTCCTGTGGGTGCTGCTGAGAAGAAAATATAGGAGCTCTGTGTGATGCCACTAACACACTAGAAGTCCTATAGGTGCTTCTGCAAAGAAAATATAGGAGCTCTGTGTGATGCCACTAACACACTAGAAGTCCTGTGGGTGCTGCTGAGAAGAAAATATAGGAGCTCTGTGTGATGCCACTAACACACTAGAAGTCCTATGGGTGCTTCTGCAAAGAAAATATAGGAGCTCTGTGTGATGCCACTAACACACTAGAAGTCCTGTGGGTGCTGCTGAGAAGAATATATAGGAGCTCTGTGTGATGCCACTAACACACTAGAAGTCCTGTGGGTGCTGCTGAGAAGAATATATAGGAGCTCTGTGTGATGCCACTAACACACTAGAAGTCCTATGGGTGCTTCTGCAAAGAAAATAGAGGAGCTCTGTGTGATGCCACTAACACACTAGAAGTCCTGTGGGTGCTTCTGCAAAGAAAATAGAGGAGCTCTGTGTGATGCCACTAACACACTAGAAGTCCTGTGGGTGCTGCTGAGAAGAATATATAGGAGCTCTGTGTGATGCCACTAACACACTAGAAGTCCTATGGGTGCTTCTGCAAAGAAAATATAGGAGCTCTGTGTGATGCCACTAACACACTAGAAGTCCTGTGGGTGCTGCTGAGAAGAAAATATAGGAGCTCTGTGTGATGCCACTAACACACTAGAAGTCCTATAGGTGCTTCTGCAAAGAAAATATAGGAGCTCTGTGTGATGCCACTAACACACTAGAAGTCCTGTGGGTGCTGCTGAGAAGAAAATATAGGAGCTCTGTGTGATGCCACTAACACACTAGAAGTCCTATGGGTGCTTCTGCAAAGAAAATATAGGAGCTCTGTGTGATGCCACTAACACACTAGAAGTCCTGTGGGTGCTGCTGAGAAGAATATATAGGAGCTCTGTGTGATGCCACTAACACACTAGAAGTCCTATGGGTGCTTCTGCAAAGAAAAATAGAGGAGCTCTGTGTGATGCCACTAACACACTAGAAGTCCTGTGGGTGCTTCTGCAAAGAAAATAGAGGAGCTCTGTGTGATGCCACTAACACACTAGAAGTCCTGTGGGTGCTGCTGAGAAGAAAATATAGGAGCTCTGTGTGATGCCACTAACACACTAGAAGTCCTGTGGGTGCTTCTGCAAAGAAAATAGAGGAGCTCTGTGTGATGCCACTAACACACTAGAAGTCCTGTGGGTGCTGCTGAGAAGAATATATAGGAGCTCTGTGTGATGCCACTAACACACTAGAAGTCCTATGGGTGCTTCTGCAAAGAAAATAGAGGAGCTCTGTGTGATGCCACTAACACACTAGAAGTCCTGTGGGTGCTTCTGCAAAGAAAATAGAGGAGCTCTGTGTGATGCCACTAACACACTAGAAGTCCTGTGGGTGCTGCTGAGAAGAATATATAGGAGCTCTGTGTGATGCCACTAACACACTAGAAGTCCTATGGGTGCTTCTGCAAAGAAAATAGAGGAGCTCTGTGTGATGCCACTAACACACTAGAAGTCCTGTGGGTGCTTCTGCAAAGAAAATAGAGGAGCTCTGTGTGATGCCACTAACACACTAGAAGTCCTGTGGGTGCTGCTGAGAAGAATATATAGGAGCTCTGTGTGATGCCACTAACACACTAGAAGTCCTATGGGTGCTTCTGCAAAGAAAATAGAGGAGCTCTGTGTGATGCCACTAACACACTAGAAGTCCTGTGGGTGCTGCTGAGAAGAATATATAGGAGCTCTGTGTGATGCCACTAACACACTAGAAGTCCTGTGGGTGCTTATGCAAAGAAAATAGAGGAGCTCTGTGTGATGGGACTAACACACTTCAAGTCCTATAGGTGCTTCTGGGAAGAAAATATTGCTCTGTGTGTGTAATGGGACTAACACACTTCAAGTCCTATAGGTGCTTCTGGGAAGAAAATATAGCTCTGTGTGTGTAATGGGACTAACACACTTCAAGTCCTATAGGTGCCTCTGGGAACAAAATATAGGAGCTCTGCCTGCCTGCCACGAACACACTACAAGTCCTATAGGTGCTTCTGGTAACAAAATATAGGAGCTCTGCCTGCCTGCCACTAACACACTACAAGTCCTATAGGTGCTTCTGGGAAGAAAATATAGCTCTGTGTGTGTAATGGGACTAACACACTTCAAGTCCTATAAGTGCTTCTGGGAACAAAATATAGGAGCTCTGCCTGCCTGCCACGAACACACTACAAGTCCTATAGGTGCTTCTGGGAAGAAAATATAGCTCTGTGTGTGTAATGGGACTAACACACTTCAAGTCCTATAGGTGCTTCTGGGAACAAACTATAGCTCTTTGTGTGTAATGGGACTAACACACTTCAAGTCCTATAGGTGCTTCTGGGAAGAAAATATAGCTCTGTGTGTGTAATGGGACTAACACACTTCAAGTCCTATAGGTGCTTCTGGAAGAAAATATAGCTCTGTGTGTGTAATGGGACTAACACACTTCAAGTCCTATAGGTGCTTCTGGGAAGAAAATATAGCTCTGTGTGTGTGATGGGACTAACACACTTCAAGTCCTATAGGTGCTTCTGGGAAGAAAATATAGCTCTGTGTGTGTAATGGGACTAACACACTTCAAGTCCTATAGGTGCTTCTGGGAAGAAAATATAGCTCTGTGTGTGTAATGGGACTAACACACTTCAAGTCCTATAGGTGCTTCTGGGAAGAAAATATAGCTCTGTGTGTGTAATGGGACTAACACACTTCAAGTCCTATAGGTGCTTCTGGGAAGAAAATATAGCTCTGTGTGTGTAATGGGACTAACACACTTCAAGTCCTATAGGTGCTTCTGGGAAGAAAATATAGCTCTGTGTGTGTAATGGGACTAACACACTTCAAGTCCTATAGGTGCTTCTGGGAAGAAATATAGCTCTGTGTGTGTAATGGGACTAACACACTTCAAGTCCTATAGGTGCTTCTGGGAAGAAAATATAGCTCTGTGTGTGTAATGGGACTAACACACTTCAAGTCCTATAGGTGCTTCTGGGAACAAAGTATAGCTCTTTGTGTGTAATGGGACTAACACACTTCAAGTCCTATAGGTGCTTCTGGGAAGAAAATATAGCTCTGTGTGTGTGATGGGACTAACACACTTCAAGTCCTATAGGTGCTTCTGGGAAGAAAATATAGCTCTGTGTGTGTAATGGGACTAACACACTTCAAGTCCTATAGGTGCTTCTGGGAAGAAAATATAGCTCTGTGTGTGTAATGGGACTAACACACTTCAAGTCCTATAGGTGCTTCTGGGAAGAAAATATAGCTCTGTGTGTGTGATGGGACTAACACACTTCAAGTCCTATAGGTGCTTCTGGGAAGAAAATATAGCTCTGTGTGTGTAATGGGACTAACACACTTCAAGTCCTATAAGTGCTTCTGGGAACAAAATATAGGAGCTCTGCCTGCCTGCCACGAACACACTACAAGTCCTATAGGTGCTTCTGGGAAGAAAATATAGCTCTGTGTGTGTAATGGGACTAACACACTTCAAGTCCTATAGGTGCTTCTGGGAACAAAGTATAGCTCTTTGTGTGTAATGGGACTAACACACTTCAAGTCCTATAGGTGCTTCTGGGAAGAAAAATATAGCTCTGTGTGTGTAATGGGACTAACACACTTCAAGTCCTATAGGTGCTTCTGGGAACAAAGTATAGCTCTTTGTGTGTAATGGGACTAACACACTTCAAGTCCTATAGGTGCTTCTGGGAAGAAAATATAGCTCTGTGTGTGTGATGGGACTAACACACTTCAAGTCCTATAGGTGCTTCTGGGAACAAAATATAGCTCTGTGTGTGTAATGGGACTAACACACTTCAAGTCCTATAGGTGCTTCTGGGAAGAAAATATAGCTCTGTGTGTGTGATGGGACTAACACACTTCAAGTCCTATAGGTGCTTCTGGGAACAAAATATAGGAGCTCTGCCTGCCTGCCACGAACACACTACAAGTCCTATAGGTGCTTCTGGTAACAAAATATAGGAGCTCTGCCTGCCTGCCACTAACACACTACAAGTCCTATAGGTGCTTCTGGTAACAAAATATAGGAGCTCTGCCTGCCTGTCACTAACACACTACAAGTCCTATAGGTGCTTCTGGTAACAAAATATAGGAGCTCTGCCTGCCTGCCACGAACACACTACAAGTCCTATAGGTGCTTCTGGTAACAAAATATAGGAGCTCTGCCTGCCTGTCACTAACACACTACAAGTCCTATAGGTGCTTCTGGTAACAAAATATAGGAGCTCTGCCTGCCTGTCACTAACACACTACAAGTCCTATAGGTGCTTCTGGTAACAAAATATAGGAGCTCTGCCTGCCTGTCACTAACACACTACAAGTCCTATAGGTGCTTCTGGTAACAAAATATAGGAGCTCTGCCTGCCTGCCACTAACACACTACAAGTCCTATAGGTGCTTCTGGTAACAAAATATAGGAGCTCTGCCTGCCTGTCACTAACACACTACAAGTCCTATAGGTGCTTCTGGTAACAAAATATAGGAGCTCTGCCTGCCTGCCACTAACACACTACAAGTCCTATAGGTGCTTCTGGTAACAAAATATAGGAGCTCTGCCTGCCTGCCACGAACACACTACAAGTCTATAGGTGCTTCTGGTAACAAAATATAGGAGCTCTGCCTGCCTGCCACGAGCACACTACAAGCCCTCTTTGTCAATCAATCTTTGTAACTGAATCTATCTAACTCAATCTCTGCAAGTGAATCTCTCTCTCTATCTATCTAAATGCAGCAGAGTGTCACAGGAACAGCCTGCTCAATCTGCGCCGGAACAGCATGTGACCGGCGCAGACGGCGTGGCGGCGTTTTTATAGGGGGGGGCGTGTACTACAGCCCCTGAGCTGTAATTGGCTACAGGCGTCCTGCCTGTAGCCAATTATGGCTCTTCGAGTTTCCGGGGCTGTGATTGGCCAAGCATGCGGGGTCACAGTGCATGCTTGGCCAATCATCAGCCAGCAATGCACTGCGTCGGCCGCGCCGGCCGCAATGCATTGCGGGGCCGCTCGCATCACACGAACGTGATGCGAGCGGCCAAAATAGTTCTGGGCTCGCCGAGCGAGCGAACGCCCGGTGCTCGATGCGAACGTGGGTTCGCATCGAGCACCGGGCCCATCCTTATTCATAAGACTTCACAAATATTATACACAGGGGAAACAAAAAGGAAAACAGTAAAAAAGAGAAGTAGGAGAAAAATTATTTTGTATATATTACTGGGCACGAGTTTAAGAAATAATGTTATGGCAGAAATTACAAAATGTCACATTTACTAATGATTAGAAATACACAGGTTGGTAAGATGTTGGTCACTATATGCTCATGGAATATTAGGGGAATGGGTGTTAAAGGGAAAAAAGCTGCAGCACTGTCTATGGTTAGATCCTATGGTGCTTCTATAGTGTGCCTCCAGGAGACACATCTCACTAACGTCTCTATCCCCAGACTTGGATGGGGAGAGTTTGCTCCACAGTTTCACTCGACTCACTCATCTTTTTCTAGAGGAGTCAGCATCTTGATCAGCTCGGGAATTACTTTTAATTGTATTCAAACTAAGATTGACGATCAGGGACGGTATATATTTTTACATTGCAAGATAGAGAATAAAGAGATTCTGTTGGCCAATGTCTATTTCCCCCCACCGTTTGATATCAAGGTCCTTCTCGACTTTGTGGAGTTTGTGTTGGAGAGGCCGGGTCTTCCGGTATTGGCTATTGGAGACTTTATCGCTGTCTTGGACCCGTTAATAGATAGACTTCCCCGGGGGACTCAAAGGGGCGGCCTATGGACGGACGTTTTTCCTGCTTTCTGGAGGAAATAGGCCTGAAAGACATCTGGCGTTTGAGGAACCCCGGGATTAGGGGATACTCATGCTTCTCCAGCACACACTCAACATTGTCAAGGATCGATATGATGCTCGGCAATGACGCTCTGTCAAATATGGTGGACAGTATTAGGTACATGCCTAGGGGTCTTTCCGACCATTCTCCATTGTTGGCTTCAATTGAGGTAGGGGAAAGAAGTATTTACCGAGAATGGAGAATTAACCCCTCCTGGTTGGAACTTATGGGAGATCCCCAAGAGGTTTTGATCACCCTGAAAGAATATATAGACCTGAATAATGGGTCAGCTCCCCAGGGGGTAATCTGGGACACAGTCAAGGCCATTCTCCGGGGTTTGCTGATCCAGCAGATCTCAAAAATAAAAAAAAAGTCAAGGGAAGGGGAAGAATCTGCAGCGAGTAATGTCTCATATGAAGAAACTAAGTACATTAATAATCCAACATTAGCAAATTTTGGGAACTGGACTAATGCACAAAAAGAATATCGTTTAACTTTAATGGCCAAAGCAGAACAAAAATATATTTTTCGCAAACAAACTGCATTTGGGGAGGGGGAAGGAATAAGCAGAATGCTGGCTCACCTAATTAGAACTAACTCACCTCCATCAACGGTACCGATGATTAATATAGGAGTAGGTAGGTCATCTACATATACACCAGACATTGTGGACACTTTTCGTTCGTACTATGAGAACTTATATCACTCTAATCAAGATGATTTGACTGTGGAGATGGATAGATTTTTTGAGGGGTTGGTGGTCCCCTGCGTCTCTGAGGAGGACAGGGCTGCTCTTGACAGCCCTGTCACCCTGGAGGAGATACAGCGGACCATAAGAGAGATGGCAGGTCAGAAAGCCCCCGGTCCGGATGGCCTTCCCATCAAAATTTATCGTCGCTATGGCGAGGTACTCCTCCCTGAGCTGTTGAAGGTACTTAATTCCTCGGCAGCAAAGGGAGAACTCCCCTTGTCAATGATGGAGTCGACCATAATTGTAATCCATAAGGATAATAAGGACCCACTATTCCCCGCTTCATATAGACCGATAGCATTACTGAATTCAGATACGAAGGTTTTAGTGAAGGTCTTGGCAGCAAGGCTAAATAAAGTTATCCATAAACTGGTCCATAAAGATCAATCAGTATTTATCCCGGGAAGATCTACTAGTATTAATATTAGATGGCTTTTTTTGAATCTTCAAATCCCCACGGAAGAGAGAGGTAACAGAGCCGTCCTTTCTTTAGACGCTGCCAAGGCCTTTGATACTCTAGAGTGGAAATATTTAGTGAGAACTTTGACAGAATTCCAGTTTGGCCCGAACTTTGTTAAATGGGTGAGACTTCTATATGGTTCTCCTGGGGCAAGAGTAAAAGTTAACAATGAATATTCATCCAGGTTTCGATTGCTGAGGGGGGCAAGGCAGGGGTGCCCATTGTCCCCCCTCCTTTTCGCCCTCGCAATCGAACCTCTGGCCCTCTCCCTTTAGAGCATCTCCAGAAATAAAAGGCTTTAAACGTGGAGATCTAGAAGAAAAAGTGATACTGTACGCAGATGATCTCCTTCTATTGCTCAATGACACACAGGACTCACTACGTGAGACCATGGGTAGAATTGAAGACTTTGGACTTCTGTCAGGTCTTAGGATAAATTGGGAACAATCAAACCTACTCCCAATTGACCCATTGGATTGCCCTCTGCCTCAGGAGGCAGAGAGGCTCCAAATAGTTCACCAAATAAAGTACTTAAGCATAACCATCTCAAGGGACCCCAAACAATTTATAGCGGAGAACCTGAGCCCACTCCTTATTAAATTTAAAGGGAAAATTCTAATATAGAAAAAACTCCCCCTCTCACCTGCTGGCCGCTGTAACTTAATCAAAATGGTACTTATGCCACAACTGTTATATATACTTCATAATTCTCCAATATGGATTTATAAAAAGTGGTTCACTAAGGTGGACACAATATTTAGAGAATTAATTTGGAAAGGGGGCATATCCCGTATAGGTCTCAAGACTTTGCAACTCTCAAACAAACTGGGAGGAGTTGCGCTGCCTCATCCTTTTAGCTATTTTCTAGCTGCTCAGCTTCAACACATTGGGGGTAGCAAGGCCAGTAAAGACGAACGGGAATGGAAGATTCTCCTCTATAAATCCGTACATAATTCCTTAATAGAGATATTGGAGGCAGGGTCTTTTCAGAGGGGGCTACCCAAGCAGGATTTAATGGCAAGAACATGGGGAATGGCAAAAAAAATATTTGGGTATAACGGTTTTACAGCTTACTCCCCCTTGTGGGGAAACAACAATTTGGGTGAGATACAAAAAATGGGGTTCATTAGAGAATGGGATAGACTGGGGTTGAAGTATATTGCCCAGTTTTACCATGAGGGTGAGATTAGAAGTTTTCAGGACTTAAGGTCCCAATATTTGCTCCCTAAAAAGTCCTTCTTCAGGTATCTGCAAGTAAGGCATGCCCTTACCAAACAGTTTAACCACTTTCCGACTGGCACACGACGATGTATGTCCCTTTTTTGAAGAGGGATATCTCGGTAACGGCAGCAGCTGCTGCCACAACCGAGGTATCCATCTCTTCAGGCGCCGGTCGGCTGTCCGATAATGGTGGTCATCGCAGCGGATTCGCCGCGAGATCACCGTTATCGGCGGCGGGAGAGGTGCCCACCCTCCCGCCGCTCTCCCGCGCCTTCCGCCGCTTACCGGAACCGTCGGCAGCGGCGGAAGCGATCGGGTCCGTTCCCCTCCTGTGTCTAGAGATGAGTGACGCTAAGATGGCCGCCACTCATCTCTATACCATAGGAGGGCGGAAGCGACGTCAAAAACGCCACTTCCGCCCATACCTCTTAAAGAGGAATTTTCAAATGTCATTTTTTTTAAATGACATTTTTTTTTTTTTTTTTCATTGAAGTCCAAATATGAGATCTGAGGACTTTTTGACCCCAGATCTCATATTTAAGAGGACCTGTCATGCTTTTTTCTATTACAAGGAATGTTTACATTCCTTGTAATAGGAATAAAAGTGAGCCAATTCATTTTTTTAAAAAAAACAGTGTAAAAATAGATAAAATCAAGAAAAATAAATAAGAAAAACAAAAAAAATTTTTTTTAAAGCACCCCGTCCCGACGAGCTTGTGCGCAGAAGCGAACGCAGAAGCGAACGCATACGTGAATATGTGAACGCATACGCCCGCATATGAAAACGGTGGTCAAACCACACATGTGAGGTATCGCCGAATTTTTTCCAAAAAAAGTGCGCTTGCAAGACCGCTGCGCAAATACGGTGTGAAAAAAAGTATTGCAACGACCGCCATTTTATTCTCTAGGGTGTTATAAAAAAAACAATATATAATGTTTGGGGGTTCTAAGTTTCTTTCTAGCAAAAAAAACTGTTTTAAACATGTAAACACCTAAAATCCAAAACGAGGCTCGTCTTAAAGTGGTTAAAGACCTGACTTTAGAACGGACTAACATCCTGATACTACAGAGCATAGTAGGGGCTGAGACCCGAAAGGGGTTGATATCTAAAGTATACTCATATATACATAAAGGGAATTGGGAAGGGCCCCAAATAAGTCCCCTAAAAATAAAATGGGTTAATGACGTGGGTAATATTTCGGATACACAATGGGAAAGGATAATAGAGCTTGCCCCGTGGGTTTCAATTTCCCCTCCTCAGAAGATGTCACATTTTTTTCTATTATATCATGCGTATTATACCCCGGCGAAATTGTTCAGGTTTGGGTGCAGACAAGATGAATTTTGTCCTAGATGCGGGAGGTCAGGTGCGGATCTTATCCATATGTTTTGGAGATGTCCCAAATTACATCGCTATTGGAACGAGGTGGTGGCTAGGATCGCTCAGATTTTTTAAATCCATTTGGATAAAGACCCTGTTCTATGTGTCTTGGGGGGGGGGTGGAGGGAAGGGGCAGGCCAGGGGAGACTCAATTAGCGACACTACGATGCCTATTCCAGGCCAGGAAACTCATTGCCCAGAAATGGCAGTCCCCTCTTCCTCCAACAGCTGAGGAATGGGAACAAAATATGGAGAGGGTGATTGTCAAAGAGAGAACATTCTATATTAAACAAGGGAACTTTGATAAATTCCATTTGTTGTGGAAAATGTGGAATGAAAAGGTTAAAAATATGAATTATTAATATACTGTAGTCCTATTTAAATGAAGCGAAATAGAATAGCAGGATGAGGGTGAGTTAGAGTTGGGTGAGTGAAAGATGGATGAGTGGTGTAGGGGGGGAAGAGAGGGGTGGGAAGGAGGGGGGGGAGTGAGTAAGATATAATTAACCCACAACATTACCAGGTCATCTCTTTTTTACTATGTGTTACTTGACCACTGTTTAATGGATGTATGAATATGTATGTGTTATTGGTCTTGTTGTAAATGTGAAAAATTTATAATAAAAACATTAAGCAAAAAAAAAAAAAAAAAGCCGCAAGCAGTTTTAAATGGCTTTTTTTTTTCATTTACAAATGTCGTTTTGTACAGGGACAGTTCTACACATGGGAAACACATGCCACTTCACAAGCATACATTAGACACCCCCAGGTACGATATTTAAAGGAATATTTCACTTTTGTTTTCACTTTATGCATCATTAAAATGACTGCTCCAGAAAAAACATCAGTTTTTAAAAATTCTTTTTGCATTGATACATGTCCCCTGGGGCAGAACCCGGGTCCCCAAACCCTTTTTTGGACAATAACATGCATATTAGTCGTTATAATTAGCACTTTAGAATTCGAACGTTCGTGTCCATTGTATTTAATAGGGTTCTAACATTCGCACGAACTTTCGGTCCGTTCGCAGGTTCTGGTGCGAACCAAACCGGGGGGTGTTCTGCTCATCCCTATTTAGGACGCTCGCTACTTCTGTTTGGACGTACGTACGTACAGCGTACTAGTTTCATATACAGAAAAACAAAGTAAGTCCTTAAGCGCTAAAACTGACATAATAATAAAACCATTGTGTTGTCTTATATATGTCCAAAATGCAGAATCCAGTGCAGCCGCCAACTCCTGGAGGGAAGTGAGTGAACGAAATAAACAAAATAAACAAAAAATGCAGCGCTCAATGGTTTCAAGCAAATAAGGATATTTAAATATAATGCAGAAAATACCCCAATTTTTTTTTTTAATATTGTGCCAAAAAAAAAAATATATATATTATATTGAGTAAAAATTATAAAACACAAAAACAAAAAACTAAAAATGTTGAATCACGTTTTAAGAAACGCACATGTTTGAATGTGCACTGATTAAAACATTTGAAAGACAACAATGTGTGTGGCTTCTGCTTTCAATACTCAATACCAGTTTTGCAATTATTTTCGTGTTTACAGTGAAGGAAAGATCGGATAGGCATGGATTACTCCGAATATAGTACCATGCGACACCTGTTGTAAATAGTGGACTATCTCGATACCCAAAAATTGTAAACATGTATAATTAATATAGAATATAGTTCATTGAAAAAAATACATAAAAATTAAGCAAACCAGTCTCGGTATTGCTATACCATAAATATACACAATAATAGATTGATTGACAAAGGTCTACACTCCCATTGTTGAGGGTGCAGTGATGAGTACAGATGCAAAAACAGTATCCTCTACTAGGTTCGCGACAAAGTCGCTTCCTAAGGAGGTATCAAACATCTAAAACAAGAAAATATAGTCTCATAGTTACATACATAAAGACAGTGAAATAACAACATTTGTTAATAGCTGGAGTAAATTTTGATCTTAGAGAGTCTCAACTCACCGACTTGACACCGCACTTGATGGGCGGTTTGGGGGGCCAAGCCAGTACGGCCAGTATCCAGGCCTGTGAGTACAGATTCTGCATTAAGTCCGGCCTCAGGCCCAACTGAAGATAGATACGTTTGGGAATGTTGTCTTAAAAAATTATGAAGTATGCAACAGCACATAATTAAATATGATTTCGTTTATAGTCCGCCATATTGATGGCTGTGAGAAACAGACGGAACCGGCTGGCCATAATCCCGAAGGTATTCTCCACAACTCTTCTCGCTCTGGCCAGTAGTTAAAAATCCTCCTCTCCGGGATGAGGGTCCTTTGGGGGAACGGCCTCATCAGGTGCTTGCCCAGATCGAAGGCTTCATCTGTGATGAATACAAAGGGGAGTCCCTCAACGTTCTTGGCATCAGGTGGCAATCCCAGGCCACCAGTCTGAAGACGCTGGCAGAACTCGGGGCGAAGACTCCTCCATCCGACATCCGGCCATTCTTCCCCACGTCCACGTACATAAATTGATATTGTGCAGACACCACCGCCATCAACACTACACTATGGAACCCCTTGTAATTGAAATAGTAAGACCCCGAATGGGGTGGTGATACAATGCGAACATGCTTCCCATCGATCACCCCTCCACAGTTGGGAAAGACCCAATGGTCAGCAAACTGGGAGGCCACAGTTTGCCATTCCTGTGGCGTGGAAGGAAACTGGGAAGTCAAACAAGAAAAAAAAAAAAAGTACTTTTAAACATAACTTTTGAAGCAGACTACACAAAAACATTCTCGCGCAACAGCAGTATAACATTTTTTAGAAGTAGTATTTAAAAAAGTAAAAAATATAAGGCCCACTTATCAGATTCCTCACCCCCTCTGATGGCCCATTGATAAAATTGTATGGGGGAGGGTTCTAAATTAATTCAAGACCACACATTACATTTGGAGACATTTGAGGGGTTTGGGGAGGGTTCTAAATTAATTTTAGACCACACATTTCATTTGGAGACATTTGAGGGGGTTGGGGAGGGTTCTAAATTTATTGATAAAATTGTATGGGGGAGGGTTCTAAATTAATTTAAGACCTCACATTACATTTGGAAACATTTGACGGGGTTGGGAAGGGTTAGAAATTAATTTAAGACCACACATTACATTTGGAGACATTTGAGGGGGTGTTTTGTGGAAATCAGTAAAATGGAGTTGACAATATACATTGTTAAAGGGACTAGGCTATAGGTGTTTATGGGCCCAGGATTTCATGCTGGGCTGGTTAGTGAAGGAAAATATGCATGTAGGCCAAAAAAGGAGTTTAAAAAATAAAATCATGCATGCATGAAGATAAAGGGGACATTCACAGCATTTTCCAATCATGGTAATTAGGTAATGATGAAATTAATACAAGACATTAGCAAACAATAAATACATATAATGTAATGTTAAAGGATGAAACTTAGCTTAATATAGTCCTTCTGCAGGACCTGAATAATGGCAGAACAGGTCTCTGGGATAATGATCCCCAGAGCCTGGGGGGAGATGCCTGTTGTGAACTTGAGGTCCTGAAGTCTTCTCCCAGTCGCCAAGTACCGCAACGTGGCAACTAGCCTCTGCTTCGGAGTGATGGCTTGCCGCATGCAGGTATCCTGCCTGCCTATATAAGGGGTCAGCAAAGCCAGCAGATGGTGAAAAACGGGGTCCGTCATCCTGAGATAATTCCTGAAAACCTCAGGATTATTCTCACGGATCTCACCAAGCAAAGGCATATGCGAGAATTGGTCACGCTGGCACAGTCAATTCTTTGTCCACTAACTCCTCCCCGCCCTGTTCATGGACTGGGCTCGGGTCAAAGTATTAACCCCAACACCAAGCCCCCACACAGCACGAACTCGAGAACAAGTATGTCATGGCTTCAAAACAGTCAGCTGGTCAAACAAACAAACTTAAACGAACGCACTGAAGAACAGCAAGGCCTGTGAAGAGCGACCTAAAGAACAGGAACGAGCGGACCAGAACGGCCTGATTTACAGGTACGAACTGACCAACACGCACTGAAAACCAGATACAAACCCACAAGCACAAACTGAACCACAGAAAATGAACGAAATAAGCTAAAGTCTGAAAAGCGCAAATCGTCTCTAACCAAACTTCTACTAACACGAGATTAGCAGAAGGAGCCCAAAGGGTGGCATACTGGGGCTTGAACTTCTTTTTTCTAGTCCCGTCGTACGCGCTGTACGTCACCACGTTCGAAACTGGCAGACTTTTGGAGTGATCGTGTGTGGGCAAGTCCGATCGTTTGAAAGTCCAGCGGACCTCCGCTGCAAAATCCGTCGGAAAGACTGTCGGACATAGTCTGCCAGAAAGTCTGATCGTGTGTACACGGCATTAGAGTTCATTGCTATCCATTTTTTCCAGAGGCCATTGTTCTCATTTCTTGATTCATACTTCATGCAGCATGTAAAGTAGACAGTGCCACATGTCAGGCCACTCTTGTGTCTGGAATTTGCTCTTGACTGTCCATGCAGAGGTCATTTTTTTTTTAACCAATTGGGAGACTCTGTTAGTCCCTTATCTCAGAAGATGGCTTCCTTGGTTACTATTACTTTACTAAGTAGAGTGTCAGAACTGGCAGCTCTTTCATGCAAGGAGCTGTTCTTGCTCTTACATCAGGATAGGGGATGTTGCGTCCTCATCCATCTTTATTGCTTAGAGTGGTTTCTAGTTTTCACTTGAATCAGAACAGTGTCTTGCCTTTTATTTTTCTCCTAATCCACAGGCTGCAGGGGAAAGATTGCTACATACTCTAGAGCAGGGGTCACCAAACTGCGGCCCTGGGGCCAGATGCGGCCCTTTGCTTGCCTTTATCCGGCCCTTAGAGCACTATTCCATCCACTGACACCAACAATGGAGCATCATTCTTGTTGCTGACACTAACAATGGGGCACTATTCCTCCAACTGACACCATCAAAAGGGCACAATTCATTCCACTGACACCAAAGATATGGTATTGTTTACTATCGCTGGACACCTGGACATTTTATATTCCCAATGGCAATGGTCTGGCCCCCCCTAATGTCTGAAGGACATTAAACTGGCCCCTTGTTTAGAAAGTTTGGAGACCCCTGCTCTAGAGGTAGTCCAGGCACTCAGGATCTATTTGAGTTGTCGGCACAGGTCAGGAATCCTGGTTTGTGCTGCCAGAAGAGCCCAGGAAGGGTGGCAAGGTGGGATTCAGGGCGAATATTTAGCAGTGGATCTACTAGGTTATCATTTCCTATGGTTTAAAGGGATTTTTTTTTTCTGGGGAGAGATTCTCTACCAGGTGTGTGGAAGTATCTTGGGCCATCCGCCATCAGGTGTCAGTGGCCCTGTTGTGCAAGACCACTATTTGGTTTTTACCAGGTGGATGTCAAAAACATGGAGGATACTGCCTTTGGCCTCAGCCTATTACTAACAGCAGAGTAGTGTCAGAAACCATGAATCAGACAGACGTACAGTTAAATCACACTTGTAAACAGAGTAAACGTAGTCAAAACATAGCCAGAGTTCAGGAACCCAGAACGGATAGTCAGACAAGCAAAAATGGCAGGGAGCCAGAGAGGAGCGTAGTAGAACAACAAGCAGGATCTGGTGCCAGAAGGAATGTCAACCAAGCAAGTCTTTAACAGGAACACAGGAGAGCATCTCTAGAGATGTGACCAAGGCGAAGGCAGAGATCATCTGAACTGGATGGCTTAAGTAGGTAGGACTGACAAGCAGGATATCATCAACAGGTGAGTGACTGTGGAGAGATAGGAGCTGGCAATTAGCCGACAGCTGAGTGGCCAGCTTTGAGAAGGAAGGGCTGAGCCCAGCCATGAGAGTAACCCATTCTCAATGACCCCTCCCCCTCGGATGCCCACCAGGCTTGAGGGAAAAACATCTATGGAAATGACGGAGGAGGACAGGGGCATATACGTCCAAGGATGAGAGCTAAGAGCGTTCATCCGGACCGTCCCTTTCCAATGCACCAGGTACTGTATGCACCCACGGAACCTATGGGAGTCAACAATGGACTGTACTTCATACTCCTCATGGTTCTCAACCTGTACAGGGTGAGGATGAGGCACAAAGGTGGTAAAGTGGTTACAGACCAAAGGTTTTAATAAGGAGACATGAAATACATTTGAGATACGCATACTAGAAGGAAGGTCTAATGCGTAAGCCACTGGGTTAATCCTGTGAAGAATACGGAAAGGCCCAATAAACTGAGGTGCGAACTTCAGAGAGGGAACACGAAATCGGAGGTTGTGAGATGACAGCCAGACCCTGTCTCCAACCTGGTAGGAAAACGCAGGCAGGCGTCTGCGGTCAGCGTGGAGTCAGTACCTACCATTAGCATGTCGCAAAGCCTCCTGGACTTGTGCCCAAGTGGAAGAAGACCACGGAGATGCTGCTCCAATTCAGGAATACTCTAAAGAACAAATGAGTCAGGCAACATGGAAGGTTGGAAACCATAGTTCGCCATAAACAGGGACAATCGGGAAGCAGAATTCAAGGCACTATTGTGAGCAAACTCTGTCCACGGTAAGAGGTCTGACCAGTTGTTATGATGGTCAGAAATATAGTAATGTAGGAATTGCTCCAAGGACCGATTGGCTCATTCTGCTGCCCCATTAGACTGCGGGTGATGAGCAGAGGAGAAAGCAAGCTGAATTCCCAACTGTGCACAAAAGGCTCGCCAGAAACAGGACACAAACTGACATCCCTGTCCGAGTCAATCACCTTGGGTAGCCCATGTAAGCAAAAGATCTCCACTAATGGAGGCTAGTTCCTTAGAAGTGGTCAACTTAAGTGGAATACAATGGGACATTTTCGAGAATCGGTCAACCACCATAAGGATTACTGTGTTTCCCTGGGAGTTGGGTAAATCCACCATGAAATCCATAGACAGGTGGGTCCAGGGCCTCTCTCCATTGGGTATGGGTTGTAGGAGGCCCACTGGAAGGTGTAGTGGAGTCTTACTCTGAGCACACATGGAACAGGCAGCTACGAAGGCGGTTACATCAGCACATAGACTAGGCCACCAGAATTGTTGGGAAATGGCCCAAAGGAGTTGATTCTTCCCAGGGTGGCCATCAGCCTTGGGAGAATGGTAAGTTTGGAGCATGGCAGTACGGAGTTTCACTGGGACAAAGCAGTGTTCACAAGGTTTCTCAGGAGGAGCATGGACCTGAGCTGCAAGAATTTTGCCACCCAAAGGAGAAGTGAGACTGGTGCGAACCGTAGCCAGAATACGATCAGGAGGAATCACAGGAACCGGAACCGACTCCATCATGGAAGTGCAGGAAAATTGTCATGGCAAAGCGTCAGCCCTTACATTCATAATACCGGGTAAGAAAGGGACAATGTTATTGAAACTAGACAAGAAAAGAGCCCATCACACCCTTCTGGGAGAAAGACGTTTAGCCTCAAACAAGAATGTGAGATTCTTAGGGTCAGTAAGAATGAGAACCGGCACAGTGGTACCTTCGAGGAGATGTCTCCATTCTTTCAGGGCAAAAATGATCGCTAACAGCTCTCTGTCACCAATCTTGTAATTGCACTCCGCAGGTGACAATTTCTTGGAAAAGTAGCCACAAGGATGCATAGCGCTCTCAGAGGTAGGACGTTGAGACAGAAGGACCCCAACTCCAGTCTCAGAAGCATCATCCTCAAGGATAAAAGTTAACGTAGGATCAGGATGTGCCAACACAGGAGCAGAAACAAAGGCAGCCTTGAGACTCTCAAAGGCCTTAATGGACTCCGGAGACCAACTCTGTGGGTTACTGTCCTTTCTGGTCATATCAGTCAGGGGCTTGATGAGAGATGAGAAGTTATGAATAAACTTCCGATAATAGTTGGCAAAGTCAAGAAAATGCTGCAGAAGATGTAAACCCGCAGGTCGGGGCAAATGTAGGACTGCTGAAAGTTCGAAAAACCAGCTTTGGAAATTACACAACCCAGGAATTTAACCTGTTCACGATGGAATTTGCAATTCTCTAATTTACAATAGAGATTGTTCTCTCTTCGTTTCTGAAGCACACGACAGACATCTGTGGGGTGGCTCTCCAGGGACTTGGAAAATATGAGGATATCGTCGAGATAAACCACCACACATAACTGCAACAAATCTCGGAAGACATTGTTAATAAATTCCTGGAAAACTGCTGGGGCGTTACAAAGGCCAAAAGGCATTATGAGGTACTCATAATGGCCTGTCCCGGTATTAAACATAGTTTTCCACTCGTCGCCCTCCTTAAAGTGATTGTAAAGGACTGTTTTTAATTTTTTTTTAAATGACAAACATGTTATAGTTACCTCCACTGTGCAGCTCATTTTGTACAGAGTGGCCCCGGACATCCTATTCTGGGATCCCCCGGTGGCTCTCGCGGCTCCTCCCAGCATCAGATAACCCCCTGGGTCAAGCGCTCTCCCAAGGGGGATACCTTGCGGGCACACTCCCAAGTCCAGCACTTGTGTCCACAGACACGAATGCCGGACTCAGCCCCACCCCCGGCACCCTCATCATTGGATTTGATTGACAGCAGCGAGAGCCAATGACTGCGCTTCTATAATGTATCCAATCAAGATCCGTGACCCCATGGAGAGAGGGACAGCATGTCCCTGCTGAAGAGATGAAGGGGCTCAGGTAAGTAAAATGGGGGGCTGGGGGGCCGATGACTGCCAGGTGTTTTTTTCACCTTAATGCATAGGATGCATTAAGGTGAAAAAACATGAGGGTTTACAACTCCTTTAATCCTCACCAGATTGTATGCCTCTCTCAAATCAAGTTTCGTGAAAACCGTTGCTCCCTTGAGGCGGTCAAATAACTCCGTAATCAACGGAATCAGATAGACATTCTTAATAGTGAAATGATTGAGACCCCTATAATCAATACAAGGTCTCAGTTCACCACTCTTCTTCTTCACAAAGAAGAAACCAGCACCAGCAGGAGACAAGGATTTGCGGATGAAACCTCGAGAAAGTGCATCTGCAAAATACTCCTCCATGGCCTTATCCTCCAAAACCGACAAAGGGTAAACCCGGCCATGAGGGGGGGTATGGCACCAGGTTGAAGGTCAATTGCGCAATCATACGACCGGTGTGGAGGCAAACTACCGGCTTGACCTTTGTCAAAGACATCGCTTAAATCGCAGTACTCCTCCAGCAGCATGGAGAGTGAAGAGGTGCACAGGACCTTGGATACCTTCTGGAAGCATGTCTTACTGCATTGCGGCGACCAGGAGAGAACCTCAGCACGGAGCCAATCAAAAGAGGGGTTGTGCCACTGTAACAAAGGATAACCAATGACCAGCGGAAACTTGGGCGAGGAAATAACTTGGAATTGGATTATCTTGTGGTGAAGAGCCCCTACGGCCATGGACAACGGAACAGTCTCATGAGTCACATGGGCAGGCTGTAGAGGTCTCCCGTCAAGAGTCTCAATGGCAAGTGGAGTGTCACGCAGCTGCAGTGGAATTGAGTGCTTCAATACAAAGGCAGCATGAACAGACCTGCAGCTCCAGAGTCGATTAGAACCTGTACCTCGACGGATGACTCAGCCCAAGAAAGGGTAACCGAAACCAGCGGCTTATCCTTCTGGATAACTGGGGATGAAACAACGCCACCTAAGGATGCCACCTAAGGTCTGTCCGTGACAGGACCTCAAGGTTCGGGCATTCCCTGGACGGGTGGGACAAGACTTCAAAAAGTGACCTGCCTGGCCACAATAAAGGCACAATTTCTCCCTCCTCCTAAGGGTTCTCTAATTCGCAGAGAGACGAGTGAAGCCCAAGTGCATGGGTTCATTGTTAGGGTTGAGCGAACCCGAACTGTAAAGTTCGGGTCCGTACCGGACTTTTGGGTGTCCGGGGCCCGGACCTGAACACGAACTATTAGCTGTAAGTTCGGGTTCGGGTCCGGTGTTCGGCGATGTATTGGCGTCCTTTAGAAGCTGCAGGGCAGCCAATCGACGCTAGTTTCACTAGTGTGCCCTTAGAAGCCATCACAGCCATGCCTACTAATGGCATGGCTGTGATTGGGCAGTGCAGCATGTGACCCTGCCTCTATATATTGTCCAGACACACAGCACACAGTGTCATTCTGCTATAGACAGGTTCCTGTGCTGCTAAGAGAGAGGATTTTAGGAGTTAGTGTGATAAAGTCAGTCAGTCAGTCAGTCCACATTCCTTTAATTTTCTTCAAATTAGTTAGATCAGTGAGCGATCTAGATAGCTAGAGTAGAGTAGGGAGTTTCTTTATTAAGGAAAAGAAAGAGGCAGAGAAAATTATTGAAGAGATTCCTAAATCAATTGTACCCTGGCTGGGGTGCAGTGCACAGTCTTTTAAAAGTGCCATGAGGCCAGTGCCAGACAAAATATAAGTTTTACCTGCAAGCTCAGTGCTCCATCACTGCACTGCATATTTTACCATACTCTGTGTGTATTCTGATATTGGAAAAACATTGCAAAAAAATTTAATTTTGCTGTGTTTTTTTTTCCCAATAGCATTTTCTGCGTGTCCATACACGCTTTAGACACTGTCCGTGTATTCTGATATTGGAAAAACATTGCAAAAAAATTTAATTTTGCTGTGTTTTTTTTTTTCCCAATAGTATTTTCTGCGTGTTCATACACGATTTAGACACTATCCGTGTATTCTGATATTGGAAAAACATTGCAAACAATGTAATTTTGCAGTGTTTTTTTTTTTTTCCCAATAGCATTTTCTGCATTTTCATAAATGCTTTAGACACTATCCGTGTATTCTGATATTGGAAAAACAGTGCAAAAAAATTTAATTTTGCAGTGTTTTTTTTTTCCCAATAGCATTTTCTGCGTGTTCATAAACGCTTTAGACACTATCCGTGTATTCTGATATTGGAAAAACATTGCAAAAAAATTTAATTTTGCTGTGTTTCTTTTTTCCCAATAGCATTTTCTGCGTGTTCATACACGCTTTAGACACTATCCGTGTATTCTGATATTGGAAAAACATTGCAAAAAAAATAAATTTTGTGGTGTTTTTTTTTTTTTCACAATAGCATTTTCTGCGTTTTCATAAACGCTTTAGACACTATCCGTGTATTCTGATATTGGAAAAACATTGCAAAAAATTTAATTTTGCAGTGTTTTTTTTTCCCAATAACATTTTCTGTGTTTTCATAAACGCTTTAGACACTATCCGTGTATTCTGATATTGGAAAAACATTGCAAAAAAAAATTATTTTGCTGTGTTTTTTTTTCCCAATAGCATTTTCTGTGTTTTCATAAACGCTTTAGACACTATCCGTGTATTCTGATATTTGAAAAACATTGCAAAAAAATTTAATTTTGCAGTGTTTTTTTTTTTTCCCAATAGCATTTTCTGCGTTTTCATAAATGCTTTAGACACTATCCGTGTATTCTGATATTGGAAAAACAGTGCAAAAAAATTAATTTTGCAGTTTTTTTTTTCCCAATAGCATTTTCTGCGTGTTCATAAATGCTTTAGACACTATCCGTGTATTCTGATATTGGAAAAACATTGCAAAAAAATTAAATTTTGCTGTGTTTTTTTTTTCCCAATAGCATTTTCTGCGTGTTCATACACGCTTTAGACACTATCCGTGTATTCTGATATTGGAAAAACATTGCAAAAAAATAAAATTTTGTGGTGTTTTTTTTTTTCACATTAGCATTTTCTGCGTTTTCATAAACGCTTTAGACACTATCCGTGTATTCTGATATTGGAAAAACAGTGCAAAAAAAATTAATTTTGCAGTGTTTTTTTTTTTCCCAATAGCATTTTCTGCGTGTTCATAAACGCTTTAGACACTATCCGTGTATTCTGATATTGGAAAAACATTGCAAAAAAATTAAATTTTGCTGTGTTTTTTTTTTTCCCCAATAGCATTTTCTGCGTGTTCATACACGCTTTAGACACTATCCGTGTATTCTGATATTGGAAAAACATTGCAAAAAAATAAAATTTTGTGGTGGTTTTTTTTTTCACAATAGCATTTTCTGCGTTTTCATAAACGCTTTAGACACTATCCGTGTATTCTGATATTGGAAAAACATTGCAAAAAAATTTAATTTTGCTGTGTTTTTTTTTTTCCCAATAGCATTTTCTGCCTGTTCATAAACTCTTTAGACACTATCCGTGTATTCTGATATTGGAAAAACATTGCAAAAAAATTTAATTTTGCAGTGTTTTTTTTTTTTTCACAATAGCATTTTCTGCGTTTTCATAAACGCTTTAGACACTATCCGTGTATTCTGATATTGGAAAAACATTGCAAAAAAATATTATTTTGCTGTGTTTTTTTTTTCCCAATAGCATTTTCTGTGTTCCGGGCCCCGGACTTTTGGGTGTCCGGGGCCCGGACCCGAACTATTAGCTGTAAGTTCGGGTTCGGGTCCGGTGTTCTGCGATGTATTGGCGTCCTTTAGAAGCTGCAGGGCAGCCAATCGACGCTAGTTTCACTAGTGTGCCCTTAGAAGCCATCACAGCCATGCCTACTAATGGCATGGCTGTGATTGGGCAGTGCAGCATGTGACCCTGCCTCTATATATTGTCCAGACACACAGCGCACAGTGTCATTCTGCTATAGACAGGTTCCTGTGCTGCTAAGAGAGAGGATTTTAGGAGTTAGTGTGATAAAGTCAGTCAGTCAGTCAGTCCACATTCCTTTAATTTTCTTCAAATTAGTTAGATCAGTGAGCGATCTAGATAGCTAGAGTAGAGTAGGGAGTTTCTTTATTAAGGAAAAGAAAGAGGCAGAGAAAATTATTGAAGAGATTCCTAAATCAATTGTACCCTGGCTGGGGTGCAGTGCACAGTCTTTTAACAGTGCCATGAGGCCAGTGCCAGACAAAATATAAGTTTTACCTGCAAGCTCAGTGCACCATCACTGCACTGCATATTTTACCATACTCTGTGTGTATTCTGATATTGGAAAAACATTGCAAAAAAATTTAATTTTGCTGTGTTTTTTTTTCCCAATAGCATTTTCTGCGTGTCCATACACGCTTTAGACACTGTCCGTGTATTCTGATATTGGAAAAACATTGCAAAAAAATTTAATTTTGCTGTGTTTTTTTTTTTTCCCAATAGTATTTTCTGCGTGTTCATACACGCTTTAGACACTATCCGTGTATTCTGATATTGGAAAAACATTGCAAAAAAATTAAATTTTGTGGTGTTTTTTTTTTTCACAATAGCATTTTCTGCGTTTTCATAAACGCTTTAGACACTATCCGTGTATTCTGATATTGGAAAAACATTGCAAAAAATTTAATTTTGCTGTGTTTTTTTTTCCCAATAGCATTTTCTGCGTGTCCATACACGCTTTAGACACTGTCCGTGTATTCTGATATTGGAAAAACATTGCAAAAAAATGTAATTTTGCTGTGTTTTTTTTTCCCAATAGTATTTTCTGCGTGCTCATACACGCTTTAGACACTATCCGTGTATTCTGATATTGGAAAAACATTGCAAAAAAATTAAATTTTGCTGTGTTTTTTTTTCCCAATAGCATTTTCTGCGTGTTCATACACGCTTTAGACACTATCCGTGTATTCTGATATTGGAAAAACATTGCAAAAAAATTAAATTTTGCAGTGTTTTTTTTTTTTCACAATAGCATTTTCTGCGTTTTCATAAACGCTTTAGACACTATCCGTGTATTCTGATATTGGAAAAACATTGCAAAAAATTTTATTTTGCAGTGTTTTTTTTTCCCAATAACATTTTCTGTGTTTTCATAAACGCTTTAGACACTATCCGTGTATTCTGATATTGGAAAAACATTGCAAAAAAAAATTATTTTGCTGTGTTTTTTTTCCCCAATAGCATTTTCTGTGTTTTCATACACGCTTTAGACACTATCCGTGTATTCTGATATTTGAAAAACATTGCAAAAAAATTTAATTTTGCAGTGTTTTTTTTTTCACCCAATAGCATTTTCTGCGTTTTCATAAACGCTTTAGACACTATCCGTGTATTCTGATATTGGAAAAACATTGCAAAAAAATATTATTTTGCTGTGTTTTTTTTTTTCCCAATAGTATTTTCTGCGTGTTCATACACGCTTTAGACACTATCCGTGTATTCTGATATTGGAAAAACATTGCAAAAAAATTAAATTTTGTGGTGTTTTTTTTTCCCAATAGCATTTTCTGCGTGTCCATACACGCTTTAGACACTGTCCGTGTATTCTGATATTGGAAAAACATTGCAAAAAAATTTAATTTTGCTGTGTTTTTTTTTTTTTTTTCCCAATAGTATTTTCTGCGTGTTCATACACGCTTTAGACACTATCCGTGTATTCTGATATTGGAAAAACATTGCAAAAAAATTAAATTTTGTGGTGTTTTTTTTTTTCACAATAGCATTTTCTGCGTTTTCATAAACGCTTTAGACACTATCCGTGTATTCTGATATTGGAAAAACATTGCAAAAAATTTAATTTTGCTGTGTTTTTTTTTCCCAATAGCATTTTCTGCGTGTCCATACACGCTTTAGACACTGTCCGTGTATTCTGATATTGGAAAAACATTGCAAAAAAATGTAATTTTGCTGTGTTTTTTTTTCCCAATAGTATTTTCTGCGTGCTCATACACGCTTTAGACACTATCCGTGTATTCTGATATTGGAAAAACATTGCAAAAAAATTAAATTTTGCTGTGTTTTTTTTTCCCAATAGCATTTTCTGCGTGTTCATACACGCTTTAGACACTATCCGTGTATTCTGATATTGGAAAAACATTGCAAAAAAATTAAATTTTGCAGTGTTTTTTTTTTTCACAATAGCATTTTCTGCGTTTTCATAAACGCTTTAGACACTATCCGTGTATTCTGATATTGGAAAAACATTGCAAAAAATTTTATTTTGCAGTGTTTTTTTTTTCCAATAACATTTTCTGTGTTTTCATAAACGCTTTAGACACTATCCGTGTATTCTGATATTGGAAAAACATTGCAAAAAAAAATTATTTTGCTGTGTTTTTTTTCCCCAATAGCATTTTCTGTGTTTTCATACACGCTTTAGACACTATCCGTGTATTCTGATATTTGAAAAACATTGCAAAAAAATTTAATTTTGCAGTGTTTTTTTTTTTCCCAATAGCATTTTCTGCGTTTTCATAAACGCTTTAGACACTATCCGTGTATTCTGATATTGGAAAAACATTGCAAAAAAATATTATTTTGCTGTGTTTTTTTTTTTCACAATAGCATTTTCTGTGTTTTCATAAACGCTTTAGACACTATCCGTGTATTCTGATATTGGAAAAACATTGCAAAAAAATTAAATTTTGTGGTGTTTTTTTTTTTTTTCACAATAGCATTTTCTGCGTTTTCATAAACGCTTTAGACACTATCCGTGTATTCTGATATTGGAAAAACATTGCAAAAAAATTAAATTTTGCAGTGTTTTTTTTCCCAATAACACTTTCTGTGTTTTCATAAACGCTTTAGACACTATCCGTGTATTCTGATATTTGAAAAACATTGCAAAAAAATTAAATTTTGCAGTGTTTTTTTTTCCCAATAGCATTTTCTGCGTGTTCATAAACGCTTTAGACACTATCCGTGTATTCTGATATTGGAAAAACATTGCAAAAAAATTTAATTTTGCAGTGTTTTTTTTTTTTCACAATAGCATTTTTTGCGTTTTCATAAACGCTTTAGACACTATCCGTGTATTCTGATATTGGAAAAAACATTGCAAAAAAATTTAATTTTGCAGTGTTTTTTTTTTCCCAAAAGCATTTTCTGCATTTTCATAAACGCTTTAGACACTGTACGTGTATTCTGCTATTGACAAAAACACCCATTTAGGGCGAGATCATAAATTTTGAAAATATGAGGAGATCATCAAAAAGGGGACGTGGCCCGAGTCATGGTGCTGCTGGTGGCGCTCCTGGTGCAGGGAGAGGACGTGGTTGATCTGTGCCAGCTACATGCACTAGTGAAACACCTTCCTCAGGTGCGAGTAGGCGACAGAGCCTGCAGCGGTATTTTGGCGCGCTTAATGAGGCTGTACGAATGTTGAGGCCAGGACGAGTACAGGTGATAGTAGATTGGGTTGCTGACAGTGCCTCCGGTTCCTTCACATTGTCTCCCACCCAATCTCCTGATGAAAGTTCAGAGTGGTCACCTGCAGCCGATGTCCATCAGTCTTTCACCTCACCCCCTTGCAAATCAGCCAATCAGTCTGAGCCCCAAATCATGCAGCAGTCTCTTCTGCTTTTTGATGACTCTGTTAGCAGGGTTTCCCAGGGCCATCCACCTAGCCCTGCCCCAGAAGTGGAAGAGATTGTGTGCACCAATGCCCAACCACTTATGTTTCATGATGAATACATGGGAGGACCATCGCAGCACGTCTCGGATGATGACGAAACACAGGTGCCAACTGCTGCTGCTTTCGCCATTGTGCAGACCGACAAGGAGGGCAGGGGTTAAGACTGGGTGGAAGATGATGTGGAGGACGATGAGGTCCTTGACCCCACATGGAATTAACGTCATGCAGGTGACCAGTGTAGTTCGGAGGAAGAGGCGGTGGTCGCACAGAGCCACCAGCACAGCAGAAGAGGGAGCAGGGTGCAAAAGCAGAGCGTGCATCCCCTAGACAGTACGTCTGCTACTGTCCAACGCAGCAAGGGACCGAGCACACCAAAGCCAGGTCCAAGGAGTTCCCTAGTGTGGAAGTTCTTCAGACAATGTGCTGATGACAAGACACGAGTGGTTTGCATGCTGTGCAATCAGAGCTTGAAGCGAGGGATAAACTTTCTCAACCTGAGCACAACCTGCATGACCAGGCATCTAAGTGCAAAGCACGAGATGCAGTGGAGTAGACACCTCAAAAACCAAGAAAGGTCTCTGGCTCCTCCTGCTTCCTCTTCTGCTGCAGTCTCGGCCTCTTCATCCACCTCTGTAGTGACAGTGACACCTGCCAACCCGCAAACAGAGGATCTGCAAGCAACACTACCACCTGGGTCACCAACCATCTCCACAATGTCCCATGGAAGCGTTCAGCTCTCTATTTCCCAAACACTGGAGCGGAAGAGGAAGTACCCCCCTAGCCACCCGCGATCCCTGGCCCTGAATGCCAGCATTTCAAAATTCCTCGCCTTTAAAATGCTGTCATTCCGTCTGGTGGAGACGCAGAGTTTTAAAAGGCTGATGTCATTGGCTGTCCCACAGTACGTCGTGCCCAACCGCCACTACTTTTCCAGACAAGCTATCCCTTCCCTGCACAACCAAGTGGGGGACAAAATCAGGTGTGCACTGCGCAACGCCATCTGTGGCAAGGTCCACCTAACTACGGATGCATGGACCAGTAAGCACGGTCAGGGACGTTATATCTCCCTAACAGCACACTGGGTAAATGTAGTGGCGGCTGGGCCTGAGGCGGATAGCACTTTGGCGCATGTCCTTCCACCACCGAGGATTGCAGGGCACTTCAGTTTGCCTCCTGTTGCTAACTCCTCCTACTCCGCCTCCTCATCCTCTACCGCCTCCTCATCCGGTCAGCGTAACACCTTCACCACCAACTTCAGCACAGCCAGGGCTAAACGACAGCAGGCAGTTTTAAAACTTTCCTGTTTGGGGGAAAAACCCCACACCGCGCAGGAGTTGTGGAGGGACATGGAACAACAGACCGATGAGGGGTTGGTGGCAGTGAGCCTCAAGCCCGGCCTGGTGGTGTGCGATAATGGGCGAAATCTCGTAACAGCTCTGGGCCTAGGCGGTTTGACGCACATCCCTTGCCTGGCGCATGTGCTGAACTTGGTGGTCCAGAGGTTCCTTAAGAATTACCCCGATATGCCAGAGCTGCTGCAGAAAGTGCGGGCCGTCTGTGCGCACTTTCAGTGTTCTCACCCTGCTGCTGCTCGCCTGTCAGCGCTGCAGCTTAACTTCGGCCTTCCCGCTCACCGTCTCATATGTGATGTGCCCACAAGGTGGAACTCCACCTTGCACATGCTTGCCAGACTGTGCGAGCAGCAGCAGGCGATAGTGGAGTTTCAGCTGCAGCACGCACGCGTGAGTCGCTCTGCGGAACAGCACCACTTCACCGCCAATAACTGGGCCTCCATGCGAGACCTGTGTGCCTTGTTGCGCTGTTTCGAGTACTCCACCAACATGGCCAGTGCCGATGACGCCGTTCTCAGCGTTACTATCCCAGTTCTATGCCTCCTTGAAAAAACGCTTCAGGCGATGATGAAAGATGATGTGGCACAGGAGGAGGAGGAGGAGGAGGAAGAGGGTTCATTTCCAAGGCTTTCAGGGCAGTCATTTACAAGTGGCTACGAGGGTTGGTTCCTGCACCAACAAGCGCCAGGTACACAATTGTCCGGCAGCAAGGGCACAGTTCTGGAGGATGACGAGGTGGAGGATGAGGAGGAGATGGAGGAGGAGGAACCATATTCACAGCAGGGTGGCACCCAGACCAGCTCATGTCCATCACTGGTGCGTGGCTGGGGGTATACAAAGGACACAGACGATACACCTCCCACAGAGGACAGCTTTTCCTTGCCTCTGGGCAGCCTGGCACACATGAGCGATTACATGCTGCAGTGTCTCCGCAAGGACCGCCGAGTTTCCCACATTTTAACTGGTGCTGATTATTGGGTGGCCACCCTGCTGGATCCCCGTTACAAGGACAACGTGCCATCCTTAATTACCTCACTGGAGCGTGATCGTAAGATGCGCGAGTACAAGCGCACGCTGGTAGACGCGCTGCTGGTGGCATTCCCACTTGGCAGCGGGGGTACGGTGGAAGCACAAGGCGAAGGCAGAGGAGGAGGAAGAGGTCGCCAACGCAGCCGGGACACCGCCAGCACCTCGGAAGGCAGGGTTAGCATGGACGAAATGTGGAAAAGCTTTGTCAGCACGCCACAACAACCAGCACCACCAGCTGAGATGGAGGCAGCATTTCACCAACATGGTGGAGCAGTATGTGTGCACACGCCTACACGTACTGAATGATGGGTCTGCCCCCTTCAACTTCTGGGTCTCCAAATTGGGCACATGGCCTGAGCTTGCCCTTTACGCCTTGGAGGTGCTGGCCTGCCCTGCCACCAGTGTATTATCTGAACATGTATTTAGCACGGCAGGGGGCGTTATCACAGACAAGCGCAGCCGCTTGTCCAGAGCCAATGTGGACAAGCTCACGTTCATTAAAATGAACTAGGCATGGATCCCACAGGACTTGGCTGTACCTTGTGCAGAATAGACACATATACCGGTGTTCTGACGAAAACTGTCTTGCTATCGGATAGTGTCCGGCCACTTACTGCGCAGGTGCAGTGCTTGCGCAGTACGGAGGACAAGGAGATTCACAAAATCTCCAAAGATGAACGTCGCCTGCACAGTGAGTGCAGGTTCAAGCCCGACCATCCAAGTGGACATATGGTAGCACACAGTAACAGGGCCCCCCACGGGCTCGCTTGGCTAGGCTTCAACCTCGGATGATGTGGCTTGAACCTGGAGTCACCGCACATCGTCTTCGGAGAGTTTCAAAATCCCCTTGTCCTACGTACTGAGCAAGCGCAGTACAGGGCGGACACTATGCGACGGGGGACAGAATTCGACACATCATTCACCACTAGCCTTACCCAGCCATTGTTGTATTTTTGAACCAGTGTTGGCTACCTCGTCCTCCTCCACCGCCGCTTACACCTACACTGCCACATCCACCGCCACCTCAACCTCCTACTCCATTTGAACCTCGTCCTCCTAGGTCAAGATTATAATTTTTTCATTTTTTTAATTTCCAAGTATTATATTTTCCCACTATCTTATCCATTAAATTGAATAATTTTTTTCCAGAAAGTGCGTATTCTGGGGTATTCCCACCATACAGGCCATACAGGCCGTTCATGCTCGAAAACCCTCTAATGTAACTGAATTAGGACAATTCTGCAAAGATGAGTGGGCCAAAATTCCTCCAGGACGCTGTAAAAGCCTCATTGCACGTTATCGCAAACGCTTGGTTGCCGTTGTTGCTGCTAAGGGTGGCCCAACCAGTTATTAGGTTTAGGGGGCAATCACTTTTTCACACAGGGCCATGATGGTTTGGATTTTTTTTCACCTTTAATAATAAACACCTTCATTTACAAATTGCATTTTGTGTTTACTTGTGTTGTCCTTGACTATTGTTTAAATTGGTTTGATGTTCCGAAACACTTAAGTGTGACAAACATGCAAAGGAACAGGAAATGAGGAAGGGGGCAAACACTTTTTCACACCACTGTATGTGCGGCATCGTGCCGTTGAGTTTCTGAGGTTCTTAATGACTTCCTGTACCTCTTCTGCTGAGAAGGGAGCCTCCAGCATTTTATTTTTTATTTTTTTATGTTATTTTAAGTTATTTCCCTATCCACATTTGTTTGAAGATCACTTGCCATGCTCTTAACAACATTTTGTTGCCATTTTCAGCCCTCTAGCCCTTTCCATGACTTTTTTACAGCCATTTTAGTGTTCAAAAGTTCGGGTCCCCATTGACTTCAATGGGGTTCGGAGTTCGGGGCCAAGTTCGGGTCAAGTTCGGTCCCGAACACGGACTTTTTTCTGAAGTTCGGCCGAACCCGCCGAACCCGAACATCCAGGTGTCCGCTCAACTCTATTCATTGTCACAGACTGACTCAGTACCAGGAGGCATGGGAGGTGAGGGAGGCAAGGGTGGGGCTGCAAAGCTTGGAGACAATTGTACAGGAGGCTTCTGCAAGCGCTCCTTAAAAGGGAGTCTTTCTATGAGTCTGGATTGCAAATGTGATCAACCTCTCCAGCTCAGTGGGTATATCTCGGGCTGCTATCTCATCCTTGATGGTATCCGAGAGACCATGAGAAAAAGCAGCCACGAGGACCTCATTGTTTCAAGCAACCTCTGCTGTCAGTGTATGGAATTCAATGACGTAATCGGCAACAGTTCTCGTACTCTGTTTGATGGACATGAGGCACTTGGCAGCAGAAGCAGAGTGTGCGGGAACATCAAATACCCTTTTAAAAGAAGCCACAAACTCAGGGTAACTCAAGACAACAGGTTTTTGCATCTCCCATAGAGGGTTTTTCCCAGGCCAAGGCTCTCTCAGAAAGCAAAGATATCACGGAACCTACTTTGCTTCTGTCCATGGGAAACGCGCCTGGGGCAGCATCTCAAAGTATATCTCAACCTGGTTGAGAAACCCTCTGCATTGAACTAGATTGCCTCCAAATCGCTGGGGAAGTGGAGCGGAGCCAGACATACCTCTTGTAGAGGTAATTTTCGAGGTGGGTGCCTGCACAGAGACTGGAGCAGCAGCAGGGACAGCCTGCAGCACAGGTTGTACCGGAGCAGTCACAGTGGGAGATTCCAGGTGAGCCATACGACCCATGGCAAACTGATCCATGCAGTGATCCTGCTCATCCAATCTGGAAAAAATATTACCAACAAGTGGATTGAATGACCTTCACCTACTGTCAGAAACCTTGAATCAGACTGAGACAGAAGTACAATTAAATACTTGTTTAATAACAATAAAAAAAAAGGTAAACAGAGTAAACTTAGTCAAAACATAGCCAGAGTTCAGAAACCAGAAAGGATAGTCAGACAAGTCAAAACATCACTGAGCCAGAGAGGAGCGTTGTAGAACAGCAAGCAGGATCTGGAGCCAGAAGGAATGTCAGCCAAGCAAGTCTTTAACAGGAACACAGAAGAGTGTCTCTAGAGATGTGACCAAGGCAAAGGCAGATATCATCTGGACTGGACGGCTTAAGTAGGCAGGGCTGACAAGCAGGATATCATCAACAGGTGAGTCACTGTGGAGAGATATGAGCTGGCAATAAGCCGACAGCTGAGCAGCCAGCTTTGAGAAGGTAGGGCTGAGCCCAGCCCTGACAAGTATGTCCTTCTCTAGTGACAATTTCTGCGATGGTGTCTCCCTCCCCTCAAGGGTATTGCTTTGGGAGGTTCCAAGTAGTTTTTTTTTTTTTTGTCCGGTGATGTATGATATGGAAATTTTTCTACAGCTTACCTGTAAAATCCTTTTCTAGGAGTACAACACAGGACACAGAGGTCCCTCCCCTCTTTTGGAAATGTATTGCTTGCTACAAAACTGAAGTGCTTCCTGTGTAGGAGGGGTTATATAGGGGAGGCCTTTCTGTTTGATTGTTCTGATTGATCTACCAGTGTCCAGGTGGTGTATAACCCAAGTAGTTATTATAATTATAACTGTCTCTGTGTCCTGTGATGTACTCCAAGAAAATAATTTTACAGGTAAGCTGTAGAAAAATCTAATTTTTCACATAGGGCCAGGCAGGTTTGGACAGCTTTTTTCCCTTAACCGCTTGCCTACAGGGCACTGTTAGGTGGCACTGATGGGCACTGTTGGCGGCACTGGTGGGCATTGATAGGCAAAATTGGTGGGCACTGATAAGCAGCACTGGTGGGCACTGATAGGCGGCACAGATAGGCGGTACTGATGGGCATTGGAAGTTGGAAATTATTGCGCTGAGTGTGGATAATTTATAGGGAAGCTGCAAACATTGCCGATAGACTTACGGTAAAATGGGTTGGAAAGGTTTGTATGTTGCGCTCAAAGGATGGTATACGTGAAAAGTCACTCTTACATAATATTTGCATTCAGGTAAGTTGTGATAAAAGCATAAATATAAATCATAAGTAAAATGAAATAAATTCAAACTATATATAAAAATGATATAGAGGAACAGTAATAAAACTGTGTAAAAATGTGAAAAAATGCTGTGAAAGTGATCCTGTGACTGATAAAATTCAATAAAATTCAAAATGGTGAAAAATAACAGTTTGTTAATATAGTGAATATAAAAACATAAAACCATTTGAAATCATTTGAAATAAATAAATAGCAAGTGAATATAAGGTGAAAAAAGGTCGCCAAACTGTATATATGTATTGATACAGTGGTATAGTCTAGTGGGTGACACAGTATATAGTCCTGTGAGTGACACAATATATGTGAATAGCCGTGGAAAAAAATTGTATTTCTAGGTGCGGTGATGGTGATCCTGTCTGGTCGGCTTCAGCATTTATTGAGAAGGAGGCTTACCAGAAGTCACAGACTAAATGAGACATACGCCTCATAAGTGGTGACAGGCTTTGTGTGTGGAGGGTTGCCAGGTCCCTATTCCACGGATGTATTCCTGGGAGTATGCGCGTAAATGGGCAGGAGGGATGCGGTCATCAAAATCTCCAATAACATTCCGTCATATTTGAGAAAAGAGAACTCGCATAGTGTGATACCGTAAAATACTTTTAATGAGGTAAAAACAGATTAAAAACACTCAAATTTTGGAAGTAATATTCAGGCTCATAGAATGGTAGTAGGTGTCAGAAAGTGCTGCTGCTGTAGTCCACCCGACGCGTTTCGTCCTCTGGGACTTCGTCTGGGGTGTGGACTACAAGCATCAGCAGTGCATTTATATAGGGAGAATGACCCTTAATCTGTTTGTGAACTCGTGTGACCGGAAGTTGACCTCACTTCCGGTCCGCCGGCATTTCGCTGTTATATTTGTAATTAAAGCTTATTATGTGTGTGGGAGTAGGTAGTAAAAATAATGGGGATTAGCATTATTGAATGCATATGATTGTTTTTATAGTAGATCGAGGAGGGACACAGTAAGTCTCATCTCCTCGATCCTGTCCCTTGGTTTTCGGCGGTGGAACGCAGCGCGCGTGACGTCATGACGTCACTTCCGCCGGCCGCTGGCTAAGCTTTGTCTTAGCCAAGCCTCATTGTGAAGAGGGGCGGGGCGGCCGCGCGCAATAACAACACGTCGCGGCCGCTCTATATAGCATACAGGGATGGTTTTTACTGATAGGTGAACCCCTGCAAGTGCGCATGCGCTGCTCGTAGTTCCGTCAGACCGGACATATGTTGCTGACACTGCTGGGCATCCCTTCTAGTGATTTAGAATTTAATAAAGACATGGCTAAGACTGGATAATTTAATGAAGGGAATAGGATAAATCTATATGCGGAATGTTGCCACATTGAAACAGGTTAGAAAATATGGAAACAAACGGAGAGAGGTCACTCCTTAACCCATTAGTCCATGTTTATGTGCATACATATAAATATTATTCATATTTTAGTTTATGCGCATCCTATGAGATGTCAAATATATGGGAAAAATAGGGAGTTGTAAATATATATATACATATATATGGGGATAATAAATGGAGAGCACAAAACAGTTGAATATACATTCAACATGCTGGCTTAATTTGTGTGTGTTTAAAATGTATAAAGGCATATATGTATGAACATGTAAAAACATGGGTCACAAAATATGTACAAATTACACATAAAATATCCATAAAACCCCAATATGTATAAAATATTAAATATAAAAATATATTATAAAAAACTCAGAAATAAATATATAAATTATAAAACCTCGCTTTAGTTATTGGGGGTTGTCTTTGTGTAAAAACAAATACATATAAAAGCGGGCTAATATTTATATATAAAGGTGAATGGATTTAAAATATGTAAAAAATATTAAAAATATTATGAATATTATAAATATTTGAGGGCAGCAGCAATTATGAATAAAAAAGTTATGATGGTTACGGACGAACATATGACAAAAATTTGACAGAAATATGAGATTAGAGAGGGTTAATATAGCGTGTAGTAAAAAATTGGGGTGGGAATAATGGTCAAGCTTTATTGATAAAGGCATTAATATCCCACTCCACGTTCATACCCAGCAGGAAGTGGGATTGTAACTGGTATATCCAGTATGTTTCCAATTTAGAAACCCCTCTAGTTTTAGCTGCACCCCTCCATGGTGCGATAAATTTGTCAATTATTAAAAACTGAGTACCACGAGGATCTCGGTTGTGATGCTGTCGATAGTGCCTCGGGACTGTATGTTTAATGCTGCCACTTTTGATCTTAGCGATATGTTCCGTGACACGTGTCGTAAAAGATCGTATAGTGCGTCCTACATACTGTTTTGAGCACGGACATGTAATAAGATATACGACATGGGTTGTGGAGCAAGTGCAAAAGTTTTTAATTGGGAATTTTTGCTTGGTGACTGAGGATTCGAATTCCTTAGTATTACGTCTATCACTTATGTTGAAATGACACACTGTGCACTTTTTGCAAGGGTAATAGCCTGTAAGGTTGTGGAAGAAAGAGGGCCTCACGGGTGGATTGATAATTGTTGGGGCGATTTGGCTATTAAGAGATGGAGCTCCCTTATAGATGACTTTTGCTCTATCAGGTATGAGGTTGCCTAGAATTTTATCGTTCCTGAGGATGCCCCAATGTCGTTCAAAAATGGATTTGATTTGCCTGTGCTGTATTGAATACGAAGTGAGAAAAGACCATCTAAAATTATCGTTACTAGGTTGACTTGGTTTATCCGTAAGTAGTGTTGCCCGATCAACTTCTAAAACTCTATTTAGGTCTCGATCGACTTCATCCATGTTATACCCTTTTTCTTTGAAACGGTCTCTCAGTGTATTGGCCTGTTCTTTGAATCTAGTAGCATCTGTACAGTTTCTACGTGATCGCAGGAATTGACTCTTAGGGACAGATCGCAACCATGCTTTGTGATGACAGCTGTCACTTGGTATGTAGCCATTGCGATCTGTAGGTTTGAAATATGTACAAAATTCGAACTGGCGTTCCTTTATTGTGATCTCCAAATCTAAAAAGTGTATCTTAGTTTTGCTTGAATTATATGTGAGGACTATACCTCTATCGTTGTCGTTGAGAGACATGAAGAAGGATTCGAATGATTCTGAGGTACCATTCCATAGGAGGAGGATGTCGTCAATATACCGTGCCCAAAGTATCAATTGAGGTATTTCCATAGCGTAGACAACATCCTCCTTCCATTTGCCCATAAATATGTTTGCCAGGCTTGGGGCAAACTTGGCACCCATGGCTACCCCTTTTTCTTGTAAATAGAAGCGTCCATCAAACCAGAAATAGTTATGATGTGTAGCAAAGTTCAATAATTCCATAATAAAATTGGTTTGGGTACGTATTAGAGTATTTTCCCTTTCTAAAAATATTTTGACTGCTTCTAGGCCCTTAGAATGTGCTATACATGTATAAAGTGATGCCACATCGGCAGTAGCCATAATGTAATCATCCTCAGTGCTTAGTGAGGCAAGTTTATTAATGACATGCTTAGTGTCTTTAAGGTAGGAGGGGATTTTTTTGACTATAGGCTGTAAAAAATAGTCAACATATTTGCCGATCCTGGACGTGACAGAATCGATGCCACTAATGATCGGTCGTCCAGGGGGGTTTGTCGCATCCTTATGAATTTTTGGTAAATAATAAATAATAGAGATACGGGGGGCTCAGGGGATTAAAAAATCTCTTTCCTTACGGTTTAAAATAGAGGAATTGAAGCCCTTGGATATAATGGTGGCAAGCAATTTCTTGTTTTGATTTGTTGGATTAACTGGTAATTCTTTATACGTGTCCTGGTCATTCAGGATTTTATACATCTAACTCATGTATGCCGATTTATCCAATAGAACAATGCCTCCGCCTTTATCGGCGGGGCGAATTACCAGATCTTTGTTGTCACAAAGGGACTTTATTCCTCTGCTAGGCAAAGGGTTGTTGTGGATACGTTTTGGTGGCAATTGGGCGAGATCCTTTAGCACTAAATCCCTGAAGTTATTTAATGCTGGAGCTAATTGAGTGGGGGGATTGAAAAGTGAGGGGTTGGAGAGGTCCGAGTGAACAGTACCAGACATGGCTGCCCTGGTGTGACTATTAATCGGATTTGAAATGATGTATCTCTGAATGTTTACTTTCCGGATATATTTGTGAACGTCTATAAAGGTTTCGAATTTGTTTAGTTTGCGTGGGGGTGCGAACTTGAGGCCTTTATCTAGGACGGTTTTTTCCTCCTCTGTCAGCACGGTGTTGCTCAAGTTGAAAACCCCCTGACACTTTATGTGCGCTTTCTTTTTCCTTCTCTGTACCCGCCTCCCTCCTCTGCAGCCTCTCTTAGATCAGGGCCCCTTTTTCTGCCTTGGAGGTCCCTGTGAAAATCCTGATTTGGATAATGATTAATCTGATTATATCCATATGTTGGTTGGTCATATTCGGCATCTGGATATGGATATACATTGTCTTCATAGGACTCACGTAGTGGCTGGTAGGGATGGGCCCGGTGCTCGATGCGAACCCACGTTCGCATCGAGCACCGGGCGTTCGCTCGCTCGGCGAGCCCAGAACTATTTTGGCCGCTCGCATCACGTTCGTGTGATGCGCGCGGCCCCGCAATGCATTGCGGCCGGCGCGGCCGGCGCGGCCGGCGCAGTGCATTGCTGGCTGATGATTGGCCAAGCATGCACTGTGACCCCGCATGCTTGGCCAATCACAGCCCCGGAAACTCGAAGAGCCATAATTGGCTACAGGCAGGACGCCTGTAGCCAATTACAGCTCAGGGGCTGTAGTACACGCCCCCCCCTATAAAAGGCCGCCACGCCGTCTGCGCCGGTCACATGCTGTTCCGGCGCAGATTGAGCAGGCTGATTCTGTGACACTCTGCTCGATTTAGTTAGGTAGAGAGATTCACTTACAGAAATTGAGTTAGATAGATTCAGTTACAAAGATTGATTGAGAAAGAGGGGCTTGTAGTGTGTTCGTGGCAGGCAGGCAGAGCTCCTATATTTTGTTACCAGAAGCACCTATAGGACTTGTAGTGTGTTCGTGGCAGGCAGGCAGAGCTCCTATATTTTGTTACCAGAAGCACCTATAGGACTTGTAGTGTGTTCGTGGCAGGCAGGCAGAGCTCCTATATTTTGTTACCAGAAGCACCTATAGGACTTGTAGTGTGTTCGTGGCAGGCAGGCAGAGCTCCTATATTTTGTTCCCAGAAGCACCTATAGGACTTGTAGTGTGTTCGTGGCAGGCAGGCAGAGCTCCTATATATTGTTCCCAGAAGCACCTATAGGACTTGTAGTGTGTTAGTCCCATCACACACACAGAGCTATATTTTGTTCCCAGAAGCACCTATAGGACTTGAAGTGTGTTAGTCCCATCACACACACAGAGCTATATTTTGTTCCCAGAAGCACCTATAGGACTTGAAGTGTGTTAGTCCCATCACACACACAGAGCTATATTTTGTTCCCAGAAGCACCTATAGGACTTGAAGTGTGTTAGTCCCATCACACACACAGAGCTATATTTTCTTCCCAGAAGCACCTATAGGACTTGAAGTGTGTTAGTCCCATCACACACACAGAGCTATATTTTCTTCCCAGAAGCACCTATAGGACTTGAAGTGTGTTAGTCCCATCACACACACAGAGCTATATTTTCTTCCCAGAAGCACCTATAGGACTTGAAGTGTGTTAGTCCCATCACACACACAGAGCTATATTTTGTTCCCAGAGGCACCTATAGGACTTGAAGTGTGTTAGTCCCATTACACACACAGAGCTATATTTTCTTCCCAGAAGCACCTATAGGACTTGAAGTGTGTTAGTCCCATCACACACACAGAGCTATATTTTGTTCCCAGAAGCACCTATAGGACTTGAAGTGTGTTAGTCCCATCACACACACAGAGCTATATTTTGTTCCCAGAAGCACCTATAGGACTTGAAGTGTGTTAGTCCCATTACACACACAGAGCTATATTTTCTTCCCAGAAGCACCTATAGGACTTGAAGTGTGTTAGTCCCATCACACACACAGAGCTATATTTTCTTCCCAGAAGCACCTATAGGACTTGAAGTGTGTTAGTCCCATCACACACACAGAGCTATATTTTGTTCCCAGAGGCACCTATAGGACTTGAAGTGTGTTAGTCCCATTACACACACAGAGCTATATTTTCTTCCCAGAAGCACCTATAGGACTTGAAGTGTGTTAGTCCCATCACACACACAGAGCTATATTTTGTTCCCAGAAGCACCTATAGGACTTGAAGTGTGTTAGTCCCATCACACACACAGAGCTATATTTTGTTCCCAGAAGCACCTATAGGACTTGAAGTGTGTTAGTCCCATCACACACACAGAGCTATATTTTGTTCCCAGAGGCACCTATAGGACTTGAAGTGTGTTAGTCCCATTACACACACAGAGCTATATTTTCTTCCCAGAAGCACCTATAGGACTTGAAGTGTGTTAGTCCCATCACACACACAGAGCTATATTTTGTTCCCAGAAGCACCTATAGGACTTGAAGTGTGTTAGTCCCATCACACACACAGAGCTATATTTTGTTCCCAGAAGCACCTATAGGACTTGAAGTGTGTTAGTCCCATCACACACACAGAGCTATATTTTGTTCCCAGAAGCACCTATAGGACTTGAAGTGTGTTAGTCCCATCACACACACAGAGCTATATTTTGTTCCCAGAAGCACCTATAGGACTTGAAGTGTGTTAGTCCCATTACACACACAGAGCTATATTTTCTTCCCAGAAGCACCTATAGGACTTGAAGTGTGTTAGCCCCATCACACACACAGAGCTATATTTTCTTCCCAGAAGCACCTATAGGACTTGAAGTGTGTTAGTCCCATCACACACACAGAGCTATATTTTGTTCCCAGAGGCACCTATAGGACTTGAAGTGTGTTAGTCCCATTACACACACAGAGCTATATTTTCTTCCCAGAAGCACCTATAGGACTTGAAGTGTGTTAGTCCCATCACACACACAGAGCTATATTTTCTTCCCAGAAGCACCTATAGGACTTGAAGTGTGTTAGTCCCATCACACACACAGAGCTATATTTTGTTCCCAGAGGCACCTATAGGACTTGAAGTGTGTTAGTCCCATTACACACACAGAGCTATATTTTCTTCCCAGAAGCACCTATAGGACTTGAAGTGTGTTAGTCCCATCACACACACAGAGCTATATTTTCTTCCCAGAAGCACCTATAGGACTTGAAGTGTGTTAGTCCCATCACACACACAGAGCTATATTTTGTTCCCAGAAGCACCTATAGGACTTGAAGTGTGTTAGTCCCATCACACACACAGAGCTATATTTTGTTCCCAGAGGCACCTATAGGACTTGAAGTGTGTTAGTCCCATTACACACACAGAGCTATATTTTCTTCCCAGAAGCACCTATAGGACTTGAAGTGTGTTAGTCCCATCACACACACAGAGCTATATTTTGTTCCCAGAAGCACCTATAGGACTTGAAGTGTGTTAGTCCCATCACACGCACAGAGCTATATTTTGTTCCCAGAAGCACCTATAGGACTTGAAGTGTGTTAGTCCCATCACACACACAGAGCTATATTTTGTTCCCAGAAGCACCTATAGGACTTGAAGTGTGTTAGTCCCATCACACACACAGAGCTATATTTTGTTCCCAGAAGCAACTATAGGACTTGAAGTGTGTTAGTCCCATCACACAGACCTTTATTTTCTTCCCAGAAGCACCTATAGGACTTGAAGTGTGTTAGTCCCATCACACAGAGCTCCTCTATTTTCTTTGCAGAAGCACCCATAGGACTTCTAGTGTGTTAGTGGCATCACACAGAGCTCCTATATATTCTTCTCAGCAGCACCCACAGGACTTCTAGTGTGTTAGTGGCATCACACAGAGCTCCTCTATTTTCTTTGCAGAAGCACCCACAGGACTTCTGGTGTGTTAGTGGCATCACACAGAGCTCCTCTATTTTCTTTGCAGAAGCACCCATAGGACTTCTAGTGTGTTAGTGGCATCACACAGAGCTCCTATATATTCTTCTCAGCAGCACCCACAGGACTTCTAGTGTGTTAGTGGCATCACACAGAGCTCCTCTATTTTCTTTGCATAAGCACCCACAGGACTTCTAGTGTGTTAGTGGCATCACACAGAGCTCCTCTATTTTCTTTGCAGAAGCACCCACAGGACTTCTAGTGTGTTAGTGGCATCACACAGAGCTCCTCTATTTTCTTTGCAGAAGCACCCACAGGACTTCTAGTGTGTTAGTGGCATCACACAGAGCTCCTCTATTTTCTTTGCAGAAGCACCCACAGGACTTCTAGTGTGTTAGTGGCATCACACAGAGCTCCTCTATTTTTTTTGCAGAAGCATCCACAGGACTTCTAGTGTGTTAGTGGCATCACACAGAGCTCCTCTATTTTCTTTGCAGAAGCACCCACAGGACTTCTAGTGTGTTAGTGGCATCACACAGAGCTCCTCTATTTTCTTTGCAGAAGCACCCACAGGACTTCTAGTGTGTTAGTGGCATCACACAGAGCTCCTCTATTTTCTTTGCAGAAGCACCCACAGGACTTCTAGTGTGTTAGTGGCATCACACACAGAGCTCCTCTATTTTCTTTGCAGAAGCACCCACAGGACTTCTAGTGTGTTAGTGGCATCACACAGAGCTCCTCTATTTTCTTTGCAGAAGCACCCACAGGACTTCTAGTGTGTTAGTGGCATCACACAGAGCTCCTCTATTTTCTTTGCATAAGCACCCACAGGACTTCTAGTGTGTTAGTGGCATCACACAGAGCTCCTCTATTTTCTTTGCAGAAGCACCCATAGGACTTCTAGTGTGTTAGTGGCATCACACAGAGCTCCTATATATTCTTCTCAGCAGCACCCACAGGACTTCTAGTGTGTTAGTGGCATCACACAGAGCTCCTCTATTTTCTTTGCAGAAGCACCCATAGGACTTCTAGTGTGTTAGTGGCATCACACAGAGCTCCTATATTTTCTTCTCAGCAGCACCCACAGGACTACCGACTACAATGGCTGGAAGACCGCCAAGGGGAGGCAGAGCGTGCAGAGCCAAGAACACAGGGCAGGCAGGCTCTGTTTCTAGTGGACGTGGCCGTGGACGTGGACGTGGTCGTGCATCGTCATCAGCACGTGGCCATGGGACACGCGCGTCTTTGTTTTCGGCAGCTGGACATGTGGAGCCGCATCATGCTGAAGGCTTGGTAGAATGGATGACCAAGCCCTCCTCATCCTCCTCATCCTCTCTCACCCAGGCTCAGGGTACTGACAGAGCATCATCAGCCACCCCTTCCCTAGACCCACCATGTCCTCCTGAGGAGTCCCCCGAACTCTTTGAGCACAGTGTTGGGTACATGCTCCAGGAGGATGCCCAACGATTCGAAGGCTCGGATGACGATACCCAGCTTGAGGAATCTGGCAGTACTGTTCCACCAGCTGCAGCTTACTGCCAGGTTTGCTCTAGTGGTGAAGAGGGAGGGGATGATGAGGTCACTGACTCCACGTGGGTGCCTCAAGGGAGAAAGGATGAGGAGGAGGACGAGGAGGAGGAGGATGCGGCGTCACATGTCCAACGAGGCAGGATGCCCCCTGGAGGCCAGGTAGAGGCCAGCACAGCAACTGTACAACACCGCAGAGCTCCGCCTGTGCAGGGCGCTGCCTCTGCACGTTATCAGAAAAGTTCTTTGGTGTGGGCCTTTTTTGAGACGAGTGCAGCAGATCGCACCACTGCTATTTGCAATATTTGTCTCAAGCGTATCTCGCGTGGCCAAAACATCAGCCGCTTGGGCACGACAAGCATGACCAGACATATGGCGACCTGCCATGCAGCTCGTTGGCAGGCACACATAAAAGACCCACACCAAAGAACTAAGCGGACCTCTCCTTGCTCCTCCTCAGCTGGGATCTCCATCCCCACTACACCTTCAGTCCTCTCTGAAAGCTGCTCTGAGAGGACTGAAGGTGTAGAATTCGGTGTGTCACAACCAAGTACTTGCAGTACACCGACGTCCGATTGCAGCAGGCAAATTTCCCTGCCCCAGCTGCTGGACCGTAGAAAGAAGTACACTCCCAGCCATCCACATGCCCAGCGGTTGAATGCTAGCCTTGCTAAATTGCTAGCACTTCAACTGCTGCCTTTTCAGTTGGTAGACTCGGCCCCCTTCCGTGAGTTTGTTCAATGTGCGGTTCCTCAGTGGCAGGTTCCCAAACGCCACTTTTTCTCGCGGAAGGCGATTCCGTCTCTCTACCGGCATGTGGAGGGCAATGTCCATGCCTCGCTGGACAGGGCGGTCAGCGGTAAGGTGCATATTACCGCTGACTCATGGTCCAGCAGGCATGGACAGGGACGGTACCTTTCTTTCACGGCCCATTGGGTCACTCTATTGGCAGCTGGGAGGGATGCAGGACAAGGTGCAGTAGTGTTGGAGGTTGTTCCGCCACCACGCCTCCAAAACGCGACTACTGCTACTGGTTGTGACACACCTCTCTCCTCCACCCCCTCCTCTTCTTCTTCCTCCAGTGCTCTGTCCTTGGAACCAGCGGTGCTCCGTAGGCGTACAAGGGGCTACGCAAGTACGCAGGCAAAAAGATGCCATGCCGTGCTTGCGCTGGTGTGTTTGGGGGACAGGAGCCACACTGGGCCAGAGGTTCTGGCAGCTCTGCAGGGGCAGGCCGAGAGGTGGTTGACGCCACGTCAGCTTAAGCCAGGAATGGTCGTTTCTGACAATGGCACCAACCTCCTCTCCGCCCTGCGACAGGGGCAGCTCACCCATGTGCCCTGCATGGCTCACGTCCTCAACCTGGTGGTGCAGCGGTTCTTGGGCAGGTTCCCAGGCTTACAGGATGTCCTGAGGCAGGCCAGGAAAGTCTGTGTGCATTTCCGCCGATCTTATAATGCCAGTGCTCGGCTGACTGAGCTGCAAAAGGAGCTGAACCTGCCCAAGAACCGCCTAATATGTGACATGCCCACCAGGTGGAACTCAACGTTGGCCATGCTGCAGCGACTGCACACGCAGCAGAGGGCCATCAATGAGTACCTTTGCGACTACGGCACCAGGACAGGGTCAGGGGAGCTTGGTTTTTTTTCCCCACGTCAGTGGAGCATGATCAGGGATGCATGCACTGTCCTCTCACCATTTGAGGAGGCCACGAGGATGGTGAGCAGTGACAGTGCATGCATCAGTGACACTGTCCCTCTTGTCCACCTGTTGGAGCATACGCTGCGTGGGATAATGGACAGGGCACTTGAGGCAGAACAGAGGCAGGAAGAGGAGGACTTCCTTGCCTCTCAAGGCCCCCTTTATCCGGACAGTGTTCCTTCTGTCCCACCCATCACACAGGAAGAGGATGAGGAGGAGGAGGAGGAGGAGGAGGATTGTGTGAGCATGGAGGTGGAGCCTGGCACTCAGCATCAGCAGCAGCAGCAGTCTTTTAGGGATGATGTACAGTCCCAACAAACCAGTGGACTTGGACGTGGCTGGGAGGAGGTGGCTGGCGATCATGTCATCCTCAGTGACCCAGAAGACTCCGGACCGAATGCCTCAGCTAACCTACGCTGCATGGCCTCCCTGATCCTGCAAAGCCTGCGGAAGGATCCTCGTGTTCTTCGGATCAAGGAGAGGGACCATTACTGGCTGGCCACTCTCCTTGATCCGCGGTACAAGGGTAAGGTTGCGGACCTTATCTTGCCGTCGCAGAGGGAGCAGAGGATGAGACATCTCAGGGAGGCCTTGCAGAAAGGTCTGTGCAACGCGTTCCCAGAAACTGGGAGGCTACAAACTCCTGGTCCTGGGCGACGAGTTGCTGAGGCTTCGGTCAGTGGCAGAAGGAGCGGTGGGGAAGGTGGACGTCTGACCGATGCGTTCAGACAATTTTTTAGTCCGCAGCCCCAAGGTATGATCGGTTCCAGCAACCATCGCCAGCGTCTGATATACATGGTGCAGGAATACCTTGGGGCAAGGTCAGACTTGGACACCTTTCCCACCGAAAATCCTCTGGCTTACTGGGTCCTGAGGATGGATCACTGGCCAGAGCTTGCACAGTATGCAATTGAGCTACTGGCCTGTCCTGCCTCCAGCGTTCTTTCCGAACGCACATTCAGTGCTGCTGGAGGATTTGTGACTGATCATAGGGTGCGCCTGTCCACCGCCTCGGTTGATCGACTGACATTCATCAAAATGAATCAGTCTTGGATCACCACCAGCTACCAGGCACCTGAGGCGGATATAACCGAATAATTTTTAATGTCACATCCCTTCAAGACTGCCTATGCTGATGCTGAGTGACTGTCCTCTTATGTTCACTGACTATCCTCTTCCTCCTCCTCAATGATCCATGCCACCACACCAGTGCCTAAGGCACAATTTTTCAGCCCCTGTTTAACAGGGGCGTGTACTTACAATTTTTTAAAAAAATGCTTCGCAACACGTGTGACTGCTGTGCTCCAAGTACAGTCTCTGTGAGGGCCGTGTTGCAGTGTTGTGGCACCAGCACCAGTGCCTAAGGCACAATTTTTCAGCCCCTGTTTAACAGGGGCGGGTACTTACAATTTTTTAAAAAAATGCTTCGCAACACGTGTGACTGCTGTGCTCCAAGTACAGTATCTGTGAGGGCCGGGTTGCAGTGTTGTGGCACCAGCACCAGTGCCTAAGGCACAATTTTTCAGCCCCTGTTTAACAGGGGCGGGTACTTACAATTTTTTAAAAAAATGCTTTGCAACACGTGTGACTGCTGTGCTCCAAGTACAGTATCTGTGAGGGCCGGGTTGCAGTGTTGTGGCACCAGCACCAGTGCCTAAGGCACAATTTTTCAGCCCCTGTTTAACAGGGGCGTGTACTTACAATTTTTAAAAAAAATGCTTCGCAACACGTGTGACTGCTGTGCTCCAAGTACAGTATCTGTGAGGGCCGGGTTGCAGTGTTGTGGCACCAGCACCAGTGCCTAAGGCACAATTTTTCAGCCCCTGTTTAACAGGGGCGGGTACTTACAATTTTTTAAAAAAATGCTTCGCAACACGTGTGACTGCTGTGCTCCAAGTACAGTCTCTGTGAGGGGTTGCAGTGTTGTGGCACCAGCACCAGTGCCTAAGGCACAATTTTTCAGCCCCTGTTTAACAGGGGCGGGTAATTACAAATCTTGATCTAATAGTTCACAGCAGGGCCCATTCCTGCGCCCACCAAGAATAACTATGAGGGCCTGCAGTCTTGTGGCAACACTGTCCACCACCACCGCCAAAGGCCCAATTTTTCTGCCCTGTTCATCAGGTGCTTGCAATTACAAATCTTGATCTAATAACTCACAACAGGGCCCATTCCTGCGCCCACCAAGAGTAACTGTGAGGGCCTACAGTCTTGTGGCAACACCGTCCACCACCACCGCCAAAGGCCCAATTTTTTCTGCCCTGTTCATCAGGTGCTTGCAATTACAAATCTTGATCTAATAACTCACAGCAGGGCCCATTCCTGCGCCCACCAAGAGTAACTATGAGGGCCTACAGTCTTGTGGCAACACCGTCCACCACCACCGCCAAAGGCCCAATTTTTCTGCCCTGTTCATCAGGTGCTTGCAATTACAAATCTTGATCTAATAACTCACAGCAGGGCCCATTCCTGCGCCCACCAAGAGTAACTGTGAGAGCTTACAGTCTTGTGGCAACACCGTCCACCACCACCGCCAAAGGCCCAATTTTTCTGCCCTGTTCATCAGGTGCTTGCAATTACAAATCTTGATCTAATAACTCACAGCAGGGCCCATTCCTGCGCCCACCAAGAGTAACTGTGAGAGCTTACAGTCTTGTGGCAACACCGTCCACCACCACCACCACCCCCCAATTTTTCTGCCCTGTTCAACAGGTGCATGCAATTACAAATCTTGATCTATTAACTCATAGCAGGGCCCATTCCTGTGCCCACCAGTCTTGTGGCTACACCAACATCTAATAGGGCAAATTTCTGCAGAGTATATACCCCAGGCCCCTACTTTCAAACATCCAACTTACAAACGACTCCTACTTGCAAATGGAAAGAGAAAACAGGAAGTGAGAGGAAATCTACCCCTAGGAAGGGAAATTCTATCCTGTTAGATTTAATTTGGGAAAAAGGTATCTCCTCTCTACTGATACTTTATCACCAATCCTTGTTTCAATTAAAACCCCACTTTTCCAAAAACATTTGTCATTGGGACGGAAAGTGAGGTGACATGTTCTGAACAGATGTGCAAAGACAGCAAATGTTACAGGGGTGATAACCCCTCCCTATGTTCTCCAAAAAGCTTAAAAAATAGATTTTTTTGGGATGGAGCTACACTTCATAATGTACCTGTTCAGATTCTACTTAAGAACAAACCTAAAGCCGCAAGTGGTTTTAAATGGCTTCTTTTTTTCCTTTACAAATGTCATTTTGTGCAAGGACAGTTCTAAACACGGGAAACACATGCCACTTCACAGGCATACTTTAGACACCCCCCAGGTACCATATTTAAAGGAAAATTTCACTTTTTTTTTTTCACTTTATGCATCATTAAAATGACTGCTCCCGAAAAAACGTTAGTTTTTAAAAGTTCTTTTTGCATTGATATATGTCCCCTGGGGCAGGACCCGGGTCCCCAAACCTGTTTTATGACATTAACATGCATATTGGCCGTTGTAATTAGCACTTTTGATTTTGAACGTTCGCGTCCATTATAACGTATAGGGTTCGAAAATTCGCGCGAACTTTCGGTCCGTTCGAAGGTTCTGGTTCGAACCGAACCCGGGGGTGTTCGGCTCATCCCTAGTGGCTGGTATCGATTTTGGGTGGGTATGGATGGATAATGTGAAGTTTGTATAGGTGGGTAGTTCATATATGGAGGGTTGGGGTAATTTTGGGAGTCGCGGTACTTAGCGGGTGAACCTCTATATTGATAGTCATCATATTCATAGTGACGATTCCCAGAATTAGACTGGTTCCCTCTGCATCCCCTTTGTCCCCTTCTATTTGAATAGTTATTACCGTTTCCCCTGCCTCTTTGTGGGGTGCGTGTGTTGGGAATTGGTACTCTCTGTGGGTAAGAGTTATTTTGTTGTGCGCTCTTAACGAGCGGTGTGTTAGTATTAGTTTGCTGGGAGCTTGATGTTGCCCCATCTCCATTGCTGGTGGAGGCACTATTGGTTTCCATGGATACTTCTGAGGTAGTTTGTTTTTGCCAGTTGAAAACTTTACATGCCTTATAATCATTGATGTCGCGTGTATATTTTTTGTGTTTTTTAGCCTTTTGGTCTCTGTCCTCTTTGATAAGGTGAGCCTGGAGATTGGAGGAGAGAGTATTATATTCTACTGTGTTTTTATAAATCAGTAGTTTCTCTTTAATCTCCTTAATCTCCTTATCCAAAACGCAGAGACGGCTTTGTTTCCGTGTTTTCAGGAAATTTAAAAACTCTATGCCAGCCTCATTAAAATATTTATATCACGATTCTAAATCGGAGTCTCCTTGTTGAGGGGAGACATCCCATCTAAGACTGCGAGGAACCATGTTTTCTCTAGTGTACTGTTCCAGGAATGCGAGATCCCATTGTAAGTGTAGCTCAGAGACCATAATATTCCTAAATCTCATGAAGAGTCCGCCTATGGCGGTGTCATTGTTTGTTACAACAAAGACTCCCTCTGTGTTTACTGTTCGTGAGGCACGGTATTCAAACACGTCCATGATAGTAATAACAAGTGAGGGATGGGGCATAAAATGTCCCCCGTCCCCACCACATATGGGATTATGATAGACATGAGTAAAATTAAAGTTTAAAAAAAAAATATATATATATATATACTTACCTGAGATAGGTTGAAATTAGTAACAGTTAGCCAATAAACGATCCTCTGGCACGAGCAGGGTACCTATAAAAGAAAGAGGATGCGTCATCTCAACTGTCAGAAGAAGAGAAGATTACAGAAGAAGCTTGTGCTGTACTTTGCTATGGAAGGCTTACTGCAGTTAATGATGGAGCGCGCTGCTGCGGATGATGGTGGCGAATGGATGCGCCGCTGCCTGTCTCTGTCTTCTCCCCCTTCGGCGCCTGCATCTCAAGGCTTCCCTCAGCATTTCTCCGTGTCTCCGGTCCCGGATGTTGATATGGGGGAATCCCCCCCTTCTGGTTCCGGCATTCAATCCCAGCTGATCTCCCGAGCTCCTCCTATCTGTTTCGGCTCTGCTCGTCTGCCTTCGTTCCCTGTTTTTCCGCCGATGGTCCCGCCTTCTGTCGCCGTCTCTACAGGCCCGCCTCCAGCTTCGGATTTCGCTCGGCCTTCGGATTTTGGCCCTGATCCTTATGACGCAGCTACACGATGTAGTCGTCATTCACACAGGCAATTGAAGCGGCCCCGCAGGTTCGAATCCCCGGTCCGCCAGGTCTCTAAAAAGAAAGGTAAAGTGATAAAAAAACGGCATAATTATGCTGGTTTGCTTGTGCCTACTGAAATAAATATTGAACCTGTGGATGTGAATTTTTTAAATAGGAATGATGTCTCCAAAAAGAATCATTCATTATTGCTTCAGTCAGATTTTAATCGTGCTAAGGTTGCTGTTGTTTCAGGTGGATCTGATCGTTCGGAGACTGCGGATGGGGTGGCATTTCAAGATCAGCCTGCTGACATTAATAATGCATCCGTCCCGGTTGTTATGACTGCCCCGGGTGAGTCGGGTGAGTCGAGTGAATTGTCACAATTTAAACAATTTTTTTATTCAATGTCAGAGTTAATATCTAGTTTTAAGAATGTCACTTCTCATACGCCATTAAATCCGAGTGTTGCCCCTGTATGGCTTGCTCCAGCTGCTATCGGGCCTAATGTTTGTACTTCAGTTGCCATGACTACGCCTGTGGCTGATGCTCCTTCAAATGTTGACAATTCTTTCTTGCAAGTCCCTGAAGTTTGTTTGAAGGAAGTGCTTGCGTGCGAATTGTCGCCTTTGGGTTTTAACTTGGGTACTTCGATAAAAGAAAAAATTTGGAAAGGAGATTATGTTGACCTTTTATCTTTGCTCCCTTCTTCAAAAGATTATAGGAATGATAGGAATGACGTGGCTGAATTTAAAGATGAGAAACGCAAACATACGCCACGGTCTTTTAATAACTGGCTGCAAGCGTTCTGCATTTATGCTGGTGTTTTGGGTGAGAAGAGGCCTGACTTATGTTGTGGGTTGTTTCAGCATGTTGAAATTATACTTGAGGCTTATAAAAACTTCCCTGGTCTGTCTTGGTTCGCATACGACGAATCGTTTAGACAGAAGTTGTCGGTGCATAAGATATTGAAATGGGGTGTAAAAGACGTCGGATTGTGGCTGAATCTTTTGTTGCCACAAAAACAATTCGTCAAGCAGCCTGCGACTCCTACCAACGTTTACAGAAAAGGTGTGTGTTTTCATTTTAATGATGGACAATGCAAGTGGCCAAATTCTTGCAAATTTAATCATGAATGCAATTTTTGTGCAGGTTCTCACCCGGCGACCCGCTGTTTCAAGAAATTATCTACAGTTTCCTCAAATGCTTCAAAGGAGCTTTTTCTTAAAAGCAATCACTCCAGTGAAACTCCAAAACATGTTGCCATGGCTCCGTCAGTATCCAGATCAACAGAAGGCACTCATTTTGCATGATGGTTTTCTACATGGTTTTGTGTTGCCATCCTTTACGGGGTCAGGCTGTGTAGTGGTTGATAATTTGCCTTCTATTGCTTTACATACTGCTGAAGTTCGAAAAAAGCTGGATAAGGAATTGGCTGATGGTAGGATTGCTGGTCCTTTTGCGACTCCTCCATTTTCAGCTTTTAGAATTTCTCCGTTAGGTATTATTCCGAAAAAGGAACCTAATACTTTTCGGTTAATACACCACTTATCATATCCAAAAGGGTGGTCTTTGAATGATGAGATCGATCCACTTCTTTGTTCTGTCCAATATGCGTCGTTTGACGATGCTTTGGCTAAAATTAGTAAAATTGGGAGGTCAGCTTTGCTAGCTAAGGCGGACATCAAATCAGCTTTTAGATTGCTTCCGATTATTCCTGCTGCGTTTAATTCTCTAGGTTTTTGTTTTCAAGGTGAATTCTTTTTCGATCGATGTCTCCCTATGGGATGTTCCCTTTCTTGTCATTATTTTGAGCTTTTTTCGTCTTTTGTCGAATGGGTGGTTGGTCAGCGTGCTGGTTCAGATAATTTGCTTCACTATCTCGACGATTTTTTATTTATTGGGAAGGCAGGCTCGACGGATTGTTTATACCTCTTTACGTTGTTCAAGATTGTGTGTAGGGAGTTCGGCATTCCTTTGGCACCGGAGAAGTCTGTTTCTCCTACGTCATGTATTGAATTTTTGGGAATTCAGATTGACACGGTTTCCATGGAATTCCGTTTGCCATTGGATAAAATTGTTCGTATGCTGACTTTGCTGGATTTTGTCTTGACTAGAGAAAAGATTAGGCTGAAAGTTCTGCAGTCATTATTGGGTTTACTAGCTTTTGCTGCTAGGGTGTTGCCCATGGGTAGAGTTTTTTCTAAGCGACTTTATAGAGCCATTTCGGGTTTGACTTCCCCTTTTCATTTTGTTCGGATCACAAAAGAGATTAAAGATGATCTGATTGTGTGGTGCGAATTTTTAAAAAATTTTAATGGTCGCGCTATTTGGCAGTCTCCTTTTTGCCCTGCTTCTGCGCTTGCGTTGTATACAGATGCTGCTGGTTCTTGCGGTTATGGTGCCTTTTGGAATGGTCATTGGTCGGCGGAAGTGTGGCCTCATAGGTGGAAGGTGTCTGGTTTGACATCCAATATTGTTCTGTTAGAAATTTTTCCGGTTTTAGTAGCATTAGTGTTGTGGGGTGCCCATTTTCAGAATATGAGAATATTGCTTCATTCGGATAATAAAGGTGTAGTGTTTGCCATTAACTGTCTTTCATCGAAGTCTTTACCTGTTATTACCATCTTGCGGCAGATTGTTTTTAGATGTTTGTCTTTGAATGTTTGGCTTAAGGCTCGTTATGTTCCGGGTGTTGAAAATGTTATAGCTGATCGTTTATCCCGTTTACAGATTTCCGAGTTCAAGGAATTCGTTCCGGACGCCGATGTGCTTTCCACTTCTTGCCCTCAACATTTATGGGACCTGGTGTAGACCCTCTTCTTCAATCGGTTGAAAATTCGGTAGCTCCTTCCACGTGGGCGTCATACTCAGCAGCGTGGTCATTATGGAGTACTTATTTGGTGTCGTTAGGTTTCGAACAAGCTTCTTTCTCTGAAGGCTTGGTTTTGTCTTTCCTCCGCCATCTTATTTCTGATTCTTATTCATATTCTTATATTGTAAAGATTTTAGCAGGTGTTTCATTTTTCGCTCGTTTGTCTGGTTTCGGTTCGTGTTTGCAATTTTTTACTGTGAAAGCTGCTTTGAAGGGCTACCGCAAACGTATGAGACTGCCTGACTCTCGGTTGCCTGTTTCTGCCGACTTATTGGCTTCTATTGGTGTCGCTACTGATATAGTATGCTTTTCCCCTTATGAGGCTGTGCTGTTCCGAGTTGCGTTTTATCTTTGTTTTTTTGGGGCTTTTCGGATTTCCGAACTCCTTCCTCGTACACTTAGGGACAGCACAGGTGTTTTGTTTCAGGATGTAGTGGTAAAGATGGCTTGCGTTCAGATACTGTTGCGAAAGAGTAAAACCGATCCGTTGGGTCGTGGCAAATGGATCACTTTGAGGAAAAATTTGGGTTCTCGTGTTTGTGTTTTTACTCTTCTGCAGCATTATTTGACTTTAAGGCCGGCTTTATCTCGACATTTTCTCATTCATGTGGATGGGAAACCAGTGACGGTTTACCAGTTTTCGGCTGTCCTGAAAAAGTGTTTGGTTTATTTGATCCTAGGGGATTTGAAAATTACATCTCACTCTTTCAGGATAGGGGCAGCCACGGAAGCGGCCATGCTTGGCTTTAATGAGAATATTATTAAGCATATCGGTAGATGGAAGTCGAATAGTTTTAGATCTTATGTTCGGCCTAATCTTTCTTTTTAATTTCAGGTGGCTTCTTTAATGTTTGGATTGTCGGCCATTCCTTTGTTTTTTGGGCCAAGCATCGCGCTGAAAGGAGAGTTTATGGTTCAAATCTAGGTTTGCCTTCTGGTAAATATGCCATACATTGGTTCGGGGAACGAGGTATGCAGTGGGCCGATTTGCATGGAACTCTGTCCTTTCTTCATGAACAATGGCCGGTTCCTCAGATTGTATTTCTGCATCTTTCCGGCAATGATATTGGTCATTGTAATACTTTAGATTTATTAGCTAAGATTAAGTTAGATCTGTGTTCTTTTCATACTATGTTCCCTGACACTGTTTTAATTTTTTCTGAGGTTGTTCCTCGGTTACTTTGGTTAGTTTCTTCAGATTTGAGGTTTAATGATAAAATTCGCAAGCATGTTAACATGTCAATGATGAGATTTATGCCTGCGATTAATGGATTTTCTTACAGACATTTGGAACTTGAAGGTGGTTTACCGGGTCTGTATAGACCTGATATGATTCATTTGTCTGATATAGCTTTAGATATATTTAATATGGACATTCAGACGTGTGTTGAATTGGCTGTGGCTCGGGGGGGTGTGCCAGTCTCGTTAGTTAAGAGCCTGGCGTGTGGGGTATAAAATGTGTTGTTTTAAAGTATGCTCGAGCTTATATAGCTGAGCTGTGTATATGCTACATAGTAGCAGTTATGTTATAAATAAAAAAGTATTGGTTATTATTTTAATTATTAAACCTATAATAAAGGGCACGGCCTATTCAACCATATAAAAATTTAAAAAAAAAATAAAAAATTTAAATTTGATATTGTGTCTGAATGTTATTATTTATTACATAAAAGTTCTATCTATAATCCCATAACAAGTGAGGGATGGGGCATAAAATGTCCCCCGTCCCCACCACATATGGGATTATGATAGACATGAGTAAAATTAAAGTTTTAAAAAAAAAAAAAATATATATATACTTACCTGAGATAGGTTGAAATTAGTAACAGTTAGCCAATAAACGATCCTCTGGCACGAGCAGGGTACCTATAAAAGAAAGAGGATGCGTCATCTCAACTGTCAGAAGAAGAGAAGATTACAGAAGAAGCTTGTCCCACCCTTCCCGCCCTGTCGTGGCCCTATTTATGAGGTGTTCTTGTTGTGCTTGTTTAAATTGTTTCTTCCCCTGGAAAGTGTTTATAGGGGAATAAAATGTGTTGTTTTAAAGTATGCTCGAGCTTATATAGCTGAGCTGTGTATATGCTACATAGTAGCAGTTATGTTATAAATAAAAAAGTATTGGTTATTATTTTAATTATTAAACCTATAATAAAGGGCACGGCCTATTCAACCATATAAAAATTAAAAAAAAAAAAAAATAATTAAAATTTGATATTGTGTCTGAATGTTATTATTTATTACATAAAAGTTCTATCTATAATCCCAAAAGGTGAGGGAGAAATGGAGGTACTCTGCTGCAATAATAGATCAGAAATAGGACGAATAGAATTGGAAGTTGGAAATTATGAGTGTGGATAATTTATAGGGAAGCTGCAAACATTGCCGATAGACTTACGGTAAAATGGGTTGGAAAGGTTTGTATGTTGCGCTCAAAGGATGGTATACGTTAAAAGTCACTCTTACATAATATTTGCATACAGGTAAGTTGTGATAAAAGCATAAATATAAATCATCAAGTAAAATGAAATAAATTCAAACTATATATAAAACTAGAAAATCTACAATTTCTGGGGAAATTGTGTGACGTGTTCTTGCCTCCACCTACTGGGGGGGTCATAATGTTTTGGCCGATCATGGGGGGGGGTCATAATGTTTTGGCTGATTATGGGGGGTCATAATGTTTTGGCTGATTATGGGGTTGTCAGCTTCGTGAACCGTTCGGCGAAACGTTCCACAAAGTAATAGCACACCATTCGGGAACAATCCACACGTTTTGGTATATTACTTGTCTATGTAGTGTAAAAACTGTGGGAGGAGTTAGGGTGGTAAATTTGGCTATAATAAGAATAAGAACTAGAAAATCTACAATTTCTGGGGAAATTGTGTGACGTGTTCTTGCCTCCACTTACTGGAGTAGGCGGAGTATCTGGGTGAAGTGGCTTGAGTAACTAAACTTTTTATTTATTTTTTTCAAAAATGATTATTTTTTTCAAAAATGATTATTTTTTTCAAAAATGATTATTTTTTTCAAAAATGATTATTTTTTTCAAAAATGATTATTTTTTTCAAAAATGATTATTTTTTTCAAAAATGATTATTTTTTTTAATGATTTTATTTTTTAAATGATTTTTTTTAATGATTTATTTTTAGAAAAACTAAAATGATTTTTTTATCAAATTTCCTAATTTTCCTTTTTTTTCTAAAATGATTGATTTTTTTTAATAAAATTATTATTTTTTTTCCAAGAATGACATTTTTTATTTTGTTTCTAAAATTATTTTTTTTTTTCGAAAATTATTATTTTTTTTTTCGAAAATTATTATTTTTTTTCGAAAAATTATTATTTTTTTTAATGATTTTTTTTTAATGATTTTTTTGATTTTTATTTAATTTTTTCTAAAAAAAAATATTTTTCAAAAATTATTTTATTTTTTCAAAAATTATTTTATTTTTTCAAAAATTATTTTATTTTTTCAAAAATTATTTTATTTTTTCAAATTTCCTAATTTTAATTTTTTTCTAAAATGATTGATTTTTTTTTTTTATAAAAAATATTTTTTTCAAAAAAATTTTTTTTTTATTATTATTTTTTTTTAAATATTTTTTTTATAAAATTATTTATTTTTTCAAAAAAAATTTTTTTTTCAAATTTCCTTTTTTTATTATTTTTTTTTTTTCAAATTTCATAATTCCCCTCAGAGCTGTGTGGGACTAGCTATAATCCCCCTCAGAGCTGTGTGGGACTACCTATAATTCCCCTCAGAGCTGTGTGGGACTACCTATAATTCCCCTTAGAGCTGTGTGGGACTACCTATAATTCCCCTCAGAGCTGTGTGGGACTACCTATAATTCCCCTCAGAGCTGTGTGGGACTACCTATAATTCCCCTCAGAGCTGTGTGGGACTACCTATAATTCTCCTCAGAGCTGTTTGGGACTACCTATAATACCCTCAGAGCTGTGTGGGAGGATCTATAATTCTCCTCAGAGCTTTTGTCACCTCCCACTCTAGTTTTGAACATTTCTCCATTCATTCCTATGGGACAAATTTCGCCGCAAAAATGACGATATTTCGTGAACCATTCGGGAACAATCCGCACGTTTTGGTATATATTTGGTATATATAGCGTAAAAACTGTGGGAGGAGTTAGGGTGCGAAATTTAGCTATAATAAGAACTAGAAAAGCTACAATTTCTGGGGAAATTGTGCGACGTGTTCTTGTCTCCACCTACTGGAGTGGGCGGAGTAACTGGGTGGAGTGGCTTGAGTAACTAAACATTTATTTATTTTTTCAAAAATGATTATTTTTTTTTTATTTAATTTGTTCTAAAAAAAATTTTTTCAACAATTTTTTTTGTTTTCACAATTTTTTTTTTCAAAAAATGTTTATTTTTCAAATTTCCTAATTTTCATTATTTTTTCTAAAATGATTGATTTTTTTTTATATAAAAAATTATTTTTTCAAAAATTATTTATTTTTTAATGATTTTTTTGAATTATATTATTATTTTTTTTTAAATGATATTTTTTTCAAAAATTATTTTTTTTTTTCTAAAAATATTTTTTTTTTCTAAAAATATTTTTTTTTTCTAAAAATATTTTTTTTTTCAAATTTCCTAATTTTCATTTTTTTTCTAAAATGATTGATTTTTTTTTTTTATAAAAAAATATTTTTTTTTTAATGATTTTTTTTTAATTATTATTTTTTTTTTAAATGATATTTTTTTCCTAAAATTATTTTTTTTTCAAAAAATTATTTTTTTCAAATTTCCTAATTTTCATTTTTTTTTCTAAAATTATTTTATTTTTTATTTTTATTTTTTCAAATTTCATAATTTCATATTTCCCCTCAGAGCTGTGTGGGACTCCCTATAATCCCCCTCAGAGCTGTGTGGGACTACCTATAATTCCTCTCAGAGCTGTGTGGGACTACGTATAATTCCCCTCAGAGCTGTGTGGGACTACCTATAATCCCCCTCAGAGCTGTGTGGGACTACCTATAATCCCCCTCAGAGCTGTGTGCGACTACCTATGATCCCCCTCAGATGTGTGGGACTACCTATAATCCCCCTCAGAGCTGTGTGGGACTACCTATAATCCCCCTCAGATGTGTGGGACTACCTATAATTCCCCTCAGAGCTGTGTGGGACTAGTTATAAACCCCCTCAGAGCTGTGTGGGACTAGTTATAATCCCCCTCAGAGCTGTGTGGGACTACCTATAATTCCCATCAGAGCTGTGTGGGACTACCTATAATCCCCCTGGACTACCTATAATCTCCCTCAGAGCTGTGTGGGACTACCTATAATCCCCCTCAGAGCTGTGTGGGACTACCTATAATCCCCCTCAGAGCTGTGTGGGACTACCTATTATCCCCCTCAGAGCTGTGTGGGACTACCTATAATCCCCTCAGCTGTGTGGGACTACCTATAATCCCCCTCAGAGCTGTGTGGGACTACCTATAATCCCCTCAGATGTGTGGGACTACCTATAAGCCCCCTCAGAGCTGTGTGGGACTACCTATAATCCCCCTCAGAGCTGTGTGCGACTACCTATAATCCCCCTCAGATGTGTGGGACTACCTATAATCCCCCTCAGAGCTGTGTGGGACTACCTATAATCCCCCTCAGATGTGTGGGACTACCTATAATTCCCCTCAGAGCTGTGTGGGACTAGTTAAAATCCCCCTCAGAGCTGTGTGGGACTAGTTATAATCCCCCTCAGAGCTGTGTGGGACTACCTATAATTCCCATCAGAGCTGTGTGGGACTACCTATAATCCCCCTGGACTACCTATAATCTCCCTCAGAGCTGTGTGGGACTACCTATAATCCCCCTCAGAGCTGTGTGGGACTACCTATAATCCCCCTCAGAGCTGTGTGGGACTACCTATTATCCCCCTCAGAGCTGTGTGGGACTACCTATAATCCCCCTCAGAGCTGTGTGGGACTACCTATAATTCCCCTCAGAGCTGTGTGGGACTACCTATAATCCCCCTCAGAGCTGTGTGGGACTACCTATAATCCCCCTCAGAGCTGTGTGGGACTACCTATAATCCCCCTCAGAGCTGTGTGGGACTACCTATAATTCTCCTCAGAGCTGTGTGGGACTACCTATAATTCCTCTCAGAGCTGTGTGGGACTACCTATAATTTCCCTCAGATGTGTGGGACTACCTATAATCCCCCTCAGAGCTGTGTGGGACTACCTATAATACCCCTCAGAGCTGTGTGGGACTACCTATAATCCCCCTCAGAGCTGTGTGGGACTACCAATAATTCCCCTCAGAGATGTGTGGGACTACCTATAATCCCCCTCAGAGCTGTGTGGGACTACCTATAATTCCCCTCAGCTGTGTGAGACTACCTATAATTCCCCTCAGAGCTGTGTGGGACTACCTATAATCCTCCTCAGAGCTGTGTGGGACTACCTATAATCCCCCTCAGAGCTGTGTGGGACTACCTATAATCCCCCCTCAGAGCTGTGTGGGACTACCTATAATTCCCCTCAGAGCTGTGTGGGACTACCTATAATTCCCCTCAGAGCTGTGTGAGACTACCTATAATCCCCCTCAGAGCTTTGTGGGACTACCTATAATCCCCTCAGCTGTGTGGGACTACCTATAATCCCCCTCAGAGCTGTGTGGGACTACCTATAATCCCCCTCAGAGCTGTGTGGGACTACCTATAATTCCCCTCAGAGCTGTGTGGGACTACCTATAATCCCCCTCAGAGCTGTGTGGGACTACCTATAATCCCCCTCAGAGCTGTGTGGGACTACCTATAATCCCCCTCAGAGCTGTGTGGGACTACCTATAATCCCCCCTTTAGAGCTGTGTGGGACTACCTATAATTCCTCTAAGAGCTGTGTGGGACTACGTATAATTCCCCTCAGAGCTGTGTGGGACTACCTATAATCCCCCTCAGAGCTGTGTGGGACTACCTATAATCCCCCTCAGAGCTGTGTGCGACTACCTATAATCCCCCTCAGATGTGTGGGACTACCTATAATCCCCCTCAGAGCTGTGTGGGACTACCTATAATCCCCCTCAGATGTGTGGGACTACCTATAATTCCCCTCAGAGCTGTGTGGGACTAGTTATAATCCCCCTCAGAGCTGTGTGGGACTAGTTATAATCCCCCTCAGAGCTGTGTGGGACTACCTATAATTCCCATCAGAGCTGTGTGGGACTACCTATAATCCCCCTGGACTACCTATAATCTCCCTCAGAGCTGTGTGGGACTACCTATAATCCCCCTCAGAGCTGTGTGGGACTACCTATAATCCCCCTCAGAGCTGTGTGGGACTACCTATTATCCCCTCAGAGCTGTGTGGGACTACCTATAATCCCCTCAGCTGTGTGGGACTACCTATAATCCCCCTCAGAGCTGTGTGGGACTACCTATAATCCCCTCAGATGTGTGGGACTACCTATAATCCCCCTCAGAGCTGTGTGGGACTACCTATAATCCCCCTCAGAGCTGTGTGCGACTACCTATAATCCCCCTCAGATGTGTGGGACTACCTATAATCCCCCTCAGAGCTGTGTGGGACTACCTATAATCCCCCTCAGATGTGTGGGACTACCTATAATTCCCCTCAGAGCTGTGTGGGACTAGTTATAATCCCCCTCAGAGCTGTGTGGGACTAGTTATAATCCCCCTCAGAGCTGTGTGGGACTACCTATAATTCCCATCAGAGCTGTGTGGGACTACCTATAATCCCCCTGGACTACCTATAATCTCCCTCAGAGCTGTGTGGGACTACCTATAATCCCCCTCAGAGCTGTGTGGGACTACCTATAATCCCCCTCAGAGCTGTGTGGGACTACCTATTATCCCCCTCAGAGCTGTGTGGGACTACCTATAGTCCCCCTCAGAGCTGTGTGGGACTACCTATAATTCCCCTCAGAGCTGTGTGGGACTACCTATAATCCCCCTCAGAGCTGTGTGGGACTACCTATAATCCCCCTCAGAGCTGTGTGGGACTACCTATAATCCCCCTCAGAGCTGTGTGGGACTACCTATAATTCTCCTCAGAGCTGTGTGGAACTACCTATAATTCCTCTCAGAGCTGTGTGGGACTACCTATAATTTCCCTCAGATGTGTGGGACTACCTATAATCCCCCTCAGAGCTGTGTGGGACTACCTATAATACCCCTCAGAGCTGTGTGGGACTACCTATAATCCCCCTCAGAGCTGTGTGGGACTACCAATAATTCCCCTCAGAGATGTGTGGGACTACCTATAATCCCCCTCAGAGCTGTGTGGGACTACCTATAATTCCCCTCAGCTGTGTGAGACTACCTATAATTCCCCTCAGAGCTGTGTGGGACTACCTATAATCCTCCTCAGAGCTGTGTGGGACTACCTATAATCCCCCTCAGAGCTGTGTGGGACTACCTATAATCCCCCTCAGAGCTGTGTGGGACTACCTATAATTCCCCTCAGAGCTGTGTGGGACTACCTATAATTCCCCTCAGAGCTGTGTGAGACTACCTATAATCCCCCTCAGAGCTTTGTGGGACTACCTATAATCCCCTCAGCTGTGTGGGACTACCTATAATCCCCCTCAGAGCTGTGTGGGACTACCTATAATCCCCCTCAGAGCTGTGTGGGACTACCTATAATTCCCCTCAGAGCTGTGTGGGACTACCTATAATCCCCCTCAGAGCTGTGTGGGACTACCTATAATCCCCCTCAGAGCTGTGTGGGACTACCTATAATCCCCCTCAGAGCTGTGTGGGACTACCTATAATCCCCCCTTTAGAGCTGTGTGGGACTACCTATAATTCCCCTCAGAGCTGTGTGGGACTACCTATAATTCCCCTCAGAGCTGTGTGAGACTACCTATAATCCCCCTCAGAGCTTTGTGGGACTACCTATAATCCCCTCAGCTGTGTGGGACTACCTATAATCCCCCTCAGAGCTGTGTGGGACTACCTATAATCCCCCTCAGAGCTGTGTGGGACTACCTATAATCCCCCTCAGAGCTGTGTGGGACTACCTATAATTCCCCTCAGAGCTGTGTGGGACTACCTATAATCCCCTCAGCTGTGTGGGACTACCTATAATCCCCCTCAGAGCTGTGTGGGACTACCTATAATCCCCCTCAGAGCTGTGTGGGACTACCTATAATCCCCCTCAGAGCTGTGTGGGACTACCTATAATTCCCCTCTGAGCTTTAGTCACCTCCCACTCTAGTTTTGATAATTTCTCCATTCATTAATATGGGACAAATTTTGCTGCCAAAATGACGATATTTCCTGAACCATTTGGCAAAATGTTCCACAAAGTAATAGCACACCATTCGGGAACAATCTGCACGTTTTGGTATATATTCAGTATATGTAGCGTAAAAACTGTGGGAGGAGTTAGGGTGGTAAATTTGGCTATAATAAGAATAATAACTAGAAAATCTACAATTTCTGGGGAAATTGTGTGACGTGTTCTTGCCTCCACCTACTGGAGTGGGCGGAGTAACTGGGTGGAGTGGCTTGAGTAACTAAACATTTTATTTATTTTTTCAAAAATGATTATTTTTTTAATGATTTTATTTTTTAAATGATTTTTCTTTCTAAAATTATTTTTTTTTTCAAATTTCCTAATTTTCCTTTTTTTTCTAAAATGATTGATTTTTTTTTTTGTAAAATTATTTTTTTTTTCCAAGAATGACATTTTTTATTTTTTTTCAAAAAAATGAAATTTTTTCTAAAAAATTTTTTTTTAATGATTTTTTTTTTTAATTATTTTTTTTTAAATATTTTTTTTCTAAAATTATTTTTTTTACTTTTTTATTATTATTATTTTTTTTTTAATTATTATTTTTTTTTTAAATTTCATAATTCCCCTCAGAGCTGTTTGGGACTACCTATAATTCCCCTCAGCTGTGTGGGACTACCTATAATCCCCCTCAGAGCTGTGTTTTTTTATGATTTTTTTTCCAAAAAATGTTTTTTCTAAAATGATTGATTTTTTTTTTCAAATATTTTTTTTTTCAAGAATGACATTTTTTTCCAAAATTATATTTTTTTTAAATGATTGATTTTTCTAAAAAATTTTTTTCAAAATATAATTTATTTTTTCAAAATATATATTTTTTTCAAATTTCCTAATTTTCATTTTGTTTCTAAAATTATTATTATTATTATTATTATTTTTTTTAAATTTCATAATTCCCCTCAAAGCTGTGTGGGACTACCTATAATTCCCCTCAGCTGTGTGGGACTACCTATAATCCCCTCAGAGCTGTGTTTTTTTTTAATGATTTTTTTTTTCCAAAAAATATTTTTTCTAAAATTATTGATTTTTTTTATAAAATTTTTTTTTTTTCAAGAATGACATTTTTTTCCAAAATAATTTTTTTTTAAATGATTTTTTTCCCCCAATTTTTTTTAATGATTTTTTTTTAATTATTATTTTTTTTTAAAATGACTTTTTACCAAAAATATTTTTTTCTAAAAATGATTTTTTTTCAAAATATATATTTTTTTTCAAAATATATTTTTTATTTTTCAAAATATATTTTTATTTTTCAAAAAATATATTTTTATTTTTCAAAATATATTTTTTTTTTTCAAAATATATTTTTATTTTTCAAAATATATTTTTATTTTTCAAAATATATTTTTATTTTTCTAAATATATTTTTTTTTTTTTCAAAAAAAATTTATTTTTAAATTTCCTATTTTTCATTTTTTTTTTTCAAATTTCCTAATTTTCATTTTTTTTTCAAATTTCATAATTTCCTTTTTTTTCTAAAATTATTATTATTATTATTATTATTATTATTTCAAATTTCATAATTTCCCTCAAAGCTGTGTGGGACTACCTATAATTCACCTCAGAGCTGTGTGGGAGAAGCTATAATTCCCCTCAGATCTGTGTGGGACTACCTATAATTCTCCTCAGCTGTGTGGGACTACCTATAATTCCCCTCAGAGCTGTGTGGGACTACCTATAATCCCCCTCAGAGCTGTGTGGGACTACCTATAACCCCCCTCAGCTGTGTGGGACTACCTATAACCCCCTCAGCTGTGTGGGACTACCTATAACCCCCCTCAAAGCTGTGTGGGAGGAGCTAAAATTCCCCTCAGAGCTTTTGTCACCTCCCACTCTAGTTTTGATAATTTCTCCATTCATTCCTATGGGACAAATTTCGCCGCAAAAATGACGATATTTCGTGAAACGTTCGGCGAAACGTTCCACAAAGTAATAGCACACCATTCGGGAACAATCCGCACGTTTTGGTATATATTCGGTATATGTAGCGTAAAAACTGTGGGAGGAGTTAGGGTGGTAAATTTGGCTATAAGAATAATAATAATATATATGTGAGATAACAATAAGTGATCTTGCTATGCAAGAACACTTAATAACTAGAAAATCTACCATTTGGCGAAATGTTCCACAAAGTAATAGCACACCATTCGGGAACAATCTGCACGTTTTGGTATATATTCAGTATATGTAGCGTAAAAACTGTGGGAGGAGTTAGGGTGGTAAATTTGGCTATAATAAGAATAATAACTAGAAAAAATACAATTTCTGGGGAAATTGTGTGACGTGTTCTTGCCTCCACCTACTGGAGTGGGCGGAGAAACTTGGTGGAGTGGCTTGAGTAACTAAACATTTATTTATTTTTTTCAAAAATAATTTTTTTTTTTTTATGATTTTTTTTAAATGATTTTTTAGATATTTATTCAATTTTTTCTAAAAATAAATTTTTCAAAATTATTTTTTTCAAAAAAATTTTCACATTTTTTTTTTCAAATTTCCTAATTTTCATTTTTTTTTCTAAAATGATTGATTTTTTTTATTAAAAATTATTTTTTTCAAAAATAATTTTTTTTTTCAAAAATATTTTTTTTTTTCAAAAATAATTTTTTTTTTTTTTTTTCAAAAATCATTTTTTTTTTTTTTTTTTCAAAAATAATTTTTTTTTTTCAAAAATAATTTTTTTTAAATTATTATTTTTTTTTTTTTAATTATTTTTTTTTCTAAAAATGTTTTTTTTTTCAAATTTCCTAATTTTCTTTTTTTTTTCTAAAATTATTTTATTTTTATTTTTTTTATTATTATTATTTTTTTTTAATTTTTTTTTTTTTTTCAAATTTCATAATTCCCCTCAGAGCTGTGTGGGACTAAATATAATCCCCCTCAGAGCTGTGTGGGACTACCTATAATCGCCCTCAGAGCTGTGTGGGACTACCTATAATCGCCCTCAGAGCTGTGTGGGACTACCTATAATCCACCTCAGATGTGTGGGACTACCTATAATCCCCCTCAGAGCTGTGTGGGACTACCTACAATCCCCCTCAGAGCTGTGTGGGACTACCTATAATCCCAGTCAGAGCTGTGTGGGACTACCTATAATCCCCTCAGAGCTGTGTGGGACTACCTATAATTCCCTCAGAGCTGTGTGGGACTACCTACAATTCCCCTCAGAGCTGTGTGGGACTACCTATAATTCCCCTCAGCTGTGTGGGACTACCTATAATTCCCCTCAAAGCTGTGTGGGACTACCTATAATCCCCCCAGAGCTGTGTGGGACTACCTATAATTCCCCTCAGAGCTGTGTGGGACTACCTATAATTCCCCTCAGCTGTGTGGGACTACCTATAATTCCCCTCTGAGCTTTTGTCACCTCCCACTCTAGTTTTGATCATTTCTCCATTCATTCCTATGGGACAAATTTCGCCGCAAAAATGACGATATTTCGTGAACCATTTGGCGAAACGTTCCACAAAGTAATAGCACACCATTCGGGAACAATCCGCACGTTTTGGTATATATTCGGTATATGTAGCGTAAAAACTGTGGGAGGAGTTAGGGTGGTAAATTTGGCTATAAGAATAATAATAATATATATGTGAGATAACAATAAGTGATCTTGCTATGCAAGAACACTTAATAATAATAATATATATGTGAGATAACAATAAGTGATCTTGCTATGCAAGAACACTTAACTAGAAAAGATACAATTTCTGGGGAAATTGTGTGACGTGTTCTTGCCTCCACCTACTGGAGTGAGCGGAGTAACTGGGTGAAGTGGCTTGAGTAACTAAACGTATTTCTTTTTTTCAAAAATTATTATTTTTTTAATGATTTTTTTTAAATGATTTTTTTTGATTTTTATTTTTAATTATTTAAAAAAAATTTTTTTTCAAAAATTATTTTTTTTTCCAAAAAGATTATTTTTTTAAAATTTCCTCATTTTCATTTTTTTCTAAAATTATTGATTTTTTTTTTATAAAAAAAAAAAAATTTAATTTTTTTTTGAGTTATTATTATTTTTTTTTTAAATGATATTTTTTTATTTTTCTTGCAAAAAATATTTTTTTTTCCCAAAAATATTTTTTTTTTTTTTTTTTTTTCAAAAAAGATTTTTTTTTTTTTTTTTTCAAATTTCCTAATTTTCATTTTTTTTTTTCTAAAATTATTTTATTTTTTATTTTTTTTTTTAATTTTTTTTTTTTTTCAAAAATGTTTTTTTTTTTAATGATTTTTTTTTAATTATTATTTTTTTTTTAATGATATTTTTTTTTTCTAAAATAATTTTTTTTTTCAAAAAAGAATTATTTTTTTTAAATTTCCTAATTTCATATTTTTTTTTCTAAAATTATTTTTTTTTTTTTTTTTTATTATTATTTTTTTTTTAATTTTTTTTTTCAAATTTCATAATTCCCCTCAGAGCTTTGTGGGACTAGTTATAATTCCCCTCAGAGTTGTGTAGGACTACCTATAATCCCCCTCAGAGCTGTGTTGGACTACCTATAATTCCCCTCAGAGCTGTGTGGGACTACCTATAATTCTCCTCAGAGCTGTGTGGGACTACCTATAACCCCCTCAGAGCTGTGTGGGACTACCTATAATCCCCCTCAGAGCTGTGTGGGACTACCTATAATTCCCCTCAGAGCTGTGTGGGACTACCTATAATTCCCCTCAGAGCTGTGTGGGACTACCTATAATCCCCCTCAGAGATGTGTGGGACTACCTATAATCCCCTCAGAGCTGTGTGGGACTACCTATAATCCCCTCAGAGCTGTGTGGGACTACCTATAATCCCCCTCAGAGCTGTGTGGGACTACCTATAATCCCCTCAGAGCTGTGTGGGACTACCTATAATCCCCTCAGAGCTGTGTGGGACTACCTATAATCCCCTCAGGGCTGTGTGGGACTACCTATAATCCCCTCAGAGCTGTGTGGGAGGAGCTATAATTCCCCTCAGAGCTTTTGTCACCTCCCACTCTAGTTTTGAACATTTCTCCATTCATTCCTATGGGACAAATTTCGCCGCAAAAATGACGATATTTCGTGAACCATTCGGAAAAACGTTCCACAAAGTAATAGCACACCATTCGGGAACAATCCGCACGTTTTGGTATATATTCGGTATATGTAGCATAAAAACTGTGGGAGGAGTTAGCGTGCAAAATTTGGCTATAAGAATAATAATAATAATAATAACTAGAAAAAATACAATTTCTGGGGAAATTGTGTGACGTGTTCTTGCCTCCACCTACTGGAGTGGGCGGAGAAACTGGGTGGAGTGGCTTGAGTAACTAAACATATTTATTTTTTTTTTTTTTTATTTTTTTTAAAAAATATTTTTTGTTTTTTTTTAATGATTTTTTTTAAATGATTTTTTAGATTTTTATTCAATTTTTTCTAAAAATAAATTTTTCAAAATTATTTTTTTCTCCATTTTTTTCAAAAATTTTTTTCACATAATTTTTTTTTCAAATTTCGTAATTTTCATTTTTTTTCTTTATTTATTTTTTTTATTTTTTTTTTTTTTTTTATGATTTTTTTTAAATGATTTTTTTTATTCAAAATTTTTTTTTATTTCAAAAAATTTTTCATTTTTTTTTTTCAAAAATTATTTTTTTTTAAAATTCAAAAATTAAAAAATTTTTTTTTAAAAATAATTTTTTTTTAATTATTATTAGTTTTTTTTAAATGATTTTTTTTTCTAAAAATGTTTTTTTTTTTCAAATTTCCTAATTTTCATTTTTTTTTCTAAAATTATTTTATTTTTATTTTTTTTTTTATTATTATTTTTTTTTTAATTATTTTTTTTTTTCAAAAATTATTTTTTTTTTCAAAAATAATTTTTTTTTTATTATTATTATTTTTTTTTTTAATTATTTTTTTTTCTAAAAATGTTTTTTTTTTCAAATTTCCTAATTTTCATTTTTTTTTCTAAAATTATTTTTTTTTTATTTTTTTTATTATTATTATTTTTTTTTAATTATTTTTTTTTTTTCAAATTTCATAATTCCCCTCAGAGCTGTGTGGGACTAACTATAATCCCCTCAGAGCTGTGTGGGACTACCTATAATCGCCCTCAGAGCTGTGTGGGACTACCTATAATCGCCCTCAGAGCTGTGTGGGACTACCTATAATCCACCTCAGATGTGTGGGACTACCTATAATCCCCCTCAGAGCTGTGTGGGACTACCTACAATCCCCCTCAGAGCTGTGTGGGACTACCTATAATCCCAGTCAGAGCTGTGTGGGACTACCTATAATCCCCCTCAGAGCTGTGTGGGACTACCTATAATTCCCCTCAGCTGTGTGGGACTACCTATAATTCCCCTCTGAGCTTTTGTCACCTCCCACTCTAGTTTTGATCATTTCTCCATTCATTCCTATGGGACAAATTTCGCCGCAAAAATGACGATATTTCGTAAACCATTCGGCGAAACGACGAAGACTACCTATAATTGCCCTCAGAGCTATGTGGGAGGAGCTATAATTCCCCTCAGAGCTTTTGTCACCTCCCACTAGTTTTGAACATTTCTCCATTCATTCCTATGGGACAAATTTCGCCGCAAAAATGACGATATTTCGTGAACCATTCGGAAAAACGTTCCACAAAGTAATAGCACACCATTCGGGAACAATCCGCACGTTTTGGTATATATTCGGTATATGTAGCATAAAAACTGTGGGAGGAGTTAGCGTGCAAAATTTGGCTATAATAAGAATAATAATAATAATAATAATAATATATATGTGAGATAACAATAAGTGATCTTGCTATGCAAGAACACTTAACTAGAAAATCTACAATTTCTGGGGAAATTGTGTGACGTGTTCTTGCCTCCACCTACTGGGGGGGTCATAATGTTTTGGCTGATCATGGGGGGTCATAATGTTTTGGCCGATCATGGGGGGGTCATAATGTTTTGGCTGATCATGGGGGGTCATAATGTTTTGGCTGATCATGTGGGACTACTTATAATCCCCCTCAGAACTGTGTGGGACTACCTATAATTCCCCTCAGAGCTGTGTGGGACTACCTATAATCCCCCTCAGAGCTGTGTGGGACTACCTATAATCCCCCTCAGAGCTTTGTGGGACTACCTATAATCCCCTCAGCTGTGTGGGACTACCTATTATACCCCTCAGAGCTGTGTGGGACTACCTATAATCCCCCTCAGAGCTTTTGTCACCTCCCACTCTAGTTTTGATCATTTCTCCATTCATTCCTATGGGACAAATTTTGCCGCAAAAATGACGATATTTCGTGAACCATTTGGCGAAACGTTCCACAAAGTAATAGCACACCATTCGGGAACAATCCGCACGTTTTGGTATATATTCGGTATATGTAGTGTAAAAACTGTGGGAGGAGTTAGCGTGCAAAATTTGGCTATAATAAGAATAATAATAATAACTAGAAAAGGTACAATTTCTGGGGAAATTGTGTGACGTGTTCTTGCCTCCACCTACTGGAGTGGGCGGAGTAACTGGGTGGAGTGGCTTGAGTAACTAAACATTTTTTTTTTTTTTTCAAAAATTATTATTTATTTTTTTTTAATGATTTTTTTTTTATTTAATTATTTCTAAAAAAAATATTTTTCAAAAATTATTTTTTTTTCAAAAAAGATTTTTTTTTTCAAATTTCCTAATTTTCATTTTTTTTAATGATTTTTTTGAATTATTATTATTTTTTTTTTAAATGATATTTTTTTTTTCAAAAAAGATTTTTTTTTTTCAAAAAAGATTTTTTTTTCAAAAAATATTTTTTTTTTCAAAAAATATTTTTTTTTTCAAAAAATATTTTTTTTTTTCACATTTCCTAATTTTTTTTTTTCTCTAAAATTATTATTATTTTTTTTATAAAGTTTTTTTTTCAAAAATGTTTTTTTTTTAATTATTATTTTTTTTAATTATTATTTTTATAAAATTATTTTTTTTTCCAAAAAAGATTTTTTTTTCCAAAAAAGATTTTTTTTTTTTCCAAAAAAAGATTTTTTTTTCCAAAAAAGATTTTTTTTTTTCAAATTTCCTAATTTTCTTTTTTTCTAAAATTATTTTCTTTTTTATTTTTTTATTATTTTTTTTTAATTATTTTTTTTATCAAATTTCATAATTTCATAATTCCCCTCAGAGCTGTGTGGGACTAGCTATAATCCCCCTCAGAGCTGTGTGGGACTACCTATAATCCCCCTCAGAGCTCTGTGGGACTACCTATAATTCCCCTCAGAGCTGTGTGGGACTACCTATAATTCCCCTCAGAGCTGTGTGGGACTACCTATAATTCCCCTCAGAGCTGTGTGGGACTACCTATAATTCCCCTCAGAGCTGTGTGGGACTACCTATAATTCCCCTCAGAGCTGTGTGGGACTACCTATAATTCCCCTCAGAGCTGTGTGGGACTACCTATAATTCCCCTCAGAGCTGTGTGGGACTACCTATAATTCCCCTCAGAGCTGTGTGGGACTACCTATAATCCCCCTCAGAGCTGTGTGGGACTACCTATAATCCCCTCAGAGCTGTGTGGGACTACCTATAATCCCCCTCAGAGCTGTGTGGGACTACCTATAATCCCCTCAGAGCTGTGTGGGACTAGCTATAATCCCCCTCAGAGCTGTGTGGGACTAGCTATAATCCCCCTCAGAGCTGTGTGGGACTACCTATAATCCCCCTCAGAGCTGTGTGGGACTACCTATAATCCCCCTCAGAGCTGTGTGGGACTACCTATAATCCCCCTCAGAGCTGTGTGGGACTACCTACAATCCCCCTCAGAGCTGTGTGGGACTACCTATAACCCCCCTCAGAGCTGTGTGGAACTAGCTATAATCCCCTCAGAGCTGTGTGGGAGGAGCTATAATTCTCCTCAGAGGTTTTGTCACCTCCCACTCTAGTTTTGAACATTTCTCCATTCATTCCTATGGGACAAATTTTGCCGCAAAAATTACGATATTTTGTGAACCATTTGGCAAAACGTTCCACAAAGTAATAGCACACCATTCGGGAACAATCCGCACGTTTTGGTATATATTCGGTATATGTAGCGTAAAAACTGTGGGAGGAGTTAGCGTGCAAAATTTGGCTATAATAAGAATAATAATAATAACTAGAAAAAATACAATTTCTGGGGAAATTGTGTGACGTGTTCTTGCCTCCACCTACTGGAGTGGGCGGAGAAACTGGGTGGAGTGGCTTGAGTAACTAAACATTTATTTATTTTTTTCAAAAATAATATTTTTTTTTTTTTTTTTAATGATTTTTTTTTTTCAAATGATTTTTTAGATTTTTATTCAATTTTTTGAGCCCTCAGAGCTGTGTGGGACTACCTATAATCCACCTCAGATGTGTGGGACTACCTATAATCCCCCTCAGAGCTGTGTGGGACTACCTATAATCCCAGTCAGAGCTGTGTGGGACTACCTATAATCCCCCTCAGAGCTGTGTGGGACTACCTATAATTCCCCTCAGAGCTGTGTGGGACTACCTATAATCCCCCTCAGAGCTGTGTGGGACTACCTATAATTCCCCTCAGCTGTGTGGGACTACCTATAATTCCCCTCTGAGCTTTTGTCACCTCCCACTCTAGTTTTGATCATTTCTCCATTCATTCCTATGGGACAAATTTCGCCGCAAAAATGACGATATTTCGTAAACCATTCGGCGAAACGACGAAGACTACCTATAATTGCCCTCAGAGCTATGTGGGAGGAGCTATAATTCCCCTCAGAGCTTTTGTCACCTCCTACTAGTTTTGAACATTTCTCCATTCATTCCTATGGGACAAATTTCGCCGCAAAAATGACGATATTTCGTAAACCATTCGGCGAAACGACGAAGACTACCTATAATTGCCCTCAGAGCTGTGTGGGAGGAGCTATAATTCCCCTCAGAGCTTTTGTCACCTCCTACTAGTTTTGAACATTTCTCCATTCATTCCTATGGGACAAATTTCGCCGCAAAAATGACGATATTTCGTGAACCATTCGGAAAAACGTTCCACAAAGTAATAGCACACCATTCGGGAACAATCCGCACGTTTTGGTATATATTCGGTATATGTAGCATAAAAACTGTGGGAGGAGTTAGCGTGCAAAATTTGGCTATAAGAATAATAATAATAATAATAATAATAATAATAATAATATATATGTGAGATAACAATAAGTGATCTTGCTATGCAAGAACACTTAATAATATATATGTGAGATAACAATAAGTGATCTTGCTATGCAAGAACACTTAATAATAATAATATATATGTGAGATAACAATAAGTGATCTTGCTATGCAAGAACACTTAATAATAATAATATATATGTGAGATAACAATAAGTGATCTTGCTATGCAAGAACACTTAATAATAATAATATATATGTGAGATAACAATAAGTGATCTTGCTATGCAAGAACACTTAATAAGAACTAGAAAAGATACAATTTCTGGGGAAATTGTGTGACGTGTTCTTGCCTCCACCTACTAGAGTGGGCGGAGTAACTGGGTGGAGTGGCTTGAGTAACTAAACTTTTATTAATTTTTTTTCAAAAATGATTATTTATTTTTTTAATGATTTTTTTGATTTTTATTTAATTATTTAAAAAAAATATATTTTTTTCAAAAAAATTTTTTTTTTTTCAAAAAAGATATTTTTTTTCAAATTTCCTAATTTTCATGTTTTTTTCTAAAATTATTTTATTTTTCATTTTTTTATTATTATTATTTTTTTTTAATTATTTTTTTTTTTCAAATTTCATAATTCCCCTCAGAGCTGTGTGGGAGGAGCTATAATCCCCCCTCAGAGCTGTGTGGGACTAGTTATAATTCCGCTCAGAGCTGTGTGGGACTACCTATAATTCCCCTCAGAGCTGTGTGGGAGGAGCTATAATTCCCCTCAGAGCTGTGTGGGACTACCTATAATTCCCCTCAGAGCTGTGTGGGACTACCTATAATCCCCCTCAGAGCTGTGTGGGATTCCCCTCAGCTGTGTGGGACTACCTATAATCCCCCTCAGAGCTGTGTGGGACTACCTATAATTCCCCTCAGAGCTGTGTGTGACTACCTATAATCCCCCTCAGAGCCGTGTGGGACTACCTATAATTCCCCTCAGAGCCGTGTAGGACTACCTATAATTCCCCTCAGCTGTGTGACTACCTATAATTCCCCTTAGAGCTGTGTGTGACTACCTATAATCCCCCTCAGAGCTGTGTGGGACTACCTATAATTCCCCTTAAAGCTGTGTGGGAGTACCTATAATTCCCCTCAGAGCCGTGTAGGACTACCTATAATTCCCCTCAGCTGTGTGACTACCTATAATTCCCCTTAGAGCTGTGTGGGACTACCTATAATTCCCCTCAGAGCCGTGTAGGACTACCTATAATTCCCCTCAGCTGTGTGACTACCTATAATTCCCCTTAGAGCTGTGTGTGACTACCTATAATCCCCTTTAGAGCTGTGTGGGACTACCTATAATTCCCCTCAGAGCCGTGTGGGACTACCTATAATTCCCCTCAGAGCCGTGTAGGACTACCTATAATCCCCCTCAGCTGTGTGGGACTACCTATAATCCCCCTCAGCTGTGTGTGACTACCTATAATCCCCCTCAGAGCTGTGTGGGAGGAGCTATAATTCCCCTCAGAGCTTTTGTCACCTCCCACTCTAGTTTTGAACATTTCTCCATTCATTCCTATGGGACAAATTTTGCCGCAAAAATGACGATATTTCGTAAACCATTCGGAAAAACGTTCCACAAAGTAATAGCACACCATTCGGGAACAATCCGCACATTTTGGTATATATTCGGTATATGTAGCGTAAAAACTGTGGGAGGAGTTAGGGTGGTAAATTTGGCTATAATAAGAATAATAATAATAACTAGAAAAGATACAATTTCTGGGGAAATTGTGTGACGTGTTCTTGCCTCCACCTACTGGAGTGGGCGGAGTAACTGGGTGGAGTGGCTTGAGTAACTAAACTTTTATTTATTTTTTTCAAAAATGATTTATTTTTTTTAATGATTTTTTTTAAATGTTTTTTTTTTTAATTTTTATTTAATTATTTCTAAAAAAAAATTGTTTTTTCAAAAATAATTTTTTTTTTTTTTCAAAAATTATTTTTTTTTTCCAAAAAGATATTTTTTTTTCAAATTTCCTAATTTTCATTTTTTTTTCTAAAATGATTGATTTTTTTTTATAAAAAAAAATTTTTTTAATTAATTTTTTTGAATTATTATATTTTTTTTTTCAAAGAATATTATTTTTTTTCAAATTTCCTAATTTTTTTTTCTAAAATTATTATTTTTTTTTTTTTAAATTTTTTTTTTTCAAAAATGTTTTTTTTTTTTTTTAATGATTTTTTTTAATTATTATTTTTTTTTAAATGATATTTTTTTCCTAAAATAATATTTTTTTCAAAAAAAATTTTTTTTTTTTTTTTAAATTTCCTAATTTTCATTTTTTTTTCTAAAATTATTTTTTTTTTATTTTTTTATTTTTTTATTTTTTTTTAATTTTTTCTTTTCAAATTTCATAATTCCCCTCAGAGCTGTGTGGGGCTAGTTATAATTCCCCTCAGAGTTGTGTAGGACTACCTATAATCCCCCTCAGAGCTGTGTTAGACTACCTATAATTCCCCTCAGAGCTGTGTGGGACTACCTATAATTCTCCCTCAGAGCTGTGTGGGACTACCTATAATTCCCCTCAGAGCTGTGTGGGACTACCTATAATTCCCCTCAGAGCTGTGTGGGACTACCTATAATTCCCCTTAGAGCTGTGTGGGACTACCTATAATTCCCCTCAGAGCTGTGTGGGACTACCTATAATTCCCCTCAGAGCTGTGTGGGACTACCTATAATTGCCCTCAGCTGTGTGGGACTACCTATAATCCCCTCAGAGCTGTGTGGGACTACCTATAATCCCCCTCAGAGCTGTGTGGGACTACCTATAATCCCCCTCAGAGCTGTGTGGGACTACCTATAATTCCCCTCAGCTGTGAGGGACTACCTATAATTCCCCTCAGCTGTGTGGGACTACCTATAATCCCCCTCACAGATGTGTGGGACTACCTATAATCCCCCTCAGAGCTGTGTTGGACTACCTATAATTCCCCTCAGAGCTGTGTTGGACTACCTATAATTCCCCTCAGAGCTGTGTAGGACTACCTATAATCCCCCTCAGAGCTGTGTGGGACTACCTATAATTCCCCTCAGAGCTGTGTGGGACTACCTATAATCCCCCTCAGAGATGTGTGGGACTACCTATAATCCCCTCAGAGCTGTGTGGGACTACCTATAATTCCCCTCAGAGCTGTGTGGGACTACCTATAATCCCCCTCAGCTGTGTGGGACTACCTATAATCCCCCTCAGCTGTGTGGGACTACCTATAATTCCCCTCAGAGCTGTGTGGGACTACCTATAATTGCCCTCAGGGCTGTGTGGGAGGAGCTATAATTCCCCTCAGAGCTTTTGTCACCTCCCACTCTAGTTTTGAACATTTCTCCATTCATTCCTATGGGACAAATTTCGCCGCAAAAATGACGATATTTCGTGAACCATTCGGAAAAATGTTCCACAAAGTAATAGCACACCATTCGGGAACAATCCGCACGTTTTGGTATATATTCGGTATATGTAGCGTAAAAACTGTGGGAGGAGTTAGGGTGGTAAATTTGGCTATAAGAATAATAATAATATATATGTGAGATAACAATAAGTGATCTTGCTATGCAAGAACACTTAATAACTAGAAAAGATACAATTTATGGGGAAATTGTGTGACGTGTTCTTGCCTCCACCTACTGGAGTGGGCGGAGTAACTGGGTGGAGTGGCTTGAGTAACTAAACTTTTATTTATTTTTTTCAAAAATGATTATTTTTTTTAATGATTTTTTTTAAATGATTTTTTTTGATTTTTATTAAATTATTTCTAAAAAAAAATATTTTTCAAAAATGATTTTTTTTTCCAAAAAGATTTTTTTTTTCAAAAATTTTTTTTTTTTCAAATTTCCTAATTTTCATTTTTTTTTCTAAAATGATTGATTTTTTATAAAAAAAAAAAATTTTCAAAAATTATTTTTTCAAAAATTATTATTTTTTTTTAATGATATTTATTCAAAATATTTTTTTTTCTAAAAATATTTTTTTTTTTCTAAAAATATTTTTTTTTTTTTCAAATTTCCTAGTTTCCTTTTTTTTTCTAAAATTATTGATTTTTTTTTTTTTTTTTATAAAAAATTTTTTTTTCAAAAATAATTTTTTTTGATGATTTTTTTCAAAAATAATTTTTTTTGATGATTTTTTTTTTTATTATTATTTTTTTTAAATTATATTTTTTTTTTTTTTAAAATTATTATTTTTTTTTCTAAAATTATTATTTTTTTCAAATTTTCTAATTTTCATTTTTTTTTTTCTAAAATTATTATTTTTTTTTTTATTATTATTTTTTTTTTTAATTATTATTTTTTTTTTTTTCAAATTTCATAATTTCATAATTCCCCTCAGAGCTGTGTGGCACTACCTATAATCCCCATCAGAGATGTGTGGGACTACCTATAATCTCCCTCAGAGATGTGTGGGACTACCTATAATCTCCCTCAGAGATGTGTGGGACTACCTATAATTCCCCTCAGAGCTGTGTGGGACTACCTATAATCCCCCTCAGCTGTGTGGGACTACCTATAATTCCCCTCAGAGATGTGTGGGACTACCTATAATTCCCCTCAGAGATGTGTGGGCCTACCTATAATTCCCCTCAGAGCTGTGTGAGACTACCTATAATCCCCCTCAGAGTTGTGTGGGACTACCTATAATCTCCCTCAGAGATGTGTGGGACTACCTATAATCTCCCTCAGAGATGTGTGGGACTACCTATAATTCCCCTCAGAGCTGTGTTGGACTACCTATAATTCCCCTCAGAGCTGTGTAGGACTACCTATAATCCCCCTCAGAGCTGTGTTGGACTACCTATAATTCCCCTCAGAGCTGTGTGGGACTACCTATAATTCTCCTCAGAGCTGTGTGGGACTACCTATAACCCCCCTCAGAGCTGTGTGGACTACCTATAATCCCCCTCAGCTGTGTGGGACTACCTATAATTCCCCTCAGCTGTGTGGGACTACCTATAACCCCCCTCAGAGATGTGTGGGACTACCTATAATTCCCCTCAGAGATGTGTGGGACTACCTATAATTCCCCTCAGAGATGTGTGGGACTACCTATAATTCCCCTCAGAGCTGTGTGGGACTACCTATAATCCCCCTCAGCTGTGTGGGACTAATTATAATCCCCCTCAGCTGTGTGGGACTACCTATAATTCCTCTCAGAGCTGTGTGGGACTACCTATAATTTTTCTCAGAGCTGTGTGGGAGGAGCTATAATTCCCCTCAGAGCTTTTGTCACCTCCCACTCTAGTTTTGAACATTTCTCCATTCATTCCTATGGGACAAATTTCGCCGCAAAAATGACGATATTTCGTGAACCATTCGGAAAAATGTTCCACAAAGTAATAGCACACCATTCGGGATCATTCCGCACGTTTTGGTATATATTCGGTATATGTAGCATAAAAACTGTGGGAGGAGTTAGGGTGGTAAATTTGGCTATAAGAATAATAATAATATATATGTGAGATAACATTAAGTGATCTTGCTATGCAAGAACACTTAATAATAATATATATGTGAGATAACAATAAGTGATCTTGCTATGCAAGAACACTTAATAATATATATGTGAGATAACAATAAGTGATCTTGCTATGCAAGAACACTTAATAATAATATATATGTGAGATAACAATAAGTGATCTTGCTATGCAAGAACACTTAATAATATATATGTGAGATAACATTAAGTGATCTTACTATTCAAGAACACTTAATAATATATATATGAGATAACAATAAGTGATCTTGCTATGCAAGAACACTTAATAATAATATATATGTGAGATAACATTAAGTGATCTTGCTATGCAAGAACACTTAATAAGAATAATAATATATATGTGAGATAACAATAAGTGATCTTGCTATGCAAGAGCACTTAATTATATAGAGGAATAGTAATAAAACTGAGTAAAAATGTGAAAAAATGCTGTGAAAGTGATCCTGTGACTGATAAAATTCAATAAAATTCAAAATGGTGAAAAATAACAGTTTGTTAATATAGTGAATATAAAAACATAAAACCATTTGAAATCATTTGAAATAAATAAATAGCAAGTGAATATAAGGTGAAAAAAGGTCGCCAAACTGTATATATGTATTGATACAGTGGTATAGTCCAGTGGGTGACACAGTATATAGTCCTGTGAGTGACACAATATATGTGAATAGCCGTGGGAAAAAATTGTATTTCTAGGTGCGGTGATGGTGATCCTGTCTGGTCGGCTTCAGCATTTATTGAGAAGGAGGCTTACCAGAAATCACAGACTAAATGAGACATACGCCTCATAAGTCGTGACAGGCTTTGTGTGTGGAGGGTTACCAGGTCCCTATTCCATGGATGTATTCCTGGGAGTATGCGCGTAAACGGGCAGGAGGGATGCGGTCATCAAAATCTCCAATAACATTCGGTCATATTTGAGAAAAGAGAACTCGCATAGTGTGATACCGTAAAATACTTTTAATGAGGTAAAAACAGATTAAAAACACTCAAATTTTGGAAGTAATATTCAGGCTCATAGAATGGTAGTAGGTGTCAGAAAGTGCTGCTGCTGTAGTCCACCCGACGCGTTTCGTCCTCTGGGACTTCGTCTGGGGTGTGGACTACAAGCATCAGCAGTGTATTTATATAGGGAGAATGACCCCAATCTGTTTGTGAACTCGTGTGACCGGAAGTTGACCTCACTTCCGGTCCGGCGGCATTTCGCTGTTATATTTGTAATAAAAGCTTATTATGTGTGTGGGAGTAGGTAGTAAAAATAATGGGGATTAGCATTATTGAATGCATATGATTGTTTTTATAGTAGATCGAGGAGGGACACAGTAATGCCGCGTACACACGAAGGGATTATCCCGCGGGATTGTCCGCTGGACTAAGTCCACCGGATAATCCCCTCGTGTGTGGGCCTCCGACTGACTTTTTTTTTAAAAATCCGGCGGACTAAAGTTTTAAGTTTTGTTTTAAAATTATCCGCTGGACTTGGCAGTCCGGCGGACAATCCCGCCGTTAGTAGGCTAGTCCGCCGGACTTTTGAAATGAACGGACTTGCCGCTCATCGGAAAGTCCGTTCATTTAGCACGTGACTTCAGGTACGTAGCTAGCGTAGGCAGTAAATGCCGGCGCGCTAGCTCCGTCACCTGGCATGGATTTAAAGGGACTCCCCCAAATCCATCTCAGACCCTTATCCGAGCACGCAGCCCGGCAGGCCAGGAAAGGGGTGGGGACAAGCAAGCGCCCCCCCCCCCTCCTGAGCCGTACCGTACGAGCAAGGCCCCCCCACCCCAAAGCACCTTGTCCCCATGTTGATGAGGACAAGGGCCTCTTCCCGACAACCCTGGCCATTGGTTGTCGGGGTCTGCGGGCGGGGGCTTATCGGAATCTGGGAGCCCCCTTTTATAAGGGGGCCCCCAGATCCCGGCCCCCCACCCTATGTGAATGAGTATGGGGTACGATGTACCCCTACCCATTCACCTAAGGTGTAACATGTAAAGTAAAAAAACACACTTTTGAAAAAATATTTTATTGCACTGCTCCGGGGGTCTTCTTCCGTCTTGGGGGTCTTCTCGCCGGACTCCTCCGCCATTTACCTAGCTCTTTTACAGAGTGGAGAAGTCCGGCTGCCTTCTTCGTCGTCGCCGCCGTCGTCTGGGGGTCTCGATCCGCCTTCGGGGGTCTTCCGGGGTCTCTTCTGTTCTTGCCGCTGTCGTCGCTTTCTGCGCCACCTTCTTCTTCTTCTTCCGCCTTCTTCTTCTTCTTCTTCTTCTTCTTCCGATGTTGACACGTCGCTCTCTCTGGCCGGAATGCCAGAGCCGCGCTGTGCTGGGACTTATATAGGACAAGGGGACAGGGTCACATGCTCATGTCACATGGTGACCCCGCCCCCTTGTGATGTCACAGTCCCGGAGGATGCTGGGACTGTGACATCACAGGGGGCGGGGTCACCATGTGACATGAGCATGTGACCCTGTCCCCTTGTCCCTATATAAGTCCCAGCACAGCGCGGCTCTGGCATTCGTGTCAACATCGGAAGAAGAAGAAGAAGAAGAAGAAGAAGAAGAAGAAGAAGAAGAAGAAGGCGGAAGAAGAAGAAGGCGGAAGAAGAAGAAGAAGGCGGCGCAGAAAGCGACGACAGCGGCAAGAACAGAAGAGACCCCGGAAGACCCCCGAAGGCGGATCGAGACCCCCAGACGACGGCGGCGACGACGAAGAAGGTAGCCGGACTTCCCCGCTCGGTAAAAGAGCTAGGTAAATGGCGGAGGAGTCCGGCGAGAAGACCCCCAAGACGGAAGAAGACCCCCGGAGCAGTGCAATAAAATATTTTTTAAAAAGTGTGGTTTTTTACTTTACATTTTACACCTTAGGTGAATGGGTAGGGGTACATCGTACCCCATACTCATTCACATAGGGTGGAGGGCCGGGATCTGGGGGCCCCCTTATAAAAGGGGGCTCCCAGATTCCGATAAGCCCCCCCGCCCGCAGACCCCGACAACCAATGGCCAGGGTTGCCGGGAAGAGGCCCTTGTCCTCATTAACATGGGGACAAGGTGCTTTGGGGTGGGGGGGCCGCACGGCCCCCCTTTCCCCAGGACACCCCCCATGTTGAGGGCACGCGGCCTGGTACGGCTCAGGAGGGGGGGGCGCTCGCTCGTCCCCACCCCTTTCCTATCCTGCCGGGCTGCGTGCTCGGATAAGGGTCTGGGATGGATTTGGGGGGGACCCCCATGCCGTTTTTCAGCGTGGGGAGTCCCTTTAAATCCATGCCAGGTGACGGGGCTAGCGCGCCGGCATTTACTGCCTACGCTAGCTACGTACCTGAAGTTACATTCTAAATGAACGGACTGCTCCGTGTGTGGGCAAGTCCGTTCATTTTCAAAAGTCCCGCGGACTTTGTCGAGCGGATTGTCCGCCGGAGAAGTCCGGGCGTGTGTGGGCAAGTCACACACTCGGAAAGTCCGGCGAAGCCCCGCTGGAAAGACCGGCGGATTGTCCGCTGGACTAGGTCCGGCAGGAAAAGTCTGAACGTGTGTACGCGGCATTGGTCTCATCTCCTCGATCCTGTCCCTTGGTTTTCGGCGGTGGAACGCAGCGCGCGTGACGTCATGACGTCACTTCCGCCGGCCGCTGGCTAAGCTTTGTCTTAGCCAAGCCTCATTGTGAAGAGGGGCGGGGCGGCCGCGCACAATAACAACACGTCGCGGCAGCTCTATATAGCATACAGGGATGGTTTTTACTGATAGGTGAACCCCTGCAAGTGCACATGCGCTGCTCGTAGTTCCGTCAGACCGGACATATGTTGCTGACACTGCTGGGCATCCCTTCTAGTGATTTAGAATTTAATAAAGACATGGCTAAGACTGGATAATTTAATGAAGGGAATAGGATAAATCTATATGCGGAATGTTGCCACATTGAAACAGGTTAAACAGGTACTGATGGGCATTGGTGGGTGGCACTGATGGGCATTGATGGGCAGCACTGATAGGCAGCACTGATAGCCAGCACTGACTGGCATCACTAATGGGCACTGATTGGTGGCACTTGTGGGCAGTGATGCGCACTGATTACTGCCACTGTTGGGCACTGATTGCTGGCACTGGTGGGCAATGGTGGACACTGATTGGTGACACAGTTGGCGCTATATTGTAATCAGTGCCCTGATTACATGTGTAGATGTCCCCCTCCGTGGAGATGATGAGGATCGATTCCCAGCATCTCCGTGTTTGGACACAGATCACATGGTTAAAGAGCTGCGGACACGGCTCTTTACAGAGATCGGGGTGCAACCCCGTGGGCACGCAAGAGCTTCTATTCTGGAACGTCATCATATGAGGGCGTCCCAGAACTACAGCCACAGGCGGGGCTGGCCGCAACTAGTTAATAAATTAAATCATCATTTAAAAACTGCATTTTGTATTTACTTGGATTATCTTGTGTAATAATAAAATTTGTTTAACCGCTTAAGGACTGCCTGCACATTTACGTCGGCAGAATGGCACGGCTGGGCACATCAATGTACAGGTACGTTGCTCTTTAAGTGCCCAGCCGTGGGTCGCGCACATGCCGCCAGCGGTGCGCTCACAACCTGGTCCTGAGCTCTGTGACCATGGCCGCGGGACCCGCGGACCCGATCGCCACTGGTGTCCCACGATCAGGTCACAGAGCTGAAGAACGGGGAGAGGTAAGTGTAAACAAACCTCTCCCCGTGCTTCCTAGTGAGACTGACACTGATCGTCTGTTTCCTGTCATCTAAAAAGACGATCAGTGATGTTGAATGCCAAGCCACGCCCCCCCTACAGTAAAAAAAACACACACACTTCACACTTAACCCCTCCCCGCCCCCCAGTGGTTAACTCCTTCACTGCCAGTGGCATTTACACAGGAATCAGTGCATTTAAATAGCACTGATTGCTGTATAAATGACAATGGTCCCAAAAATGTGTCAAAAATGTCCGATGTGTCCGCCATAATGTCGCAGTCACAATAAAAATCGCTGATCGCCGCCATTACTAATAAAAAAAATATATTAATAAAAATGCTATAAAACTATCCCCTATTTTATAAACGCTATAACTTTTGCGCAAACCAATCAGTAATTTCTAATTGCAATTTTTTTTTACCAGAAATATGTAGAAGAATATGTATCGGCCTAAACTGAGGAAAAAAATAGTTTTTTTATATATTTTTGGGGGATCTTTATTATAGCAAAAAGTAAAAAAATTTTTCAAAATTGGCGCTCTATTTTTGTTTATAGCACAAAAAATAAAAACCGCAGAGGTGATCAAATACCACCAAAAGAAAGCTCTATTTGTGGGAAAAAAAGGATGCCAATTTTGCTTGGGAGCCATGTCGCACGACCGCGCAATTGTCAGTTAAAGCAACGCAGTGCCAAATCGCAAAAAGGGGCCTGGTCCTTTGGCTGCAAATTGGTCCGGGGCTTAAGTGGTTAATGATCTGAAACATTTAAGTGTGACAAATATGCACACATATAAAATCAGCATCAGCATAGGACTATTAATGTCGGTTTGTTTTATTTGGAATGTGAGTACATTTCTTTATTTTAATAAATTCTATTTTACAGATATACTGCCCTATGTGTGTTTATATCTTAAATGTTTCTAATATATGGGAATGAAGCCCGAAGAATTAGCAGGATTGCACCACCTACTGCAAGCATGTTTGGGATTTATCCCTAAAACGCTTTTGGCTTCTCATTCGTGTGAGAGCCCCATTTGGTTCCGGTATCCATCCAACCTCACTCTTATTTATATTGGATTTCTGGGAGCCTTCTCTGGAGTTCTGAATCACCTCTTGCACTCTTGTGGACTTCATTTCAAGCACTTGAGCACAGACTGTCACTGGAATGACTGACTAAATTTTGATCATCTGTGAAAATTGTATTCAATATATTGTTTCACATCTATCTGTATAATAGTGCTGAACAGTATATTGGCATTGATCAAAGGTTTTGTATCTTTAACCACTTCCGGACCGCCCACCGTCATTATATGGCGGTACTTTGAAGAGGAATATCGTTGTTATGGCAGCTGCCATAACCCTGGTATCCTCTTCTTCAGCGGGTGGTCCGCTTTCAGATAAAAGTGGTCTCTGTGGCAAATTTACCGCAAGATCACTTTTATTGGTGGCGGGAGAGGGGCTTCCCCTCCTGCCGCATTCCGTGACCTCCGCCGCTTACCGGAGCCGCCGGCACAGGCGATCGGATCCTGTGTCCTCTGCAGGGCCGGTGCTACCACTAGGCAAACTAGGCGGCCGCCTAGGGCGCCCTGCTGCCTAGGGCGCCCAGCCACTGATTTTCCTACTCTCTTTATTCTGCAGCAAGCAACTAAGTCTCAGCATCAGCAGGCGGCGCCGCTCTGTTCACACATAGTGTCAAAGGCGACTCCCACAGCAAGCAAACATTCATTGATGGGCACTGGTAGGCTGCATTGAAGGGCGCTGGTAGCCTGCATTTGATGGGTGCTGGTGAGGCTATATTTGATGGGCGCTGGTGAGGCTACATTTGATGGGCGCTGGTGAGGCTGCATTTGATGGGCGCTGGTGAGGCTGCATTTGATGGGCGCTGGTGAGGCTGCATTTGATGGGCGCTGGTGAGACTGCATTTGATGGTCGCTGGTGAGGCTACATTTGATGGGCGCTGGTGAGGCTGCATTTGATGGGCACTTTATTGAAAAGGTGGGATTTACATGGGAAGGGAAAAGGGGGCGAAATCAGCCAAGGAGGGGCGGCAAAATTAGGTTTCGCCTAGGGTGTCAAAAATCCTTGCACCAGCCCTGGTCCTCTGTGGTATGGAGCTGTGAGGGGAAGATGCCCCCCCACCTGGCTCCATACCAATGCAGGACGGAAACAACGTCAAAACTTCAATTTCGCCCATAACTCTTAAAGCAACATTTTTTTTATGACTTTTTTTTTTTATTGCATTTTAGTGTAAATTTTTTTGACCCCAGATCTCATATTTAAGAGGTCCTGTCGTGCTTTTTTTCTATTACAAGGGATGTTTACATTCCTTGTAATAGGAATAAAAGTGACACAATTTTTTTTTTAAAAGAACAGTGTAAAAATAAAAAATAAAAGGCAATAAAAATAAAAAAAATCTTTTTTAAGCGCGCCCTGTCCCACCGTGCTCGCTTGCCGAAGCCAACGCATACGTGAGTAGCGCCCGCATATGAAAACGGTGTTCAAACCAAACATGTGAGGTATCAGCGTGATCGTTATAGAGAGAGCAATAATTCTAGCCATAGACATCCTCTGTAACCCATAACATGCAACCTGTAGAATTTTTTAAACGTCGCATATGGGGATTTTACGGTGTGACAGAAAGTATTGCAACGACCACCATTTTATTCTCTAGAGTGTTAGAAAAAAATATATATATGCTGTTTGGGGGGTTCTAGGTAATTTTTTAGCAAAAAAATAATGATTTTAACTTGTAAACAACAAGTTTGAAAAATAGGCCCGGTCTTAAAGTGGTTAAACTTGTGCTAGCAGCTTTTCCTGTTTTTTTCACTTATTTCCTGATACATTACACAAATCTAAGTATGGAATTGCACATGCATATATTTGTTATTTTTAATCGACAGTCTTATTGCAATGCACTTCATGTTCCAGGCAGCCACTGTGCTTTGCAGTTGTGTACTGTGTGAGCCTGTACTGTGCCCATGATTGGCAAAATAATGGGTTTGTTTTGTAGAAGCCACAGTTAAGCCCCATACACACGGTCGGACTTTTTCATGGATTCTGTCCGATCGGACAATGTTGTTGAAAAATCAGACCGTGTGTATGCACCATCGGACAGTGTACGTCGGATTGTCCGACGGACAAAGTCTTATCTCCTGCTGGAAAGATTTGCCGACAACACGGTCCGATCACACCAAATCCGATCGTGTGTACGGTTGTCCGACCGGACAAAGTGCTACGCATGCTCAGATCACATTACAAGACCAAAGCTATTGGCTACTAGCCTCTACGTAGTCCCGTCGTAGGCAACAAACGTCACCGCGTTCAGAATGATCGGATTTTCCGACAACTTTGTCTGACCGTGTGTACGCAAAACCAACATCAGACAAAGTATGACGGACATGGTCCGACGGACCTGGTCCGCGGATTGTCCGACCGTGTGTATGGGGCTTTAGAATTGTGTACTTACCTTACCTTTATGTCACTCTTGTCAGAGTCTCAAGAAACTCCTGGGTAAGTTTTACCTTTCTGAGAAAGTCGGAGTTATTCAGGTTCCCATTAGCCTTGCATTTAGGCTGGGCAATGGGCCCATTAACAGCTGTCTTGTGGAATGCAGTGCAAAGGGTCAGAAGTTTCTGTATGATCAGAAGTACTGTTTTTTCTTCAGGGTTGTAGATCAAAAAGGCAGTGGGGTTAAAAAGGAGCATAAGGTAGGCAAATACCTGCTATTTTGCTTAGGTAAATTAAAGTGTTTATATGACCAAGACCTTTTTTTAGTTTTAGGTAGAATAAGGATGGGTTAAAATGGCAATGTCTGAGCTTCTGTACCTTGCTATCCCTTTTTTTTTTATTTATTTATTACAGGATTTATATAGCGCCAACAGTTTACGCAGCGCTTTACAATATAAAAAGGGAGACAATACAGTTATAATACAATAAAATACAAGAGGATTAAGGGGGCCCTGCTCAGAAGAGCTTACAATCTAAAAGGGTGGGGGAGGTGATACAAAAGGTTGTTACTGAATGAGCTGATGGAAGTGGTAGAAGATTAGTTGGAGACATGATAGGCTTCCCGGAAGAGATGAGTTTTCAGGGATCGCCTGAAGGTAGCTAGAGTAGGGGATAGCCGGACAGGTTGAGGCAGCGAATTCCAGAGGATGGGAGAGGCTCTAGAGAAATCCTGGAGACGAGCATGGGAGGAGGAAACAAGAGAGCTTGACAGGAGGAGATCTTGAGAAGAGCGGAGAGGACGGTTTGGGATATGTTTGAAGACAAGATTGGCGATGTAGCTCGGGGCAGAGTTGTGGATGGCTTTGTAAGTTGTGGTTAGTATTTTGAATTTAATTCGCTGGGTGATTGGGAGCCAGTGTAGGGATTGGAGAAGAGGGTTGGCAGACACTGAACGGTTGGTAAGGTGGATAAGTCTGGCAGCAGCATTCATGATAGACTGAAGAGGGTGGAGCCTATGGAGAGGCAGGCCAATGAGAAGGGAGTTGCAATAGTCAAGGCGAGAGATAACAAGGGAGTGAATGAAGAGCTTGGTGGTGTCATTTGTTAAAAAGGGCGAATTTTAGAGATGTTACGGAGGTGAAGTCTACAAACTTTTGACAGCGATTGGACTTGAGGCTGAAATGACAAGTCCGAGTCTAGGATTACACCGAGTACCCTGGCGTGAGGGGAGGGACTGATGGTTGCATTGTTGATTTTGATGGAAAAGTCATGGAGGGGGGCACGGGGGGGGGGAATATTAATAGCTCAGTTTTAGAGAGATTTAATTTAAGGAAGTGGTGCGACATCCATGCTGAGATGTCAGTTAGTAAGTTAGTAATGCGAGAGGAGACTGAAGGAGTGAGGTGAGGAGTAGACAGATAGATTTGGGTGTCATCAGCGTATAAGTGGTATTGGAAGCCGTGGGGGGTTATCAAGTGACCAAGGGAGGAGGTGTAGATGTAGAAGAGAAGGGGTCCAAGAACAGAGCCTTGGGGGACCCCCACAGAAAGGGGCAACGGAGAGGAGGAGACAGAGTTGTAGGTAACACTGAAGGAACGCTGTGATAGATAGGCAGAGAACCAGGATAGAGCAGAATCTTTGAGGCCAAGGGAATGTAGTTTATTGAGAAGGAGCGGGTGGTCAACAGTATCAAAGGCTGCAGAGAGGTCAAGTAGTAGCAGTATGGAGTACTGGCTGTCGGATTTAGCAGTCAGTAAATCGTTAGTGAGTTTTAGTAAGGCAGTTTCCGTGGAGTGCTGCGAGCGAAAGCCAGACTGTAAAGGGTCAAGAAGGTTATTTTCACTGAGGTAGGAGCTAAGACGGTTGTAGACTAAGCGCTCTAGAAGTTTAGAGGAGAATGGGAGCAATGAGATGGGCCTTAAGTTATTCAGGTTGGTGGGGTCCAGGGAGGGCTTTTTAAGTATAGGAGTGATCTGCGCATGTTTTAGAGGGGAGGGGAAGGTGCCACTAGAGAGGGAAAGATTGAAGATGTGAGTGAGGGAGTATAGGATAGAAGAAGAGGGTGACCGTAGTAGTTGTGAGGGAACAGGATCCAAGGGACAATTGGTTAGGTGGGCATCTGAGAATGGGCATCTGAGAAAAGTTTTGTAACCTCTTCAATAGTAGCCAATTCAAAGGAGGAGAGTGTTGAAAGTGTCGTGGGTGGGACAGGTGTACGCACAATGGAGGTATCCTCACGAATTGCATTAATCTTGTCTTTGAAGTGATTGGCAATCTCTTGGGCAGTGAGTGAGTTAGTGGGTAGAGGGGGTGGGGGACAAAGCAGAGAGTTAAAGGTTGAGAAGAGCCGACGGGGACTAGATGACAAGGTATTAATAAGAGAGACAAAGTAGGTTTGTTTGGCAGCATGGAGGCAGGAATTGTATTTTAGAAGGACAGATTTAAATAGGGTGAAGTCGTGCAGGCATTTGGTTTTACGCCACAGTCGTTCAAGAGCACGGCAATGTCTCTTGAGATTTCTAGTGTTGTCAGTTTGCCATGGTTGTAACGGTCGGGGCCTGATTCTGCGTGTGGTTAGCGGAGCAAGTGCATCTAGTGATGATGAGATTGAACTGTTGTAGACAGAGGTGGCCAGGTCAGGACAGGACAGGGGAGATATTATGTTGTATAGATGGTCAGTAGAGAAGAGATGGGTTAAAGTGGCGAAGGTTCCTACAAGTAATTGTTTGCTGCTTGGAGGGATGGGTAGTTGGAGGCAAGGATACAGTGGAACTGATGAGGTTGTGATCAGAGAGAGGAAAGGGGGTGTTCGTGAGGTTGCAGGGATTGCAGAGATGGGAGAATACAAGGTCAAGGGTATTACCATTGGAGTGGGTGGAAGTATGTGTCCATTGGGTTAGGTCAAAAGAAGAGGTTAAGTTGAGAAGTTTAGCTGTAGTTGGGCTGTTAACATTGACAGGAATGTTGAAGTCGCCAAGAATTATAGTGGGTATTTCAGAGGAGAGAAAGTAGGGTAGCCAGGCAGCAAAGTCATTGCCCCAGTTTACGCCTGTGCCAGCACAGGACAAGAGGAGTTCTATTTTTTTTATAGGGGCCTATTCACACCTATTCACCTATATTTTATAGGGGCCTATTCACACCTGTATGCTGCATTGCACTGCAACACAGAATCACACAGGTGCTTCTTCGGTGCATCAATTTATATTTTGACCCCATAGACTTTGATGGCAGCAAATTAGTTTGCTGTTTTTAGAGGTGGCTAAACGCTATCTCTGGATGCACCTGCACTCTTTGCTCTGGCTGCATACAAACTGGTCAATTAATTGTGGCCAGTTTGTGTGCGGTCATAAACTTTGCAGAAATTCAGTCCCTGGATACACACCACTGTTACAGTGGTTACAGGCAAATTGAGGCTGCGGTCGAGGTAGGAAACCAACAGGAAGTTGGGCCAGCGGTGGCCATCTTGGAACCATGTGGTATATTGAATGCTGGCTGGCATTTGTATTTTTAATATCGATAAAAGGTGTAAAGATCAAAAGCTGGAAGGAGGTGATTTGGAAGGCTGGAAAGTTGCCAGGAAGGACAGCATAAATCTAATGCACTGGATTTTCAGAGACATTTATTTTTGGTTAAGAAATGTATAAGTAGAGCTCCACCCAAAAGGGGAAGCTCCGCTTGTTTGCTTCCTCCTCCTCTCCAGTGCCACATTTGGCCCCTTTTGGGAGGGAGCAGGTACCTGTATTTGACAGGTACCCGCCCCACTCCTGGGAGACCTCGCCGCAGGAAGTTTCTGGCCCCGCTCCTCCTTCCAAAAAGTGCAACGCACATGCGCAGTAGGCAACCGGCTGTGAAGCCTAAAGGCTTCACTGCCAGTTTCCCTTTCCATGAATGGCGGCGGCAGCACCCGAAAGCCAACATTGCGGGATCCCTGGACAGGTAAGTGTCCTAATATTAAAAGTCAGCAGCTACAGTATTTGTTTTCAATCCATTTTTATACATTTTTTAAACAATTTATACAAATACATATACATTCACATACTTTACTACTATAGCTATACATATTGTCCGGTATCCCTAGCAAAAGACCCCTATTTCTATTATTTTCGTCTATCTTCCTTTTCTATTCCCTTTCCTTTCCACATGGCCTCATTCTATTCCATTCATCCAACAACCCAAAAAAAAAAATTGTATTAAAGCTTCTTCCAAGAACCACTATCCTACCCTGTCAAATGCTTTCTCAGCATCTATTGATAAGAGACATGCTGGGATGGCGGTTCTTTGGGCATATTCCACTAATGTACATGTTTTTATTATACAGTATATTTGTAGTATAGTAGTAGTATTTGTAGCTGCTTTTTGAATTTATTGGTGGGGGGTGTAGTTGAACCTCCTCTTTAAGTATAAAGGACATAATGGATGGACTTTGAATTCACGTTATGTTTTCTTACTGGATACTAACCACGTTAAATGAGTTGATTATTTATCACACATGTTTTTTCACATTTTAGTTTGATTAGAAGAAAACAATATTTATGTATATAAGAAGAGTATAGCACTTTATTGTTTTTTTCACAAAATAGCTTTTATCCACTTAGATAGGGGGTATATGGTTCGCAGTGCTGTCAACCTCCAAGGAGTGGGAACACCATAGTAGCACAAAAGTGCAGGATCTTTGTAGTTTTTCACATGCTGCCTTGCCATCCACCCCTGAAGCAGATAAAGCACAATGGGGGAGATTTATTAAAACTAGTGCGCACAGAATCTGGTACAGCTGTGCATAGTAATTAATCAGCTTCTAACTTCCTATTACTCAATTAAGCTTTGACATTAAAACCTAAAATCTGATTGGTTTTAGTAAATCTCCCCATTTGAGTCTCCAGGCAAAATGCTATGCTATTAATTACAGTAATACAATACAAATCTAACCATGCTTAACATTTTTTATATCAATCATAAAGTTTGTAAATAGTGACACAGAGACAAATATTTCTTAAAACCTCCCTAATCTTTGGCTAATTAGATAACCTTTATTTACAAAAATCTGTTTGACAGCCAAGCAAAGCTCCTATTTACACACCTTAATCTTAGTAACGAAGACCTATCACTCCTGCACATGACATCTGCTACATAAAAAATTCCAATGCATTTCAAATAGTAGACTTCTGCTTTCCAAAAACCCTGGGAATTCAGAGTATTCTACAGAGAGTGTGGCCCCTGATTTAGGGACCAGCTGGCCCGCAAAAACCTTCAATTCATTAGATTCTGTTCTCTGTTTTGACAGCAGACATTAGGCTTTGTGTCAATGGTGGAAGCAATTGGAAAAATGAGGGAAGGATACAAGCTGGCCTAGTTTGATGTCCTATTGGTGACAGCTATAAGAAGGCACGGAATGTAGATCTTTTTGTCTTGGTACTTGCCATCATTGTTTCATGGCCCCTCTTTTCATTCATTGTCTATGAGAGTTTCACAGAGGGGGGTTTTCACAAACAAAGCCCTCATGTCTTTCTTGTGTCTTTTCGTAGGATATGTTAGAATGGGGGGGGGGGGGGGGGGGGGTATAGAGCCGAGGGTTGGGCTGAATTACTACCTAATTTCCCATTTGTAGATGAAAAGGAAAACAGATAGATGGTAGAGAGATAACCTAAGGTGCTGTCTGGGTAAAAAAAATTTTCTTTCTATTGAGGGGAACAGTGACGTCGCTAGGGGGGTGCAGGGGTGACACCATCATGAGGGTGAGGCAACTACCTTTGGCAGTTTTTTTTTTTTCTTCAGCCCACCTCCAGTCCCGTGGCTGTGCCTGCCATGTGTTCTCCTTCTCCTCTCATTCATCTCCTGCACTACTGCCCAGCCCAGCCAAGCATGTCATGATCTGTTCTCCCCCGGGCTGCGTGGCTGCACACTGTCCTCTCCTGTCCAGGTGTTACATTTCATGTATCTGAGCCACCAGAGCTGGTGCAGTAACGGGCAGGGGGTGTCGGCTGGCGATTGGGGGGATGTCCTCCGCCGCCCGAGGTGAGGGGGGGTTTGCTGCTGGACACAGCTATATTGTATGTAGGGGGTGGTTTGTCCTGGGGGGTCTGTACTATTGGAGGAGGGGGAGGTTTGTCCTGATGGGGGTCTGTACTAATGGTGGGGTGGTGGTTTGTCCTGAGGGGGTCTGTACTAATGGAGGGGGGGGTGGTTTGTCCTGAGGGGGGTCTGAACTGAGGGGGGTCTATACTGATGGAAGAGGGGTGGTTTGTTCTGAGGGGGATCTGTGCTAATGGAGGGGGGTGGTTTGTTCTGGGGGGTCCGTACTATTGGAGGAGGAGGGTGGTTTGTCCTGGGGGGTTTATACTTAGTGGGGGGTCTTCACTGACAGAGAGGGATCTATACGTGGTGGAGGGGAGTATGTACTGACGGAGGGGGTCTGTACTGAGGGGCGACTATAGTTGGTGGGTGACACCATGTTTTACCGCACAGATAGACACCAACCCTAGTGACGCCACTGGAGGGGAATACAGGGTTAGTTAGCCTCTTAGGAGTTTGGGTAAACTTCTTAGCAATTTGGAAATTGTTAACTTGTGCTTAGCTCATGCATGGCAAAACCATTTTACATAAATGCCAGCCTCCCTCTTCCCTTTGCTGTTTACTTACACTTGTCTTCATGGCTGCTCCCCCACCCAATCTGGTAACAGCTTAGACAATGGCCACAGATCCACCTGTGTGGTAATGTTGGTGCCTGGTGATTGGATGCTTGGGCATCTGGGGCTGCATCAAAGGTGGAAGGGAATGAGAAACATTTTCCCCTGCACTCAGAAGTACCAGATATGTCACTTGACTCCTGCAGGTGAATGGAGCACTGGAGGAGTGAAGGGAAGGTAGCTATTTACAGTGAGGGGTAGGGACATTTTGTTAAAGTATATGTCCCACACCACACAAACACAGGCCACACACAGAATAACTGGGTGCTGAATTAATACATGAATGGCCCTATCTCTTATAGATCAAGCAAATACTTCTCACCAGCACATTTACTGGTGAGAATTGTACAGGTTTGTGGCAGGTAAACTTAAAATTAGGTCACTAACATAATTAATTTAAAGTTAATGCTTTAAAGGAGATGTATGAGTTTTTTTTCTCTAGGAATCATACTTATCCTACAAGAATCCTACAGTAGGTGGATGCAGCATCGGACCGATGCTTCATCTGTCCCCCAGTGCTTCTAGCACTGAGAACCGAGTGATCGAACACCGCCGATCGCTCGGTTCTCACAGCTCCTTGAACAGAAAGCTGGTGACTGTCAGTCACCAGCTCTCTGCTCTGCCCCCCCCCCCCCCCTCATGCTCACTGGAACGCTGGGCTGTGCAGGATCGGCTGGCTCAGGCTCCTAGTGGCTCACTGAGAGGCTGAGCTGGGTGCCAGTCCAGGCATGTGGGTGGATCTCAACTTCATTGTCATGATCTTGCCCGAGCCTGGACCATCTCTGTGACGTCAGCCGACAGCGGGCTGAAAACAGGTCACAGGTGGGCAGAATGAACTGCACTCCTGTGATCCACAGGAGAAGTACAGCCAAATGAGCCTTAGCTGTACTTCTCCTTTACACTCATTAGTGACCTCCTAAAAGGTGAACCTATCACAAACCTGGGCAATTCAGTCAATAATTAAAAAGAATACATAAGCAAAAAAAAAAAAACACAGGGCAGAACAAACAGTGGATTCAGATATATAGATCAGTGGTCTCCAAGGTCTACAAACTGCAGCCCGCATACCAGATGTGGCAATTTGCTTGCCTTTATCCAGCCCTCAGGATAACATTCCATCCACTGACACCAATGATAGGGCACCATTCTTTGCACTGGCACCAGTAATGGGGCACCCTTTCTCCCATTAACATCAATGATGGAGAACCATTCCTTCCACAGAAATAATGATGGGGTACCATTTCTCGAACAGACATAAATGATGGGGAAATATTCCTCTCACTGACACCAATAATGGGGCACCAATCCTCCCACTGATACCACCAATGGGTCATCTTTCCTCCCACTGACATCAATGATTTAGAACCATTCCTCCCATTGACACAAATGATCGGGCACCATTTATCCCAAAGACACAAATAATGGGGCAGTATTCCTCCTACTATCACTAATAATGGGGCACCAATCCGCCCACTGATACAAACAACGGGTCTCTATTCCTCCCACTGATACCAACAATGGGGCACTATTCCTCCCACTAAAACCAATGATGGGGCATTAACAGGCACTGACACTGGGACAAAGGCATAACTAGAACCTCCAGAGCCCCAGTGCAAGAATCCATGAAGGGCCCCCCTCTTCCCTCCAAGCCCGGGGCTCTTTATTACGGTCCTGCAGGTGGCCCCCTTCCTACCGTATTGCCACATTTTCTTTAAGCCAAACCCGAACACTTTAGCAGCGTACTGCAACATTTTTTTTGTAGTATACACTATACATACTGTATATTTTGTGATCCTAATCATATGGATTTAATCACAAGAGTCCCCCTTTCCATCCGAGTCTGCAGAGTTTCCCCTTTCCATCCGAGTCCGCAGAGTTTCCCCTTTCCATCCGATCCTGCAGAGTTTCCCCTTTCACGGTAGGCTCTGCAGACTCTGTTGTAAGGGAGAACTCTGGGGACTCTAATTTAAGGGAGAACACTGAGATTTCTGATGTAAGGGGGTAACTCTGATGTAAGTAGGAACGTTGCAGACTCTTGTGTAAAGGGGAACTGTAATATAAGGGGGTCTTTGGTAGCCATTCCCCTTTATTTAGGGTTCCCAGAGCTCCCCTTTAGATCAGAGTTCTCCCTTTAGATCAGAGTTCTCCCTTTAATCAGGGGTCTCCTGGGAGGCAGGAGAGAGAAGAGAGGGAGGGGGGCAGGGCGGGGCAGGAAAGGGTCTGCTGGGCTTCAATCTTCCTGCCTACACTTCCCTTTCTCTGAGGCACAACACTGCTGAGGAGTGTGGGCGTGGCAGACACAGGTGGAGAGTGCGGGAGGAGGAAAAGCTAATCAGCTTTCTTTCTCCTCTCCCGTCTATGTGGGGGGAGAGGGGTAACTGTCAGCATTGGCTCTGGGCTTTGAGAGAGACACTCACAGCTTATAGCCCTGTAGCCACAGTTTGGGCTCTTGGGTCACCCCTACAGTAGCAGAATGCCAAGGTCCAGTCACAAGTACGACCTTTGTGACCCTGGTAGTTCTGCCACTGTGCTGGGGCATTTTTTCCCTCCACTGGCCACAGTTTGTCACCCCTAAAGCCTGAATGACAGTAAACTGGCCCTTTGTTTAGAAAGTTTGGAGACCCCTAATATGGCATGGAGTTTATATGCTCATACTCTACTTTTCATTTATTACTCAGTGAGCATCTGGTTTTGTCATTCCTGCCTTGGAAACTGAGACCTTAAAGTGGTTGTAAACTCTGTTAGAACACTTGTACCTACAGGTCTATAATAAGGCTTACCTGTAGGTACCGTAAATAAAGCGTAAACTTGCACAGTTTAGGAGATATTCACTATATGCACTGCTGCCTACGTCATTGGCACATGCGCACTGAAGAAACGGCCCGCTTGGGCCATTTCTTCAGTACCCGTGCCTTGACTGGCAGCACCTGCGTGCATGTGTGGGAGTGACGTCATCACGGTTCTGGCCAATCACAGCGCCGGAGCCCACAAACGTGGAAGTAACTCCGGTGAAAGATGTCGGCCATGGAAGCGGAGTGCGGGCGGCACTTCAGGGCATCGTTCTAAGGTAAATATTTCTTAATGAGCTAGTATGCGATGCATATTAGCTCACTATGCCTTTGTCTTGCAGGTTTTTTTTTTTCTCAGAGGTTTACAACCTCTTTAACCACTTCCCATCCCACCCATTGTCATATGACGTCCGCAAATGGGATCTCCCATCCTGAGTGGGCGTCATATGACGTCCTCAGCTTCCCAGTAGTATAGGGGGCACGCCTGCGCTGCCGAGTCGCTGAGGAACGGATGCACATGCGGATGCACATGCGGATGCACGTGGCTGCCGTGTCTCCGAGGAGCCAATGTACGTGCCCGGCGGCTGCGATGTCCACCTGGCACTCGCGATTGTTCATGACAGAGCAGAAACTTGGATCTGTGTGTGTAAACACACAGATCCATGTCCTGTCAGGGGAGAGGAGACAGATTGTGTGTTTCTAGTATATAGGAACACCAATCGGTCTTCTCCCCTAGTCAGTCCTATCCCCCCACAGTTAGAATTACTCCCTAGGTAACACATTTAACCCCTGGATCGCCCCCTAGTGTTAACTCCTTCCCTGCCAGTGACATTTATACAGTAATCAGTGCATATTTATAGCACTGATCGCTGTATAAATGTCAATGGTCCCAAAATAGTGTCAAAAGTGTCCAATCTGTCTGCCGCAATGTCACAGTCACAATAAAAATCGCAGATCACCGCCATTACTAGTAAAAATAATTAAGTAAAAATTAATAATAAAAATGCCATAAATCTATTGCCTCTTTTGTAGACGTTATAATTTTTGTGCAAACCAATCAATATAAGCCTATTGAGATTTTCTTATTTTTTTTACCAAAAATATGTAGAAGAATACGTATTGGCCTAAACTGAGGAAAATTATTATTTTTTTTTTAAATTGGGGATATTTATTATAGCAAAAAGTAAAAAATATTGTGCTTTTCTCAAACTTGTAGCTCTTTCTTTGTTTATAGCGCTAAAAATAGAAACCGCAGAGGTGATCAAATACCACCATACCATTGGGTACAGTGTTGCAATTGTCATTCAAAATCTTACAGCGCTGAAAGCTGAAAATTGGCCTGGGCAGGAAGGGTCACCCCCTGTATGCCCTGTATTGAAGTGGTTAATAATGACTGTAACATTGGGGGCAAACCTGGAACCAATGTGCAGAGATTTCACTGCTTGAGAGCTAAGATATGAGGGAAAAGATGGTGATTTGTCCCTTTAGGATTAGAAGCTTGTATATCGTGTTTTTGTAAAATCTTTCACAGGCTTTGCCATAGAAAGCATAAACCAACAGTATGAGCACCAGACCAAAATAAAAGAGTTCAACAGCTTCAATGGTTTACATTAAAACATCTGACGCACAGAGGCAGCTCTATAATTAGGCAAATTAGGCGGTTGCCTAATGCCCCACCCTCACAGGGGCCTCGCGGCCGCCTAATTTGCCTAGTGCAGTGTTTAATACTACTCGATTTACCCATCAATCACAGACAGCTGATGGGTAGATCGAGTAGCGTCCGTCGGCCGACGTGCAGAGTAGCGCGAGAAGCGGCTGTAATAAGTCCTTACTGTAATCTTTCATGTCACGCTGCTCCCCGGCGGCCCCTCCCCCGCGCTACTCTGCAGTCTGCATTTAAAGGAAACCGAAAGGAAAGTTTGCTCTGCTGTGCCCAGTACTCTGATGTGTCCTGTACCCTGTGCCCAGTACCCTGATGTGCCCTGTACTCTGTGCCCGGTACCCTGATGTGCCCCATACCCTGTGCCCAGTACCCTGATGTGCCCCATACCCTGTGCCCAGTACCCTGATGTACCATGTGCCCAGTACCCTGATGTGCTCTGCTGTTCCACATACCCTTTGCCCGTGCCCTGCTGTGACCCCCTACCCTGATATGACCAATACCTTGCACCATGCTGTGCCCGTACCCCAATGTGCCCAGTACCCTGATGTGCCCTGTACCCTGTGCCCAGTACCCTGATGTGCCCCATACCCTGTGCCCAGTAACCTGGTGTGCCCCATACTCTGTGCCTAGTACCCTTATGTGCCCCATACCCTGTGCCTAGTACCCTGATGTGCCTTGTGCCCAGTACCCTGATGTGCTCTGCCTTTCCACATACCCTTTGCCCGTGCCCTGCTGTGACCCCTACCCTGATGTGACAATACCCTGCTGTGCCCGTACCCTGATGTGCCCTGCTGTGCCCCGTACCATGTGCCCATGCCCTGCTGTGCCCCGTACCCTGTGCCCTTGTCCTGATGTGCCCCTTACCCTGTGCCCTGCTGTGCCCCATACCCTGTGCTCTGCTGTGCCCAGTGCCCCAAACCCTGTGCCCGTACCCTGATGTGCCCTGCTGTGACCCATACCCTGATGTGACTAATACCCTACACCCCGCTGTGCCCCATACCCTGTGCCCGAACCCCCGATGTGCCCTGCTGTGCCCCATACCCTGTGCCATGCTGTGCCCCGTACCCTTTACCCATGCCCTGCTGTGCCCCGTACCCTGTGCACATGTCCTGCTGTGCCCAGTGGTCAAGTGGTTAAAGGCCCTTTATTTGTATTGCTGTCTGCCTAGTTCTATTTTGGTCTGCAAAGTTCTAATTGCTATTGCATTTGCCTAAGAGTGTTCTGTGCCCTAACCCTCTCCCCCACCGTTCCTGTTAAGAGAAATAAAATCTTTGTTCATTTTACAAAAAGTGACTGGCGCCCAATCTTTCTACCTTGCACTACGCCTAGTAACCAGCACTCTGAGGAGGAATGTCAGTTCTCTCTGGCTCTGGGGGTTACTATCAGACCCTTGCAAGTCATGGATCAGACCAGTCCTGGAGCCGTCATGCAGACGTGAGACGGCGACGTAGGGGGAGGAGCCCGCAGATGGCGGAGACACAAGCCGCGTTGAGAGGTGCCGGGTCATGCGAGCTAGGAGACCCGGGGAGCGAATCGGCGGTGAATGCCCGCGTAGCCTCGTCTAGTTACAGCTGGATCACCCTCCGCCATACTCCCGAGCGCCGCTGAACCTTCTGCCCGCCCGCCCGCCCCCATCCTCTTGCAGGATAAAGTTAATATCCTCCCAGCTACGGAGGAGCTAGGAACCCAACTGCCTGCACGCTGAGAGGGGAGGAAGGAGAAGGGGACACCCGCAGAAGGGGAAGGAGAGGAAAAGAGGGGAAAGGGAAATCTTAGGGCAGATAACGGCCCACAAGTGAATTTTGCAGCATTCCCCTCCTGAAGCATCCCCTCCTAATGCACCTTGCTGACCCCCTGCACCCTTGAATCCAGCGCTCCTGCAGTTAAATCCCACCTGATCCCTCGCTCTGAAGATCTGTTTGCCTGACGACAGAAGACAGGAGACGGGGGGGGGGGACGCCCGCGGGGGGGCACTCTCCGTCCAGGTATGAAACTTTTTCTTGTATATCTAACTAAAGCATATGAATAAATCCTGAAGAAATGGCTGAAGAAATTGCTTGCTGATATAATTGTTTGAGCGATGAACGGACTTAAAACTGTATTCTACTATAAATACTGATGTAAGGAAGAGGAAAAAGTTCATTGCTACTGACATAACACAAATCTCTCAGGGGATTATAGCACAAAACCCCAGGGGACTACAGAGCCCAGCATAAAAGAGCGCCTCATTACAATAGCCCCTGCAGGGTGGTTAACGGCAACAGTGAACTTTTCCTTGTATACCTAACTAAAGCATATGAATAAATCCTGAAGAAATGGCTGCAGAAATTGCTTGCTGATATAATATGCTTGCTGATATAATTGTTTGAGCGATGAATGGACTTAAAACTGTATTTTACTATAAATACTGATGTAAGGAAAAGGAAAAAGTTCATTCGCTATTGTCATAACACAAATTTCTCAGGTGACTATAGCACAAAACCCCAGGGGACCACGGAGCCTAGCATAAAAGAGCGCCTCATTACAATAGCCCTTGCAGGGTGGTTAACGGCAACAGTGGACCCCCCCTACCAATACACTCGTCTGCAAAAAACAATATGCTGGGGCCTAAATTGGTATAGGTTTCAGGGACTCTCTAGTTACGTAGAGACCCTGGTCCTGGCCTCCCAATCAACGTACTACGGAAGCAAAGCTCATAAAATAGAGCCAGGAAAAGGGATCCTACATCTCTAATAATCCGTAATACTCATAAAGACAATAAGACATTAGCAGAATACGGCAAGACGCCTGAATCTGGAGGGTCTACGCAATTATAATCCGGAAAAAGGCCCAGATTAAACAGAAACTCTAACAGTCCACTGGCTTGTCGCCACAAGGTATTCCATCTATTAGACTCCCCCGGGACTCGAAAGATTCTGGCTGCCCTAGAAGAAGAAGATACAGGCACACACTTGCTTTCATTCTTTTCTTTTCCCTTTCTGTTGAATAATGTGGTAACCTTATAAATTAGCACAATCTAGCCCTAGGTAGCTACTGAAGCACCATACACTCCTTTACGGAAATAACCTCTACGGTCTCTGACAGCTGGAGCATTTCAGACCTATTAAAGGGGGAACAAAGCAAATTTCGTGGGGGCCCAGATAAAATGAAGGGGAGGTCACAAAGGGCAACCGAACCTAAAACCCCTAAAGACAGTCTCAATAACAGTACAATCTCGAAATATCTTAAGGACATAAGTCTTAAAAGTCCAGAGATGGAAAAGAGGCAACAGGGAACAAAGGAAAAGAAGAAGGAAATAGAGAAACAGAAGCAGGAGTTGGCCGAGGTATCCAGATTAGAGGTCGAACAAGAAAGGCCCGGGGATACCGGGGGACAAATGACAAATCGGGACTTTACACAAATACCCACCAAATCGGATATGGCAGAAATGTTTTCCCGTCTCGAAAATTCAATTAAAACTGAAATTAAAAATGTGCGTCTGGATATGGGCCAAATACTGAAAAGAGTGGAGACTATTGAAACTCTCTCCTCTGAACAAACTAAAGACCTTCAGCAACTCAGAAAACAAATGGACACAATGCATATAAAGCAAAGAGACATGACTTACAAAATGGAGAGTATGGAGGACCAGAACAGACGACAAAACTTGAGGATTAGGTCCCTCCCAGAGCAGAGGGGAGAAGACCTGGTGACAAAAATTAACAGCATTTTTAAACCATCATTAGGAAAACCGGATGCCCCAGATTTGAAAGTTGACCGGGCTCACCGGGTCAGAAAACCTTTAGGAGTAAGGGAAGAAGCCCCCAGAGATGTGCTGGTCCGCTTTCACTCATACGAAGAGAAGGCCCAAGTGTGGAGCAAACTTCGGGGAAGCCCCCCTTTGAAATACGAAACATCAGAACTCCAGATTTTCCAAGACCTCTCTCCTGGGACTCTTGCAAGAAGAAGACAGATGAGACCTTTACTTGAAATATTGCGTACAGCAAACATAAAATATAGCTGGGGTTTTCCTGCGGCCTTGATTGTTGTTAGAGAAGGACGAACATCCCGAATGAAATTTATGGACGAAATGCCAAATTTCTGCCAGGAATTACGGATCATTCCACCTATTATACCCGGCCCGCCGGATTAATTAAGACGAATTGTTATAGTGTATATATTGCAGGGGGGAGGGGGGGGTGAGGAGGGGTGATGGTGATGCGGGGTGTTTTTTTTTTTTTTTTCCTTCCTTTCTTCTCTTGCAGGTATGGTTGCTGGGTGTCACCCCCACTTAGGGGGTAGATAATAAAATAAACTGCAGGGGATGGGTGGAGGGGGGGCGGGACGGTGGGAGATGCTCGGGGGAGGACGGTCACGGTCTTGGCTGCCCCCGCCCTCCTCCCTCAGAGGCAGGGGGAGGGGGGCGGAGAGTAGTAGGTTCTTCGCCTGATGCGGAGCGCCACCCCTAGAGGGGCCAGTGTACAGGGGGGACCCTTACGGGATGCCCTTCGGTGCACACAGGGTCGGAAAAAGACCGGGGGGAGGGGGGAGGGGCTCAGAGGGATTAAGAGGGAGAGGAGAGGGTGGGAGGGAGGGAATGGGAGGTAGAGGGGGGGTGAGAGGGAAGAGGCAGTCCCTGCCCAGCAAAAACGCAAAATGAAGAATAAGTTCAAATGGTCCATTTGGGCCAAGGGTTTACGCTTAAAATATGACTGAAGGTACATTGAAGCTTATAACATATAATGTAAAGGGTATTGTCTCGCAAGAGAAAAGATTTAAGATCCTTAAGGAAATGAGGGAGTACCATACAGATATTATTTTCCTACAAGAAACCCACCTTCAACATGAAAAAAATATTAAGATCGCTTCCTACGACTACCCAAATTGGTATTATAGTGACTCTCCAACAAGAGGCGCGAAGGGGGTGGCCATAGGGGTTGCTAGAAATTTAAAATTCAAACTGTTGGACAGACTGGCCGATTTCGACGGAAGATTTTTGTTCGTGAAATGTAAAATAGGAGAGCAGATACTTACTTTAGCGAATCTGTACGCCCCAAATAAAGACCCAACGGGTTATCTAGCAAGGGTCTTGAGCCGGTTGGCGAAATTCCGTGAGGGAGAGACCATCCTGGCTGGGGACCTGAACTTTGGACTGGACCCCAAACAGGATAGTTCATCAGGAATACAGAGTACGAGCCAGGTAAAACTAAAAAAAAATAAAACTAAAGATCTATCAGAATCAGATGGTAGACGCCTGGAGAGTTCAGCATCCGGGGGTCAAGGATTATACTTTCTTCTCACCTGCCCATGGCACACATTCTCGATTAGATTACTTTCTGGTAGAGCATAAAGTCTTAGAACAAATAGTTACAACACAGATCGAGATAACTACCCTCTCGGATCATGCCCCTGTGTCGATGGTCATGAAGCTTAGGGGTCTACAAAGGCCTCCTTATACTTGGTGTTTGAACGACGGTCTCCTGGCTGAGGCCTCTGTGGAAGGGGTCATCAGGGGGGAGATCGAATCGTTTTTCGAGACCAACGACACAGGGGAGATCACCGAGGGCACATTATGGGAGGCACACAAAGCCTATATCAGGGGGATATTTATTTCAATTGGGGCCGCCAAGAAGCGAGAGAAAAGAGAACTTAGGGAACATCTAAGGGAAGAAATCCGGAGGTTGGAGCAAAAGCATAGAGAGGCAAGTACCCTCAGGCAGGACATTTTCCATAGACTTTTAAACAAAAGGGAGGACTTAAAAACCTGCCTAGAACAAGATGCCAGGAAATGGTTCCATAAAGTAGCGGAAGATAGACATCATTGGGGAAATAAGTCGGGCAAGCACTTAGCTAGAATATTAAAAAAGAAACGAGAAATCAATTACATAGAGAAAATTCAAAATGAAACTGGAGCAATTCTTAATTCCTCCAAAGATATTGCCAACGAGTTTCGAACATATTATGAGGCACTATACGATGTTAAACTAAAAGAGCACCATCACGACAGGCCCCAAAACCAGAGTCAGGATTTCGTAAAGAATAGTTCCCTCAGCGCTCTTTCGAAGACGGACAGCCTGAATATGGATAGACCCATAACAGAGAAAGAGATATTGGAAGCTATAAATACTTCCCCTAAAGGCAAGAGTCCAGGACTGGATGGGTACACTCTTACATATTATAAATGCTTCAAAGACATCCTGGTGCCCAGAATGTGCCGCTATTGGAACAGGCTTGGAGAGGACTGTACTATGAGAACTGAAGCTCTAATGGCGTCTATTGCAGTGATCTTAAAAGAGGGGAAAGACAGAACGCTGTGCTCGAGTTATCGACCAATTGCCTTGCTTAATGCCGATACAAAGCTGTTTGCCAAGGTGTTGGCAAACAGATTTAAGGAACATATGACACAACTGGTCCACCCAGACCAGGTGGGGTTCACCCCGGGAAGGGAAGGAAGGGACAACGGGATTAGGGCCCTGTTGGTACTACAGGCGGCAAGGCAGGGGAAAGCCCCCAGTCTATTCCTGTCACTGGACGCCGAGAAGGCCTTTGACAGGATAGACTGGGGGCACATGATTAACACACTTGAGGTCATGGGCGTAGGACAAAGAATGATTGGATGGGTGAGGGTCCTGTATGATCTTCCCCAGGCAAGGGTAAGGATCAATGGGGTGCTCTCACAACCATTGGTCATGAGGAATGGCACGCGACAGGGGTGCCCCCTGTCCCCTCTCCTCTTTGTTTTATCTTTGGAACCCCTTCTTGCTACTATTAGGAATTCGGTGGATATAGGGGGAGTGGGGGCAGGGGGGGAGGAGCACAAGATGGCGGCATACGCCGACGACGTGCTATTTTTTGTGACCAACCCCCGGATCACTCTGCCAAACCTCCTTAGGACTCTGAAACTATATGGCTCAGTTTCAAACTTTAAAATCAACCTTGCCAAGTCTGAGATCTTGAACATAAACATAGAGCAAGCCGAAGCCGACCGACTCTCAAAAGTGTTTCATTTTCCCTGGAGAGATAAAATAAAATATTTAGGAGTCACGCTCTCATCTACCCTAAGGAAAATTTACACATTAAACTACTTATCATTGCTGGAGGAGATTAAAGCAGAAACTAAAAGACTAGCCCCCTGTCCCTTGTCTTGGATGGGGAAAATTAACGCGGTCAAAATGGTTATTGTCCCAAAAGTTAACTACAAACTACAGATGCTCCCGCTCTCAGTGCCACAAGCTTTTTTTTGCTATACTAAATAGAATAATCTCTAAATTTATATGGTCCAACAAGAAGCCTCGCATATCCAAAAATATATTATCTAAGGAGAAAAAACAGGGGGGGCTAGCATTCCCCGACTTCGAGAAATACTATAGGGCTATAGCCCTCTCAAGGGCAATAGAATGGACGAAAGGGGGTAGTAACAAAAGATGGGTGAATATAGAGAATGCACAAAGTAACACACAACTGGGTCACATTATATGGAATCCCCCAAAATTTAGAGTAGAGGGGGAGGGGATACATGAAATCACATTGGTTACACTAAGAGAGTGGGATAGGTTGTTTAGAAAGAATAAATGGAAGTATAATTCACTGTTGATTTATTTAAAAGATAATATTTTTTTTACACCAGGTAGGAGTCAAATAGGGGGAAATTGGATCAAAAATGGGGAAGCACAGTTACAAGATATTACTAAGCAAGGAAGAATACTCACTTATCACGAATTAAGAGAAAATAGGGAACTTCTGTCGATTGACGCCTGGAGGTACGCACAGCTTAAACATTTTGTGGAAAGTCTCCCACAGCCAATCCGGGGAGGTGAGGATCTCACCGCTTTGGAGAAGATATGTGTACGAACAACAACAAGAAATAATATATCCCGATTATATAAGATGTTGATTCTGGAGGAAAACGACTGGGTCCCTCCAGGGGTCAAAAGATGGGAAGGGGAATTAGGAACCCCATGTAGTAAAGATAGAATTAATAGAATTTTTCACGTAATGCACCGTTCCGGGTTTAACACAAAAACAGTAGAAGTGAATTTTAAATGTATCTCAGGTTGGTACCTGACCCCCCAGAAGCTTAGCAGATTTCAAAAAGATAAATCTCCGGAATGTTGGCGAGGATGTGGGAATATAGGCACGATGGCTCATATATGGTGGGAATGCCCTAAGATCAAAAAATACTGGCAAAAAATGTTGGAGTTAATTAAAATAATCACCGGGAACAATATTCCAGAAGACCCTTGGACAGTACTGTTCCATGGGGTAGACATACCCTTGGGCCAGTATAAATCCTCAGTTATACCGACACTGCTAAACGAGGCAAAAAACCTTATTGCCAAGCACTGGCGAGATCTAGAGACCCCGCGAACAGGGGAATGGATAAGTAGAGTAAATCTGCAGCAAAAAGTAACAAGTTCGGAGGCACAGACAATAGGCGATGAGAAAGTGGAGGAGAGGAGGAGGAAATGGGCAGGTTGGGAAATCTTTAAAGATTCATGGAGATTCGCGGAAGAAATAATGGGATGAGGCTGATAGTGCGATCCACATTGGGTACTCCATATGATCTTGGCCAGATAAATCTGTACACATGCGGGATATAGGAAATCAATAGACAATACCCATAAGGCGTTAGGCAGGGCAGGGACGGGGGGGGGGGAGGGGAGGGGTGTGGGGGAAAATGGTAAATGTATCCGCTTTTGATAAGGTATATGAAGTATGTTTTATGTATGCATTTGGAAAATTTATAAATAAAGATTTAAAAAAAAAAAAAAAAAAAAGACCCTTGCAAGTCAGGGAGACCACTACATGTATTTTACTAGTGTTTTTAGTGAATGCCCAAAAAAGTTTGAAAAACGCTAAGCCATATTATATTGCATTTCTTAATGCAGTATATACTGCTTTGTGAATGGAGCCCAGTATTCTGCACAAAACTATGGTAAGGTATCAGGAAAAAGACACCAAAATGTTTCAGCTGTAAGAAAATTTTGTATATTGTCATACTGTATAGTAAGAGCACATTACAATACACGAACAAAGAAGTAAATGACCAAACATGAATAAATAGAAATAACTTTTTCACTCACAGCATGCTAAATAATATAAATGATGGGTTGTGGCATCTCAGTCTGGATTATTGTATCACTAAAGCAAAACGCTAACACAAAAAAATATTAGCAAATAGTATCACTGAGGATGAATGATCCTCCAATAGTTCCATGTCAGCAGTCAGTGAACACTTGAGTTCCCTCTGTGTATATATGTGTATATATATATAATATATATATATACATATATATATATATATAGTGATGGACGAACTTCCGACGGGACTATTCGTGAACGCGATCCTCATTGACTTTAATGGCAGGCGAATCTTAAAAACCTCCAGGTCATATTTTCAGCTACAAAATACTTACTAGCTGTGCACACATAGTCCCACAACATGGACACTGACATACCAGCATTCTTTTTTTATCTGTGAAATTTTGTCAATTCAAGGCCATGGAGGAGAGGCAAGGTCAGGCCAGGCTACGAAGGGGGTGCAGGAGATGATTGATCAGTGCCACAGTCAGGGCAGCGCAGTCCTGTGCCAGTGTTCCAACCTGTGCTTGAGCCCCTGACCCCTCCCTCTGCCCGGCCCTTATCCCCACCTATGCAGGGCTCCACTGCGGTGGTCCGGAGGTGCCAGTCCAGTGCTGATCCATTCCTCAGCCATGGTGCTGGCACTGCCTGCTGATTGGCTTCTCCGCTGCTATCTCCCTCACTGACACCAGCACTGAGATAGAACACTGACACCAGCACCGCAATAGAGAGAACTGACACCAGCACCGACATAGAGAGCACTGACACCAGCACCAAGATAGAGAGCACTGACACCAGCACCGAGATAGAGAGCACTGACACCAGCACCGAGATAGAGAGCACTGACACCAGCACCGATATAGAGAGAACTGACACCAGCACCGAGATAGAGAGAACTGACACCAGCACCGAGATAGAGAGCACTGACACCAGCAACTCGCTGCGGGACCCAAAAATATAACACCGCTCAACCTCTTCAAACAGGACTGTACGGGCATATAGTACGGTGTGTTTTTTTTGTACAAGTGAGCCAAAGGTAGAAAAAAGGTCTGTGTGCTAGATTATATAAATCGTTTATAGAGTTATGCATATACATGGTCTACTGGTCGCATGTGTTGAATTCCTCCGAGATCCATGCCTCATTAATTTTTAGAAATGTGAGGTAGTCAACACTGTCGTGAGCTAGGCGAGTGCGCTTATCGATCACGATCCCCCCTGCTGCGTTGAACGTCCTTTCGGACAGGACACTGGACGATGGGCATAATGCAGCATTTCTCTAAGCAAGGCCTGTAAGTGCTCCATTCTGACAGCCCTCTGTGATGGTGGTAACATTTCCGCCATTTTGTGTTTGTACCAGGGGTCTAAGTACGTTGCATCCTGTACTGGTCCTTGACCTTTATGCTTTTTATACGGGGGTCCCTGTTAAAACACTGGAGCATGAAGGCCCCCCATTTGCACTAAACTGGAAGCGGTGTGGTGGCCTGGATCCTGCTTATCATCCAGGATAATGTCATCCTCCTCGTTCTCCTCACCCCATCCACGGACAACAACAGGGATCCCAGAAAGGTTTAAAGCATGCTCTTCTTGCTCCTCCTCATCCACCCCGGCACCATCCTCCTCTGACTCCTCTTCAGACTCCTGTTGTTGACTTGTCTCAGATAGAGTAGCCCCCCCTGGGAATTCATCCAGCATTGCGACTTCCTCATCTTCCTGTTCCTCCACGGCTTGATCAATGACACAACGCAATGCACGCTTCATAAAGAAGGCGTAAGGTACAATGTCACTGATGGCGCCATGGCTGCGACTGACAAGTTTGGTGATCTCATCAAAAACAAGCTCCCCAGAACCTGTTCTGCCGCAGAGTTCATACAGGTAGTCGTTAACTGCACGTTTCTGCTGGAGCAGCCTATCAAGCATATAGAAGTTTGAGTTCCGTCCTCCTACACATCACAGAGATTCACCCTTAGTAATGGCCCTAGACAGGGCTGCCCCCTATCACCCCTACTGTTTATATTAAGCCTTGAACCACTTGCAGCAGCCATCAGAACCCATTCTGAAATACGGGGAGTTCCACTACGGGGACAAGACTATAAATTGTCACTTTTCGCTGATGATATCTTATTGACTATTACCCGCCCTGACACCTCCCTCCTCCATAATATCCTATCTTCATTCGGCACTATTTCAGGCTTTAAAATTAACCAGTCCAAAACAGAAGCTCTCCCCATTAACATCTCTCCAGACTCACTCACCTCTTTACAGGCTAAATTTTAATATAGATGGTGTACATCTTCGTTAAAATATTTAGGCATCCATCTAAGCCCCTCATACACCGCTCTTTACCAAGCCAACTTCTCCCCCATGTTCGCAGAAATAACAAGACTCTTAAATCTCTGGTCCTCCATTCCTATATCTCTCCTTGGCAGAATTAATGTTCTCAAAATGGCAATTTTGCCTAAACTGCTTTACTTGTTTGAAACACTTCCAATCTCGGTCCCAATGTCGCAGCTGAAGAATCTCCAGAGAAAATGTCTGAAGTTTATCTGGAACAACGCATCTCACAGGATCGCTCAATCAGTGGTATTTGCCCTCAGGTCCAAAGGCGTTCTGGCCGCTCCAGATCTCATCAAGTACTATTACGCCTCGCACCTCAGAGCAATGGCCACTTGGACTTCTAGGAAGGCCCCAAGCAGGTGGGCCGAAATAGAAATGAGCATTACTGCCCCGGTACACCTGTGCTATATGCTATGGCCAACCTCTAACAAATTCATACCCCAATTGAGATCCCTTTGCCTAGCTCCAATGCTTTTTTCCCTATCTATTTGGAGGAAATGTGCAGATCGCTTTGCCCTTTCCTCCACATGCTCCCCACTCCGGAATGTCCTCTTTAACCCGGACAATCCGGATGGGTTGTCATATACACGCACACTTCCATGGACACAGGGTGGCATTTTTCAGCTGCGACATCTGGTATCATATCACATAAATTTTGTACCTTTAGTGAATTGAAGAAAAAACATGACCTCCCTGCATCTTTGGAATACTCATACCTACAATTTAAACATTATTTTCTTTCTAACTCCCCCTCTCTTACGTTAGAAAAACCTACAGATTTTGAAATATTATGTGCTGATGGCCCATATGAACCTAAATTAATCTCATCTATATATAAGATGTTACATGAAACCCCTCTCCTGACAAACTCTACGCATAATTATATGAAGAAATGGTCCCGAGTATTAAATCGCCGGATTTCGCTAATAGACTGGCGTAAAATATGGGAGTCTGCCTCAAAAATCTCACGTTGTGTAACTCAAAAAGAAACTGCCATCAAGATATTCTTTTTTGGTACAGAACCCCAGACATACTCCATGCTCAAAACCCATCTGTCTCCAACCTCTGCTGGAGATGTGGAGAGTCTGTAGGCACCCATGTCCATATTTTTTGGGAATGTTCTGTTCTTGACTCCTATTGGTCTGAGATCCAAACTATTACAGTCGTTACTCTCCAGCACAATACAAAGAACCCCCATTCACTTCCTTCTGGGCCTCCCCTTTCTAGGAGTTCCCAAATCATTACAGAAACTCGGGTCTTTTATACTACTGGCAGCAAAAAGAGCCATTCCTAGGCAATGGCTACCCCCCCCCCCCCCCCACCTTCCATCATCTCCTTACTATTATTACAGAAATACGTAGAATGGAACATATGACCGCAAAGATTGACAGCAACTTATCCCTATTTGAAAAAATTTGGAAAAATTGGGATGACTCAATATACCCCCTTGAATCTGATACTTAAACCACTCCTTAACTCCCGTTGGTGTCACCCTCTGAACAACCTTTTATTTCGTTTTCACCTAGATATAATGTTATTGAACTTATCTTGTTTGTTTACCCTGACCTGAATTGATAATGGTCATTGTATGGAAACCCTATTTAAATGATCCACTTATGGAAGCAGCTGACGATATACCATACATGTACCATTGCTGAGTTCTACCTGTTTATTATGTCAAATATTTTTGTACCACCCGAAGTTAAAATGCCATACTTTTTGTGAATTGTGATATGATATCTTGTATCTGTTATGTTATAAATAAACAATTAAAAAAAAAAAAAGATTGAGTTCCATCGCGCCAGGCAATCACAAATAAGACGTCTGACCGGCAGATTGTGTCGCCGCTGAATGTCAGCAAGGCGAGCCATGGCTGTGTAAGATCTTCTGAAATGGCCCGAGATTTTTCTTGCATGCCGCAAGATGTCCTGGACCCCAGGGTATTTGACAATGAATCGCTGCACTACCAAGTTTAAGACGTGTGCCATGCATGGCACATGTGTAATTTTGCCCTGTTTCAACGCGCTAAGCAGATTGGCACCGTTGTCGCACACCACTTTACCAACTGTCAAATTGAGCGGTGTTAGCCACTGATCTGCCTGTAAACTCAAAGCTGAAAGGAGTGCAGGGCCAGTGTGGCTCTTGGCTTCCAGGCACAACAGACGCAGCACAGCATGGCAATGGCTCAATAACCCCAGGGTATTTGACAATGAATCGCTGCACTACCAAGTTTAAGACGTGTGCCATGCATGGCACATGTGTAATTTTGCCCTGTTTCAAAGCGCTAAGCAGATTGGCACCGTTGTCGCACACCACTTTACCAACTGTCAAATTGAGCGGTGTTAGCCACTGATCTGCCTGTAAACTCAAAGCTGAAAGGAGTGCAGGGCCAGTGTGGCTCTTGGCTTCCAGGCACAACAGGTGCAGCACAGCATGGCAATGGCTCACCTGGCATGTCGAATAGGTTCTGGGGATCTTGGGCGGCGCAGCGGAAGAGACGCTAGCAGCGGAAAAGGAGGATTCAGCCGAGGAGGAGAGGGAGGATGGAATAGGAGGAGGAGAATAAGAGGCAGGCCTGCATGCAATCCATGGTGGTAAAACCAAATCTACACGGGTGCCACGGGTTACATGCTTGATGGCCGTCAGAAGGTTCACCCAGTGGGCAGTAAAAGTTATATACCTTCCCTGCCCGTGTGTGCTAGACCACGTGTCTGTGGACAGATGTATCTTGGCACCGACACTGTGTGCCAGAGATACATTCACTTGCCGCTGAACATGGCCATATAGCTCTGGGATGCCCTTCTGTGAGAAATACTTCCTTCCTGGGACCTTCCATTGTGGTGTTCCAATTGCCATAAATTTTCAAAAGGCCTCCGAGTCCACCAGTTTATATGGCAGTAGTTGGCGGGCTATCAGTTCTGACAAGCCAGCGGACAACTGTTGGGCAAGAGGGTTATCCGGTGTCATCATTTTTTTAAGCTCGAACATTTGGCCCACGGAAGCCTGCCTTTTTCCAGAAAAACGTGAAGACGGCATGATGGGAGGTGGAGTGGAGAACAATTCTGAGGAGAGAGGAGAAGGTGAAGTAGAAGAGGCTGGACGGTGAGAGCCTGGAGTGTGGCTTTGTGGGTTCTGACGGTGTTGCTCCTACTGGGCTCGGTGATGGCAGCTCATGTGCCTTCTTAAGGCGGTCATCCCTAGGTGAGTGTTGGGCTTACCGCGACTTATGCGTTGCATGCAAAGGCTGCAGATGGCAACACTATTGTCAGCAGCGGACACGTTAAAAAAAGCCCACACTGCGGAGCCATGTGCCGGCATCCTGGGAGCGCCAGATGTGACCGTACATGGTTGATGCCTCGCTCCTGATACATTAGCAGTTTGGTTTGTCCCTCCTGTGCAATGTAAGTTCCACCTGCTTCTCCTCCCTATCTGCTGGTCCATCTCTCCCTCTGAACTCCCCTCCTCTTCCTCTCTTGTGGGCACCCACGTGACGTCCCTAGACACGTCATCATCAACGTCACCTTCCCCACCGCTATAATTAGAGATCTCGGAGTAGGCAGCAACAGCGGGGACCAACCTCCTTGGGCTGATCTGGGTACCGTCTTCAGACTGCTGAGTGACGGTTGTTGCTACCTCCTCTTCCTGATCCAATGCCAAGAATGGCTGCGCATCGGAAATGTCTTGTGATGATGGATCGGAAAATAATTCCTGTGACTCAAGTGGAGGGTATATGGTGGTGGTGGTGTTGGTGGTAGTGTCTTTGGGGGTGCACACAGCAGAGAGTGAAGAGGGTGCAGATCGAGAGGATGAGGAGGGTACAGAAGAGTAAGGCTGAGTGAGCCACTCAACAAAGTCTGGTGCATCCTTTGACGTAATCAAATGCACCTTCTGCAACTTCCCACTTTGGCTCAAGCCTGTTGCTCCTGCCCTACCCCTACCACCCCTGCGGAAGGGCCTGCCTCTTCCTCTGCCTGTCATTTTTTAAATGACCCTGTGACAAAAGTGAGAAGTGCAGTATATGTGGAAGAAGGCTTCAATCTGTCATTTTGGGGGGCCACTGGTCTATCACACCAGTTATAATTAGACATGGGAACTGTCAAAAAATTGTTTCGTTTCGTTTCGTCCCGTTTCGTATATAAAAAAATTTGTACGAATTTCGTACGAATCGTAAAAAAAATTACGAATCGTTAGTAAAGTTATGAATCGTTAACGCGGCTAATGAATTGTCGGTTCTCATAACACAGAGAACAATTCGAATCCAACTACAAATATCGAATTTCAATTTCAAGTTACGAATCGTTACGAATAGTTACGAATTGTTAGTAAATCCAACTACAAATATCGAATTTCAACTAATATGAAAGAAATTATAATAGCGGATATAACGAATGCTTCAAATGAATTCGAGATTCAGTATATCTAATATAATCGGCTACGTAACACAGAGAACAGTCATTCATTGATAAAAAAAAAAAGCGTGGGGGTCCCCCCAAATTCAATAACCAGGCCCTTCAAGTCTGGTATGGATATTAAGGGGAACCCCAGCCCAAAAAAAAAAATGGCGTGGGGTCCCCCCCAAATATCCATACCAGACCCTTTATCCGAGCACGCAACCTGGCAGGCCGCAGGAAAAGAGGGGGGGACGAGAGCGCTCAACATTGGGAGGGTCCCCCCAAAGCACCTTGTTCCCATGTTGATGAGGACAAGGGCCTCATCCCCACAACCCTGGCCGTTGGTTGTGGGGGTCTGCGGGCGGGGGGCTTATCGGAATCTGGAAGCCCCCTTTAACAAGGGGACCCCCAGATCCCGCCCCCCCCTGTGTGAAATGGTAAGGGGGTACAAAATTACCCCTACCATTTCACCAAAAAAGTGTCAAAAATGGTAAAAATGACAGGAGACGGTCTTTGACAATTCCTTTATTAAAATCTTCTTTCTTCTTTCTTCTGGTCTTCCTTCTTCCTTTCTTCATCTTCTCCTTCCGTCATCTTCTTCCATCTTCTTCCATCATCTTCTTCCTTCGATTCGCTTCTTCTTCCTCCGGTCTTCTCGTCCGGCATCGGCATCTCTTCTCGCAGGCCGCTCCTCGCAATGGGAGGCTCCCGCTGTGTGAGGCTTCGCTCCGGCTGACAGGTCTTTTATAACGGAGGGCACCTGGTGACCCCGCCCCCCTCTGACGTCATGGGGAAAGGCATAGGGAATTCCCCATGACGCCCCCGTGCATCAGAGGGGGCGGGGTCACCAGGTGCCCTCCATTATAAAAGACCTGTCAGACGGAGCGGAGCCTCACAGAGCGGGAGCTTCCCATTGCGAGGAGCGGCCCGCGAGAAGAGACGCCGACGCTGATGCCGGACGAGAAGGACGAGAAGACCGGAGGAAGAAGAAGCGAATCGAAGGAAGAAGATGATGGAAGAAGATGGAAGAAGATGACGGAAGGAGAAGATGAAGAAAGGAAGACCAGAAGAAAGAAGAAAGAAGATTTTAATAAAGGAATTGTCAAAGACCGTCTCCTGTCATTTTTACCATTTTTCACACTTTTTTGGTGAAATGGCAGGGGTACATTTGTACCCCCTTACCATTTCACACAGGGGGGGGGATCTGGGGGTCCCCTTGTTAAAGGGGGCTTCCAGATTCCGATAAGCCCCCCGCCCGCAGACCCCCACAACCACCGGCCAGGGTTGTGGGGATGAGGCCCTTGTCCTCATCAACATGGGGACAAGGTGCTTTGGGGGTCTCAGACCCCCAAAGCATCCTCCCAATGTTGAGGGCATGTGGCCTGGTACTGTTCAGGCGGGAGGGGGGGCGCTCTCGTCCCCCCCTCTTTTCCTGCGGCCTGCCAGGTTGCGTGCTCGGATAAGGGTCTGGTATGGATTTTGAGGGGGACCCCACGCCATTTTTTTTGGCTGGGGTTCCCCTTAAACTCCATCCCAGACCTCAAGGGTCTGGTATGGATTTTGAGGGGGACCCTACGCCATTTTTTTTTTTGGCTGGGGTACCCCTTAATATCCATCCCAGACCTGAAGGGCCTGGTTATTGAATTTGGGGGGACCCCTACGCATTTTTTTATCAATGACTTCAATGAATGACTGTTCTCTGTGTTATGGATCCGACAATTCATTTGCCGGCAATAGCCGCGAGTGATTTTAAATAGCTTTTTTTTCCTGCAAAAATTACACTGTGCAGGAACAGTTCTCTATATTAGATATACTGAATCTCGAATCATTCGAAGCATTCGAAGCATTCGTTATATCCGCTATTATAATTTCTTTCATATTAGTTGAAATTAGATATTTGTTAGTTGTTGTATTCGAATTGTTCTCTCTGTATTACGGGAATCGGCAATTAGCCTGTCTGAGACCCCCAAAGCACCTTGTCCCCCTGTTGATGAGGACAAGGGCCTCATCCCCACAACCCTGGCCGGTGGTTGTGGGGGTCTGCGGGCGGGGGGCTTATCAGAATCTGGAAGCCCCCTTTAACAAGGGGACCCCCAGATCCCCGCCCCCCCCCCTGTGTGAAATGGTAAGGGGGTACAAAAGTACCCCTACCATTTCACCAAAAAAGTGTCAAAAATGGTAAAAATGACAGGAGACGGTCTTTGACAATTCCTTTATTAAAATCTTCTTTCTTCTGGTCTTCCTTTCTTCATCTTCTCCTTCCGGCATCTTCTTCCATCTTCTTCCATCTTCTTCTTCCTTCGATTCGCTTCTTCTTGCTCCGGTCTTCTCGTCCTTCTCGTCCGGCATCGGTGTCGGCGTCTCTTCTCGCAGGCCGCTCCTCGCAATGGGAGGCTCCCGCTGTGTGAGGCTTCGCTCCGGCTGACAGGTCTTTTATAACGGAGGGCACCTGGTGACCCCGCCCCCCCCCTCTGATGTCATGGGAAAGCCATAGGGAATTCCACATGACGTCCCCGTGCGTCAGAGGGGGGCGGGGTTACCAGGTGCCCTCCGTTATAAAAGACCTGTCAGCCGGAGCGAAGCCTCACAGAGCGGGAGCCTCCAATTGCGAGGAGCGGCCTGCGAGAAGAGACGCCGATGCCGGACGAGAAGGACGAGAAGACCGGAGCAAGAAGAAGTGAATCAAAGGAAGAAGAAGATGGAAGAAGATGGAAGAAGATGCCGGAAGGAGAAGATGAAGAAAGGAAGACCCCCACAACCACCGACCAGGGTTGTGGGGACGAGGCCTTGTCCTCATCAACATGGGGACAAGGTGCTTTGGGGGTCTCAGACCCCCAAAGCATCCTCCCAATGTTGAGGGCATGTGGCCTGGTACGGTTCAGGCGGGAGGGGGGCCCGCTCTCGTCCCCCCCTCTTTTCCTGCGGCCTGCCAGGTTGTGTGCTCGGATAAAGGGTCTGGTATGGATTTTGAGGGGGACCCTACGCCATTTTTTTTTTTTTGGCCGGGGTTTCCCTTAAAATCCATCCCAGACCTGAAGGGTCTGGTATGGATATTTGGGGGGGACCCCACGCCATTTTTTTTTTTTTTTTTTTGGCTGGGGTCCCCCTTAATATCCATACCAGACCTGAAGGGCCTGGTTATTGAATTTGGGGGGACCCCTACGCTTTTTTTTTTTTTTATATATCAATGAATGACTGTTCTGCAATAGCCGCAAGTGATTTTAAATAGCTTTTTTTTCAGCAAAAATTACACTTTGTCATTCGAATCATTCGAATTCATTCGAATTCATTCGTTATATCTGCTATAATAATTTCTTTCGAATTAGTTGAATTCGAATAATTTGGAGCTGAAATTTGTAAACGGAATTTTTCCTGCAAAAATGACACTTTGTCATTCGAATTCATTCGAATCCATTCGAATCATTCGTTATATCCGCTATAATAATTTCTTTCATATTAGTTGAAATTCGATATTTGGTAGTCGGATTCGAATAAATTCGGCGACGAAATTCGTAAACGTAATTTCGTATTCCGTACGGAATTCGGATTCGAAAAAATTCGTACTATGGATTCGTAAATTCGTACGAATTACGAATTCGTACGAAACGAATCGCACATGTCTAGTTATAATACTTTTTTATAATTGCGTTTGTCACTCTTTGTAGTATCGCTGCAGAACCGCTCAGCAGTCACAATGCTGCACAGTAGAAATGCACTATACTATGCTTTCTATATTTGAAAGTATTTTATTATATTTAGTATATTATCAGTGTATTTCACCTCTATATACTGTACACCTATACCAGTCCTTAAAAGGACTTTTGTGGACCTAATAGTAGCTAGGTAGTGTATTACAGACTATCCCTGCTCCAAACGCCAACCTTTCCCTACACTGAGAAATGACAGCTGCACAATCGCTGAGCACTGCACTATAATATGCTTTCTATGTTTGAAAGAAAGTATATTATCAGTGTATTTCACCTCTATATACTGTACACCTATACCAGTCCTTAAAAGGACTTTTGTGGACCTAATAGTAGCTAGCTAGTAAATTACAGACTGTCCTTGCTCCAAACACCAAACTGTCCCTAGACTCCCTACACTGAGAAAAGAGCTGCAGAATCGGTCAGCACTGAAGTCACTATAATATGCCTTCTATATTTGAAAGAGAGTATATTACAGGTCCTTCTCAAAAAATTAGCATATTGTGATAAAGTTCATTATTTTCTGTAATCTACTGATAAACATTAGACTTTCATATATTTTAGATTCATTACACACAACTGAAGTAGTTCAAGCCTTTTCTTGTTTTAATATTGATGATTTTGGCATACAGCTCATGAAAACCCAAAATTCCTATCTCAAAAAATTAGCATATTTCATCCGACCAATAAAAAGAAAAGTGTTTTTAATACAAAAAAAGTCAACCTTCAAATAATTATGTTCAGTTATGCACTCAATACTTGGTCGGGAATCCTTTTGCAGAAATGACTGCTTCAATGCGGCGTGTAGGAATGAGCCGAACACCCCCGGGTTCGGTTCGAACCAGAACCTTCGAACGGACCGAAAGTTCGCGCGAATTTTCGAACCCTATACGTTATAATGGACGCGAACGTTCGAAATCAAAAGTGCTAATTACAACGGCCAATATGCATGTTAATGTCATAAAACAGGTTTGGGGACCCGGGTCCTGCCCCAGGGGACATATATCAATGCAAAAAGAACTTTTAAAAACTAACGTTTTTTCGGGAGCAGTCATTTTAATGATGCATAAAGTGAAAAAAAAAAAGTGAAATTTTCCTTTAAATATGGTACCTGGGGGTGTCTAAAGTATGCCTGTGAAGTGGCATGTGTTTCCCGTGTTTAGAACTGTCCTTGCACAAAATGACATTTGTAAAGGAAAAAAAGAAGCCATTTAAAACCACTTGCGGCTTTAGGTTTGTTCTTAAGTAGAATCTGAACAGGTACATTATGAAGTGTAGCTCCATCCCAAAAAAATCTATTTTTAAGCTTTTTGGAGAACATAGGGAGGGGTTATCACCCCTGTAACATTTGCTGTCTTTGCACATCTGTTCAGAACATGTCACCTCACTTTCCGTCCCAATGACAAATGTTTTTGGAAAAGTGGGGTTTTTAATTGAAACAAGGATTGGTGATAAAGTATCAGTAGAGAGGAGATACCTTTTTCCCAAATTAAATCTAACAGGATAGAATTTCCCTTCCTAGGGGTAGATTTCCTCTCACTTCCTGTTTTCTCTTTCCATTTGCAAGTAGGAGTCGTTTGTAAGTTGGATGTTTGAAAGTAGGGGCCTGGCGTATATACTCTGCAGAAATTTGCCCTATTAGATGTTGGTGTAGCCACAAGACTGGTGGGCACAGGAATGGGCCCTGCTATGAGTTAATAGATCAAGATTTGTAATTGCATGCACCTGTTGAACAGGGCAGAAAAATTGGGGGTGGTGGTGGTGGTGGACGGTGTTGCCACAAGACTGTAAGCTCTCACAGTTACTCTTGGTGGGCGCAGGAATGGGCCCTGCTGTGAGTTATTAGATCAAGATTTGTAATTGCAAGCACCTGATGAACAGGGCAGAAAAATTGGGCCTTTGGCGGTGGTGGTGGACGGTGTTGCCACAAGACTGTAGGCCCTCACAGTTACTCTTGGTGGGCGCAGGAATGGGCCCTGTTGTGAGTTATTAGATCAAGATTTGTAATTGCAAGCACCTGATGAACAGGGCAGAAAAATTGGGCCTTTGGCGGTGGTGGTGGACGGTGTTGCCACAAGACTGCAGGCCCTCATAGTTACTCTTGGTGGGCGCAGGAATGGGCCCTGCTGTGAACTATTAGATCAAGATTTGTAATTACCCGCCCCTGTTAAACAGGGGCTGAAAAATTGTGCCTTAGGCACTGGTGCTGGTGCCACAACACTGCAACCCGGCCCTCACAGATACTGTACTTGGAGCACAGCAGTCACACGTGTTGCGAAGCATGTTTTTAAAAAATTGTAAGTACCCGCCCCTGTTAAACAGGGGCTGAAAAATTGTGCCTTAGGCACTGGTGCTGGTGCCACAACACTGCAACCCGGCCCTCACAGATACTGTACTTGGAGCACAGCAGTCACACGTGTTGCGAAGCATGTTTTTAAAAAATTGTAAGTACCCGCCCCTGTTAAACAGGGGCTGAAAAATTGTGCCTTAGGCACTGGTGCTGGTGCCACAACACTGCAACCCGGCCCTCACAGATACTGTACTTGGAGCACAGCAGTCACACGTGTTGCGAAGCATTTTTTAAAAAAATTGTAAGTACCCGCCCCTGTTAAACAGGGGCTGAAAAATTGTGCCTTAGGCACTGGTGCTGGTGCCACAACACTGCAACCCCTCACAGAGACTGTACTTGGAGCACAGCAGTCACACGTGTTGCGAAGCATTTTTTAAAAAAATTGGAAGTACACGCCCCTGTTAAACAGGGGCTGAAAAATTGTGCCTTAGGCACTGGTGTGGTGGCATGGATCATTGAGGAGGAGGAAGAGGATAGTCAGTGAACATAAGAGGACAGTCACTCAGCATCAGCATAGGCAGTCTTGAAGGGATGTGACATTAAAAATTATTCGGTTATATCCGCCTCAGGTGCCTGGTAGCTGGTGGTGATCCAAGACTGATTCATTTTTATGAATGTCAGTCGATCAACCGAGGCGGTGGACAGGCGCACCCTATGATCAGTCACAAATCCTCCAGCAGCACTGAATGTGCGTTCGGAAAGAACGCTGGAGGCAGGACAGGCCAGTAGCTCAATTGCATACTGTGCAAGCTCTGGCCAGTGATCCATCCTCAGGACCCAGTAAGCCAGAGGATTTTCGGTGGGAAAGGTGTCCAAGTCTGACCTTGCCCCAAGGTATTCCTGCACCATGTATATCAGACGCTGGCGATGGTTGCTGGAACCGATCATACCTTGGGGCTGCGGACTAAAAAATTGTCTGAACGCATCGGTCAGACGTCCACCTTCCCCACCGCTCCTTCTGCCACTGACCGAAGCCTCAGCAACTCGTCGCCCAGGACCAGGAGTTTGTAGCCTCCCAGTTTCTGGGAACGCGTTGCACAGACCTTTCTGCAAGGCCTCCCTGAGATGTCTCATCCTCTGCTCCCTCTGCGACGGCAAGATAAGGTCCGCAACCTTACCCTTGTACCGCGGATCAAGGAGAGTGGCCAGCCAGTAATGGTCCCTCTCCTTGATCCGAAGAACACGAGGATCCTTCCGCAGGCTTTGCAGGATCAGGGAGGCCATGCAGCGTAGGTTAGCTGAGGCATTCGGTCCGGAGTCTTCTGGGTCACTGAGGATGACATGATCGCCAGCCACCTCCTCCCAGCCACGTACAAGTCCACTGGCTTGTTGGGACTGTACATCATCCCTAAAAGACTGCTGCTGCTGATGCTGAGTGCCAGGCTCCACCTCCATGCTCACACAATCCTCCTCCTCCTCCTCCTCCTCCTCCTCATCCTCTTCCTGTGTGATGGGTGGGACAGAAGGAACACTGTCCGGATAAAGGGGGCCTTGAGAGGCAAGGAAGTCCTCCTCTTCCTGCCTCTGTTCTGCCTCAAGTGCCCTGTCCATTATCCCACGCAGCGTATGCTCCAACAGGTGGACAAGAGGGACAGTGTCACTGATGCATGCACTGTCACTGCTCACCATCCTCGTGGCCTCCTCAAATGGTGAGAGGACAGTGCATGCATCCCTGATCATGCTCCACTGACGTGGGGAAAAAAAACCAAGCTCCCCTGACCCTGTCCTGGTGCCGTAGTCGCAAAGGTACTCATTGATGGCCCTCTGCTGCGTGTGCAGTCGCTGCAGCATGGCCAACGTTGAGTTCCACCTGGTGGGCATGTCAGATATTAGGCGGTTCTTGGGCAGGTTCAGCTCCTTTTGCAGCTCAGTCAGCCGAGCACTGGCATTATAAGATCGGCGGAAATGCACACAGACTTTCCTGGCCTGCCTCAGGACATCCTGTAAGCCTGGGAACCTGCCCAAGAACCGCTGCACCACCAGGTTGAGGACGTGAGCCATGCAGGGCACATGGGTGAGCTGCCCCTGTCGCAGGGCGGAGAGGAGGTTGGTGCCATTGTCAGAAACGACCATTCCTGGCTTAAGCTGACGTGGCGTCAACCACCTCTCGGCCTGCCCCTGCAGAGCTGCCAGAACCTCTGGCCCAGTGTGGCTCCTGTCCCCCAAACACACCAGCGCAAGCACGGCATGGCATCTTTTTGCCTGCGTACTTGCGTAGCCCCTTGTACGCCTACGGAGCACCGCTGGTTCCAAGGACAGAGCACTGGAGGAAGAAGAAGAGGAGGGGGGTGGAGGAGAGAGGTGTGTCACAACCAGTAGCAGTAGTCGCGTTTTGGAGGCGTGGTGGCGGAACAACCTCCAACACTACTGCACCTTGTCCTGCATCCCTCCCAGCTGCCAATAGAGTGACCCAATGGGCCGTGAAAGAAAGGTACCGTCCCTGTCCATGCCTGCTGGACCATGAGTCAGCGGTAATATTCACCTTACCGCTGACCGCCCTGTCCAGCGAGGCATGGACATTGCCCTCCACATGCCGGTAGAGAGACGGAATCGCCTTCCGCGAGAAAAAGTGGCGTTTGGGAACCTGCCACTGAGGAACCGCACATTGAACAAACTCACGGAAGGGGGCCGAGTCTACCAACTGAAAAGGCAGCAGTTGAAGTGCTAGCAATTTAGCAAGGCTAGCATTCAACCGCTGGGCATGTGGATGGCTGGGAGTGTACTTCTTTCTACGGTCCAGCAGCTGGGGCAGGGAAATTTGGACGTCGGTGTACTGCAAGTACTTGGTTGTGACACACCGAATTCTACACCTTCAGTCCTCTCAGAGCAGCTTTCAGAGAGGACTGAAGGTGTAGTGGGGATGGAGATCCCAGCTGAGGAGGAGCAAGGAGAGGTCCGCTTTGTTCTTTGGTGTGGGTCTTTTATGTGTGCCTGCCAACGAGCTGCATGGCAGGTCGCCATATGTCTGGTCATGCTTGTCGTGCCCAAGCGGCTGATGTTTTGGCCACGCGAGATACGCTTGAGACAAATATTGCAAATAGCAGTGGTGCGATCTGCTGCACTCGTCTCAAAAAAGGCCCACACCAAAGAACTTTTCTGATAACGTGCAGAGGCAGCGCCCTGCACAGGCGGAGCTCTGCGGTGTTGTACAGTTGCTGTGCTGGCCTCTACCTGGCCTCCAGGGGGCATCCTGCCTCGTTGGACATGTGACGCCGCATCCTCCTCCTCCTCGTCCTCCTCCTCATCCTCTCTCCCTTGAGGCACCCACGTGGAGTCAGTGACCTCATCATCCCCTCCCTCTTCACCACTAGAGCAAACCTGGCAGTAAGCTGCAGCTGGTGGAACAGTACTGCCAGATTCCTCAAGCTGGGTATCGTCATCCGAGCCTTCGAATCGTTGGGCATCCTCCTGGAGCATGTACCCAACACTGTGCTCAAAGAGTTCGGGGGACTCCTCAGGAGGACATGGTGGGTCTAGGGAAGGGGTGGCTGATGATGCTCTGTCAGTACCCTGAGCCTGGGTGAGAGAGGATGAGGAGGATGAGGAGGGCTTGGTCATCCATTCTACCAAGCCTTCAGCATGATGCGGCTCCACATGTCCAGCTGCCGAAAACAAAGACGCGCGTGTCCCATGGCCACGTGCTGATGACGATGCACGACCACGTCCACGGCCACGTCCACTAGAAACAGAGCCTGCCTGCCCTGTGTTCTTGGCTCTGCACGCTCTGCCTCCCCTTGGCGGTCTTCCAGCCATTGTAGTCGGTAGTCCTGTGGGTGCTGCTGAGAAGAAAATATAGGAGCTCTGTGTGATGCCACTAACACACTAGAAGTCCTATGGGTGCTTCTGCAAAGAAAATAGAGGAGCTCTGTGTGATGCCACTAACACACTAGAAGTCCTGTGGGTGCTTATGCAAAGAAAATAGAGGAGCTCTGTGTGATGCCACTAACACACTAGAAGTCCTGTGGGTGCTTCTGCAAAGAAAATAGAGGAGCTCTGTGTGATGCCACTAACACACTAGAAGTCCTGTGGGTGCTTCTGCAAAGAAAATAGAGGAGCTCTGTGTGATGCCACTAACACACTAGAAGTCCTGTGGGTGCTGCTGAGAAGAATATATAGGAGCTCTGTGTGATGCCACTAACACACTAGAAGTCCTATGGGTGCTTCTGCAAAGAAAATAGAGGAGCTCTGTGTGATGCCACTAACACACTAGAAGTCCTGTGGGTGCTTATGCAAAGAAAATAGAGGAGCTCTGTGTGATGCCACTAACACACTAGAAGTCCTGTGGGTGCTTCTGCAAAGAAAATAGAGGAGCTCTGTGTGATGCCACTAACACACTAGAAGTCCTGTGGGTGCTTCTGCAAAGAAAATAGAGGAGCTCTGTGTGATGCCACTAACACACTAGAAGTCCTGTGGGTGCTGCTGAGAAGAATATATAGGAGCTCTGTGTGATGCCACTAACACACTAGAAGTCCTATGGGTGCTTCTGCAAAGAAAATAGAGGAGCTCTGTGTGATGCCACTAACACACTAGAAGTCCTATGGGTGCTTCTGCAAAGAAAATAGAGGAGCTCTGTGTGATGCCACTAACACACTAGAAGTCCTGTGGGTGCTTATGCAAAGAAAATAGAGGAGCTCTGTGTGATGCCACTAACACACTAGAAGTCCTGTGGGTGCTTCTGCAAAGAAAATAGAGGAGCTCTGTGTGATGCCACTAACACACTAGAAGTCCTGTGGGTGCTTCTGCAAAGAAAATAGAGGAGCTCTGTGTGATGCCACTAACACACTAGAAGTCCTGTGGGTGCTGCTGAGAAGAATATATAGGAGCTCTGTGTGATGCCACTAACACACTAGAAGTCCTATGGGTGCTTCTGCAAAGAAAATAGAGGAGCTCTGTGTGATGCCACTAACACACTAGAAGTCCTGTGGGTGCTTATGCAAAGAAAATAGAGGAGCTCTGTGTGATGCCACTAACACACTAGAAGTCCTGTGGGTGCTTCTGCAAAGAAAATAGAGGAGCTCTGTGTGATGCCACTAACACACTAGAAGTCCTGTGGGTGCTTCTGCAAAGAAAATAGAGGAGCTCTGTGTGATGCCACTAACACACTAGAAGTCCTGTGGGTGCTGCTGAGAAGAATATATAGGAGCTCTGTGTGATGCCACTAACACACTAGAAGTCCTATGGGTGCTTCTGCAAAGAAAATAGAGGAGCTCTGTGTGATGCCACTAACACACTAGAAGTCCTGTGGGTGCTTATGCAAAGAAAATAGAGGAGCTCTGTGTGATGCCACTAACACACTAGAAGTCCTGTGGGTGCTGCTGAGAAGAATATATAGGAGCTCTGTGTGATGCCACTAACACGCTAGAAGTCCTATGGGTGCTTCTGCAAAGAAAATAGAGGAGCTCTGTGTGATGCCACTAACACACTAGAAGTCCTGTGGGTGCTTATGCAAAGAAAATAGAGGAGCTCTGTGTGATGCCACTAACACACTAGAAGTCCTGTGGGTGCTTCTGCAAAGAAAATAGAGGAGCTCTGTGTGATGCCACTAACACACTAGAAGTCCTGTGGGTGCTGCTGAGAAGAATATATAGGAGCTCTGTGTGATGCCACTAACACACTAGAAGTCCTATGGGTGCTTCTGCAAAGAAAATAGAGGAGCTCTGTGTGATGCCACTAACACACTAGAAGTCCTGTGGGTGCTGCTGAGAAGAATATATAGGAGCTCTGTGTGATGCCACTAACACACTAGAAGTCCTATGGGTGCTTCTGCAAAGAAAATAGAGGAGCTCTGTGTGATGCCACTAACACACTAGAAGTCCTGTGGGTGCTTATGCAAAGAAAATAGAGGAGCTCTGTGTGATGCCACTAACACACTAGAAGTCCTGTGGGTGCTGCTGAGAAGAATATATAGGAGCTCTGTGTGATGCCACTAACACACTAGAAGTCCTATGGGTGCTTCTGCAAAGAAAATAGAGGAGCTCTGTGTGATGCCACTAACACACTAGAAGTCCTGTGGGTGCTTCTGCAAAGAAAATAGAGGAGCTCTGTGTGATGCCACTAACACACTAGAAGTCCTGTGGGTGCTGCTGAGAAGAATATATAGGAGCTCTGTGTGATGCCACTAACACACTAGAAGTCCTATGGGTGCTTCTGCAAAGAAAATAGAGGAGCTCTGTGTGATGCCACTAACACACTAGAAGTCCTGTGGGTGCTTCTGCAAAGAAAATAGAGGAGCTCTGTGTGATGCCACTAACACACTAGAAGTCCTGTGGGTGCTTCTGCAAAGAAAATAGAGGAGCTCTGTGTGATGCCACTAACACACTAGAAGTCCTGTGGGTGCTGCTGAGAAGAATATATAGGAGCTCTGTGTGATGCCACTAACACACTAGAAGTCCTATGGGTGCTTCTGCAAAGAAAATAGAGGAGCTCTGTGTGATGGGACTAACACACTTCAAGTCCTATAGGTGCTTCTGGGAAGAAAATAAAGGTCTGTGTGATGGGACTAACACACTTCAAGTCCTATAGTTGCTTCTGGGAACAAAATATAGGATCTCTGTGTGATGGGACTAACACACTTCAAGTCCTATAGGTGCTTCTGGGAACAAAATATAGCTCTGTGTGTGTGATGGGACTAACACACTTCAAGTCCTATAGGTGCTTCTGGGAACAAAATATAGCTCTGTGTGTGTGATGGGACTAACACACTTCAAGTCCTATAGGTGCTTCTGGGAACAAAATATAGCTCTGTGTGTGTGATGGGACTAACACACTTCAAGTCCTATAGGTGCTTCTGGGAACAAAATATAGCTCTGTGTGTGTGATGGGACCAACACACTACAAGTCCTATAGGTGCCTCTGGGAACAAAATATAGCTCTGTGTGTGTGATGGGACTAACACACTTCAAGTCCTATAGGTGCTTCTGGGAAGAAAATATAGCTCTGTGTGTGTGATGGGACTAACACACTTCAAGTCCTATAGGTGCTTCTGGGAACAAAATATAGCTCTGTGTGTGTGATGGGACTAACACACTTCAAGTCCTATAGGTGCTTCTGGGAACAAAATATAGCTCTGTGTGTGTGATGGGACTAACACACTTCAAGTCCTATAGGTTCTTCTGGGAACAAAATATAGCTCTGTGTGTGTGATGGGACTAACACACTTCAAGTCCTATAGGTGCTTCTGGGAAGAAAATATAGCTCTGTGTGTGTGATGGGACTAACACACTTCAAGTCCTATAGGTGCTTCTGGGAACAAAATATAGCTCTGTGTGTGTGATGGGACTAACACACTTCAAGTCATATAGGTGCTTCTGGGAACAAAATATAGCTCTGTGTGTGTGATGGGACTAACACACTACAAGTCCTATAGGTGCCTCTGGGAACAAAATATAGCTCTGTGTGTGTGATGGGACTAACACACTTCAAGTCCTATAGGTGCTTCTGGGAACAAAATATAGCTCTGTGTGTGTGATGGGACTAACACACTTCAAGTCCTATAGGTGCTTCTGGGAACAAAATATAGCTCTGTGTGTGTGATGGGACTAACACACTTCAAGTCCTATAGGTTCTTCTGTGAACAAAATATAGCTCTGTGTGTGTGATGGGACTAACACACTTCAAGTCCTATAGGTGCTTCTGGGAACAAAATATAGCTCTGTGTGTGTGATGGGACTAACACACTTCAAGTCCTATAGGTGCTTCTGGGAAGAAAATATAGCTCTGTGTGTGTAATGGGACTAACACACTTCAAGTCCTATAGGTGCTTCTGGGAAGAAAATATAGCTCTGTGTGTGTAATGGGACTAACACACTTCAAGTCCTATAGGTGCTTCTGGGAACAAAATATAGCTCTGTGTGTGTGATGGGACTAACACACTTCAAGTCCTATAGGTGCTTCTGGGAAGAAAATATAGCTCTGTGTGTGTAATGGGACTAACACACTTCAAGTCCTATAGGTGCCTCTGGGAACAAAATATAGCTCTGTGTGTGTGATGGGACTAACACACTTCAAGTCCTATAGGTGCTTCTGGGAAGAAAATATAGCTCTGTGTGTGTAATGGGACTAACACACTTCAAGTCCTATAGGTGCCTCTGGGAACAAAATATAGCTCTGTGTGTGTGATGGGACTAACACACTTCAAGTCCTATAGGTGCTTCTGGGAAGAAAATATAGCTCTGTGTGTGTGTGATGGGACTAACACACTTCAAGTCCTATAGGTTCTTCTGGGAACAAAATATAGGAGCTCTGCCTGCCTGCCACGAACACACTACAAGTCCTATAGGTGCTTCTGGGAACAAAATATAGGAGCTCTGCCTGCCTGCCACGAACACACTACAAGTCCTATAGGTGCTTCTGGTAACAAAATATAGGAGCTCTGCCTGCCTGCCACGAACACACTACAAGTCCTATAGGTGCTTCTGGTAACAAAATATAGGAGCTCTGCCTGCCTGCCACGAACACACTACAAGTCCTATAGGTGCTTCTGGTAACAAAATATAGGAGCTCTGCCTGCCTGCCACGAACACACTACAAGTCCTATAGGTGCTTCTGGTAACAAAATATAGGAGCTCTGCCTGCCTGCCACGAACACACTACAAGCCCCTCTTTCTCAATCAATCTTTGTAACTGAATCTATCTAACTCAATTTCTGTAAGTGAATCTCTCTACCTAACTAAATCGAGCAGAGTGTCACAGAATCAGCCTGCTCAATCTGCGCCGGAACAGCATGTGACCGGCGCAGACGGCGTGGCGGCCTGTTATAGGGGGGGGCGTGTACTACAGCCCCTGAGCTGTAATTGGCTACAGGCGTCCTGCCTGTAGCCAATTATGGCTCTTCGAGTTTCCGGGGCTGTGATTGGCCAAGCATGCGGGGTCACAGTGCATGCTTGGCCAATCATCAGCCAGCAATGCACTGCGTCGGCCGCGCCGGCCGCAATGCATTGCGGGGCCGCTCGCATCACACGAAACTGATGCGAGCGGCCAAAATAGTTCTGGGCTCGCCGAGCGAGCGAACGCCCGGTGCTCGATGCGAACGTGGGTTCGCATCGAGCACCGGGCCCATCCCTAGCGGCGTGGCATGGAGGCAATCAGCCTGTGGCACTGCTGAGGTGTTATGGAGGCCCAGGATGCTTCAATAGCGGCCTTAAGCTCATCCAGAGTGTTGGGTCTTGCGTCTCTCAACTTTCTCTTCCCAATATCCCAGTTTCTCTATGGGGTTCAGGTCAGGAGAGTTGGCAGGCCAATTGAGCACAGTAATACCATGGTCAGTAAACCATTTACCAGTGGTTTTGGCACTGTGAGCAGGTGCCAGGTCGTGCTGAAAAATGAAATCTTCATCTCCATAAAGCTTTTCAACAGATGGAAGCATGAAGTGCTCCAAAATCTCCTGATAGCTAGCTGCATTGACCCTGCCCTTGATAAAACACAGTGGACCAACACCAGCAGTTGACATGGCACCCCAGACCATCACTGACTGTGGGTACTTGACACTGGACTTCAGCCATTTTGTCATTTTCCTCTCCCCAGTCTTCCTCTAGACTCTGGCACCTTGATTTCCGAATGACATGCAAAATTTGCTTTCATCCGAAAAAAGTACTTTGGACCACTGAGCAACAATCCAGTGCTGCTTCTCTGTAGCCCAGGTCAGGCGCTTCTGCCGCTGTTTCTGGTTCAAAAGTGGCTTGACCTGGGGAATGCGGCACCTGTAGCCCATTTCCTGCACACGCCTGTTCACGGTGGCTCTGGATGTTTCTACTCCAGACTCAGTCCACTGCTTCCGCAGGTCCTCCAAGGTCTGGAATCGGTCCTTCTACACAATCTTCCTCAGGGTCGGGTCACCTCTTCTCGTTGTGCAGCGTTTTCTGCCACACTTTTTCCTTCCCACAGACTTCCCACTGAGGTGCCTTGATACAGCACTCTGGGAACAGCCTATTCGTTCAGAAATTTCTTTCTGTGTCTTACCCTCTTGCTTGAGGGTGTCAATGATGGCCTTCTGGACAGCAGTCGGGTCGGCAGTCTTACCCATGATTGCGGTTTTGAGTAATGAACCAGGCTGGTAGTTTTTAAAAGCCTCAGGAATCTTTTGCAGGTGTTTAGAGTTAATTAGTTGATTCAGATGATTAGATTAATAGCTCGTTTAGAGAACCTTTTCATGATATGCTAATTTTTTGAGATAGGAATATGGGGTTTTCATGAACTGTATGCCAAAATCATCAATATTAAAACAAGAAAAGGCTTGAACTACTTCAGTTGTGTGTAATGAATCTAAAATATATGAAAGTCTAATGTTTATCAGTACATTACAGAAAATAATGAACTTTATCACAATATGCTAATTTTTTGAGAAGGACCTGTACTGTACACCTATACCAGTCCTTAAAAGGATTTTTGTGGACCTAATAGTAATAGCTAGTGATTACAGACTGACTGCCCCTGCTCCACACAGCATCCTTTCCCTACACTGACAAAAGACAGAATGTAAAATGGCCTCCAGATCAGGTCTATTTATAAAGGTATGGGGTATGTCCATGTGCTTAAATGTCTCAATTGGCTCTCCTGTACCCCATGATAGATGTGTCATGGGTCAAAGTTCTTCACAATGTAAACGAATATGGCCGCCGCTAACATCGCTATAAGTCCGCCGGTTTGGCGAAACGCGAACGAGCAAAGTTCGCCGCGAACCGACCGCCGGGCGAACCGCAAGGCCATCTCTATTGCTGATGACACTCATACTAAGGTATGGGGTATGTCCATGTGCTGAAATGTCTCAATTGGCTGTCCTGTACCCCATGTTGGATGTGTCATGGGTCAAAGTTCTTTACAATGTAAACGAATATGGCCGATGCGAACAGCGCCATAAGTCCGCCGGTTTGGCGAATCGCGAACAAGCAAAGTTTGCCACGAACCAACCGCCGGGCGATCCGCAAGGCCATCTCTATATATATATTTGTAGTCAGAGTCTTCACTTGGAAATGCGATAATACTAACTACCAAGGCCTGAGGTGTGCCATGGCCTGCTAGTCGGTATGCCTAAAAGAGGGCATACCCTGAATGAATATGAATGAAATGATAAAAGTATGGGGGAACGGGTGAGTGGGAACCCGGGGATAATCCAACGAAGGATTGATGGAGGAGGAGGAGGGATATATAGCCCTCAGACTCCTCCTACAAATCCAGGCTAGCCTGCGGCCAGCCTTCAAACTTGTAGTCAGAGTCTTCACTTGGAAATGTGATAATACTGACTACCAAGGCCTAAGGTGTGCCATGGCCTACTGGTCGGTATGCCTAAAAGAGGGCAAAAAGAGACCCAAGTAGGTGTGATGTGAAAGCAACAATGAAGGGCCAGCAACAGCCATCCATCCAGAAAGTAGTGAAAGCCTGGATGCCTTCAAAAGGGGATTACGTATGAAACAGTCAAAACAGGAGAAAACTCCAGCGCCCCATGTACCCGACGATGAAAGAAGGGACCCCCTGTTCAGGACCCACACAGTTGCCTCCTCCCCTGACGAATAACCAGAAAAAGGGGGTTTAGGATATGAGCCTAATATGGAAGGTAAACCAGGACATGAGAACAAATTGCTCATGGTGAGAGGATGCATGGGGAAAGCAAGAAAGAGCTGACCAGAGGAATATTGCAGAGGACGTATCCTTGAAGTCGATAGCGTTCCAGCGGAACAGTAAATGACCACGAACCCCTAGCTTGTCCCTCTGTGCTAACATGGAGAAGTTGTGAGTGTAGCAAAAGGGAATTGCCTAGAGCACCAACTGGTAACTGAGCCAAGGGTAGGAGACAGGAAGTCTGAAACGCCACGAAAACCTGGCCGGTAACTGGTAGCCGGGACAAGAGAACATCCCGGACTACCTTATCATGGCTTAGAGAGGGTGAGTTGCAAAAATGGACAGACTGACAGGAGTTTGTAGGGGCCTGAAATGCAGGTCACTTGATAGTGTTGGCAGATGGCCAAAAAGCAGAGGCAATATGCAGCGAAAGCCAGAGACATGAACCTGTGCAACCTACCCATCCTGGTAGAAGCCCTCAAAATACTCTGGAATAAGAACCATAGGCCAGATCGATCGCATGTGACCAGGCTGACCCCTAGTTCCATAAGCCACTGAATAAATGCCAACATCGGCTGCAGGGGCCTGGAGAAGAGCAGGAGCCGGGATCGCCGCTGACACCTCTGCTCTGCCGAGCGGGCTAAGATCACCTCCATGCTGCCTAACAATTATAGCACGGACATAAGAGCGTATTAAGTACCGCATGAACCTGGGTTAAGAATCATGCATACAAACATGTGCTGTGCTGGTGGATGGAAAAGGTTGGGATTAGCCACCTAAAATACTGCACCCCCCAACTGAGGCCAGGAAAGGGGTATACCAGTAATGAAACTCAGCTATGAGTTTGGTATTGCCCCATCCCTAAACGATGGGGTGCTACCATGCACTGAACCCCCATGCGGCGGTGGAGGGATGAATGTGAACTGGCCGCTTCCGAAACGCACGACAAGCCCTGATCTGATGAAACACAACTGGAGAAATTAGAACAGACAGACAAACTACCCCCGAAACAACAACACCCCTACGTACTTGACAAGTATGAGGATGTGGGTGCAGAAATGACAAGACCAACAGAGCGTGAATGTGAACCTAATGCTGACACAAACCTAGTGTATGTAGTGAGCGAGCCCGAGCAACCTGCAGCGTCAAGACAGGTAATTAAAACCGAACACTCAGGGCTAAGGTACCCACAGACCGTGGTGGGTATTAGTAAAACGGTGAACGTGCACGTATGACGTATGGTATACGGGCGAGAAGATTGTGGGACGACAATCAATTAAAAACGAAACCTCAGCCCATATGGGTCCGTAGACGTGACAGACCCTGGATGTGAGCCCTAGCTAACATACATGCTGCGAACAACAAGAATGCTATGAACAAAATGCTATGACAGAACAACAGAGACAGATAGCAAACAAACCCTAAGGCTAGTGTACCCACAGAGCGTGGTGGGTAGACGTGCAAGTGTGATAAAATGAGCATGCAACGTATGATGTGCGGCATACGGGCGAAAAGATTGGGGACGACAATCAATTAAAAACGAAACCTCAGCCCGTATGGGTCCGTAGGTGTGACAGAACTGGAAGTGAGCCCTGGCTAACACAAATGCTACGAACAAAAATGCAACAACAGAACATAGACAGGTAGCAAAACAACCCTCAGGGCTACTCTAAGGAAACCCAAACTAGAGAAAAGAGAATAGACAGCTAACCCATGAATAACAACAACCCTTCGTACCTGACAAGTATGAGGTTGTAGATGCAGAAATGACAAGACCAACAGCGCGTGAATGTGAACCTTATGACAACCACCCCTGTGTATGCAGTAAGCGAGCCCGAGCAACCTGCAGTGCCAAGACAAGTAATTAAAAACGAACACTCAGGGCTGAGGTACCCACAGACCGTGGTGGGTAGTAGTGAAAGTGTAATGGTGAACGTGCATGTATGAAGTATGGTGTACGGGCGAGAAGATTGTGGGACGACAATCAATTAAACAAAACCTCAGCCCGTATGGCTCCGTAGACGTGACAGACCCTGGATGTGAGTACTAGCTAACATAAATGCTACAAAAACGAAAGGCTACTACACAACAGACAGATAGCAAGCATAAACCCTCAGGGCTAGTTTATGTACAGACCGAGGTGGGTAGTCGTAACGTAGTAATGAAAATGAACGTGCATCGTATGACGTATGTTATATGGCGAGAAGATTGTGGTCAAACATTTAAAACGAACCTCAACTCGTATGGATCCGTAGACGTGACAGACCCTGGAGGTGAGCACTAGCTGATAGGAATGCTACGAACGAAATGCTACGACAGGACAATGCTACTAATGAAAGCTACACAGGAAAATCGCTACGACAGGAAAGCTACACAGGAAACTGCTGCTCCAGGAAATCAATACGAATGAAAGCTACACAGGAAAAAGCTACGACAGAAAGCTACACAGGAAACTGCTGCAACAGGAAATCGCTACGAATGAAAGCTACACAGGAAACTGCTGCGACAGGAAATCGCCACGAATGAAAGCTACACAGGAGACTGCTGTGACAGGAAAGATTGCTACGAATGAAAGCTACACAGGAAAATCGATACGAACGAAATGCTACAACAGGAAATGCTACGAAATGAAAACTATGAAAGGAAAATCGCAACAAATGAAAGTTATATGGGAAATGCTGCGACAGGACAATTGCTATGGCAGAAATGCTGCCACAGGAAAATCACTATGACAGGAAAATTGCCACGAACGAAAAGCAATGAATGAAGCTACACGGGAAAAATGCTACGAGAGGAAATGCTACGACATGAAATGCTACGAATGAAAGCTACACAGGAAAATCGCTATGACAGGAAGAGCTATGAATGACACCTACATGGGAAAATGCTGCGACCGGAAAAGCTGACAGAACTGCTACGAACGACATGCTATGATATGGAACTACGACAGAAATGCTACGATAGAAACCTGTGAATGAAAGCTACGACAGAAATGCTATGATCGAAAAAACTGTGACAGGAATGCTGCAAACAAATAAGATTCTGACAGATTTTTAACTCCAGCCAGAAAACTGAGCAAATCTGGTATTACGTCTGTCATACAGTAGTGTACTTGAGCACTGCTTAACCCAGAAATAAAAATACTCCTGTGCCAGTTTACATGAATCACCTTGCCAAGTGCTCGCTGAATGCATCATGTACCCCCCCCCCTCATGTACCCAGCGTGAGGCCCGGGGGAACGGGAGGGAGGAGGAACGGACGCCCCCCCTCGTGTACCCAGCGAGAGCTCGCCCCTCCCCCCGTGATGCCAGAATGACCGCCAAATGACATGCCTGTGCCTGGAGGCGTGGGAGGACCGCCCCCCCCCTCATGTACCCAGTGAGAGCCCAGAGGAGCGGGAGGGTGGAGGAACGAACAGCCCCCCCCCCTCTCAGCGTGCGCCCGGAGGAGCGGGAAGGTGAAGGGACGGACGCCCCCCCCCTTCCCAGCGTGAGCCCGGAGGAGCGGGAGGGTGGAGGGACAAATGCCCCCCCCTCCCAGCGTGAGCCTGGAGGAGCAGGAGGGTGGAGGGACGAACGGCTCTCCCTCCCAGCGTGACCCCGGAGCAGTGGGAGGGTGGCGGGACGGACGGCCCCCCTTCCAGCGTGAGCCCGGGGGAGCGGGAGGGTGGAGGGATGGATGCCCCTCCCTCCCTCCCAGCGTGAGCCCGGAGGAGCGGGAGGGTGGAGGGATGGACGCCCCCCTCCCAGCGTGAGCCCGGAGGAGCGGGAGGGTGGAAGGACGGAAGCCCCCCCTCCCAGCGTAAGCCCGGAGGAGTGGGTGGCCCTGCAGATGATGCTGGTAACAGCATGGAAGTGGGTGAATGGTGGCCCCCCCCATGATGCCTGGCGTGCACACCGACAGAAGCACCCCCCCCCCCCCACCGAAGCTGCCGGATGAGCACCCTGGAAAACGTGCACAGCGGGCAACCCTTCTCTGCTGCCTGCATGGGTACAGGCATGAGTCCAGGAAAGTAGAAAGTAGATAGATCACTGCAGCATTCCACAGGTATGTGCAAACAACCACATGGGTTTTTAAGCTATATTAACCACTTAAAGCCCCGGACCAATTTGCAGCCAAAGGACCAGGCCCCTTTTTGCGATTCGGCATTGTCGTCGCTTTAACTGACAATTGTGCGACATGGCTCCCAAACAAAATTGACGTCCCTTTTTTCCCCACAAATAGAGCTTTCTTTTGGTGGAATTTGATTGCCCCGCGTTTTTTTTTTGCACTATAAACAAAAAAAGAGAGACTATTTTGAAAAAAATTCATTATTTGTTCCTTTTTTGCTATAATAAATATCCCCCAAAAATATATAAAAAAAAATTTTATTTCCTCAGGTTAGGCCTATACGTATCTTTCTACATATTTTTGGTAAAAAAATCGCAATAAGCGATTATTGATTGGTTTGCGCAAAAGTTATAGCGTTTACAAAATAGTGGATAGTTTTATAGCATTTTTATTAACATTCTTAATTTACTAGTAATGGCGGTGATCAGCAATTTTTATTGTGACTGCGACATTATGGCGGACACATCGGACATTTTTGAGACATTTTTGGGACCATTGTCATTTATACAGCAATTAGTGCTATTTAAATGCACTGATTCCTGTGTAAATGCCACTGGCAGTGAAGGGGTTAACCACTAGGAGGGCGGGGAGGGGTTAAGTGTGACGTGTGTACTGTAGGGGGGCGTGGCTTGGCATTTGACATCACTGATTGTCTTTCCCGATGACGGAACAGACGATCAGTGACAGTCTCACTAGGAAGCATGGGGAGAGGTTTGTTTACACTTACCTCTCCCTGTTCTTCAGCTCTATGACCCGATCGCGGGACACCAGCGGCGATCGGGTCCGCGGGTCCCGTGGCCACGGTCACGGAGCTCAGGACCGGGAGCTCGCAACTCATGGCTGGGCACTTAAAGAGCAACGTACCTTGACCTTTGTAGGACTTAGGCCCAGTGACCTAATACCTTTTGCTCTATGACCTGGCACCACCCTCCAAAACCCCTCTTCAAAAAAGACCCAACTAGGTTTTTGGAGTAAATGGCCAGCCGGCCATATTTTATTAACCAATATAAATTTTCATAAATAACATGTTTTAACATTAACATCAACTTTCAACTTATTTAAAATGAGTCAGAGGTGGACAACAAACCCATGTTCACTGCTAATGCATGTTTTAACTTCAAACCTTCTGCCTCCAGTCGGAATCCCCTGACTCGGAGACGTTACCAAACCAAGCAGTGACCTACCACTTTTTAACCCTTCCAGGTACCCCCGTAACCTGGAAGTAACACAAACCACTCCCATCACGTGGATGGGTACAGCATGTTTCAAACATGTACCTCTCAGTCTTCCAGGTACCCCCTGTGACCTGGAAGTAACATAAACCACTCCCATACATAGATGGGTACAGCATGTTTTAAACATGTACACCTCTCAGACTTCCAGGTACCCCCTGTAACCTGGAAGTAACATAAACCACTCCCATCACATGGATGGGTACAGCATGTTTTAAACATGTACCTCTCAGACTTCCGGTACCCCCTGTAACCTGGAAGTAACATAAACCACTCCCATCACATGGATGGGTACAGCATGCTTTTAAACACGTACCTCTCAGATCTCGTCTTCCAGCAACCCTAAGAGCTGCCACAGCCCGCAAGGGGTAAACCCTTACCCTTGCAGGCTCCACCACACCCTCAGACCCCTCTTGGAGTCCCAGGGCCCACAAATCCATACCGACCTCATTTAGGTGTATCCCATCGCTTCGTAAGTACCTCCCAGTATCCACTTCCAACTCCCTGTGGTGTATGGCCACGCCCCCATTCTTGATAAAGAACCTACTCACTTCTTTTCCAACTTTTATTCTGGCCCTATACACTTTTTTGCCAGACCGTGCCCATCTCCCGGCGTACTGTCTATATATACAAGACTAAAGACCACCATTTTAGGGTACCCAGCTTTTTGCCATAAAAAAGTCACATTTTATATACCTTATGGAGGTCCATACTGGGTCTAGCTCCCATGACATTACCCCTAACCTGTAACAACAGAACCTTAGATGGCCTATACTGTCTGGAGAACCTATGACCTTCCCCCAGTACCCAGTTCCACCGCATGCCCGGGACCTTGTTTAAACAAACTGGTGGCCAAGTATCCACACCAGGCCCACCTACTGACCTGTGAACTAGAAGATTGACCATGCAAACAAATAAATAATGAAACATATTCACCCGACATAACGTGCCATAGCCCCAACGCGCCACCCCTTATAACAGGTGAGGCTGAACGTACAATTTAAACCTATACGGGTCGCACCTGACCGCCTCTTGGGTCATGCCCGCCCTGGACGCTCCTGTAGCAGCCTAAATCCAGAAGTAATGGGAGGAAAAAACTCTATTGGTCCAAGCCGGCAGTAGCCAAACATTTACGAAACCCCGCAATGAATTGTGAGTTTGAGAGGGATCCCCCATCAACATGTATCGAGAATGAACCCCCGACTTGCGGGCGTCTTTCGAAGAAAAGCTGCTACCACAGTATTGGACAGAGACTGAACCCTGGAATCCTCCCCACCTATTTGTGTAACTCTTCCCCTAAGTCCGTCTTGGATCCCCTGATCCATATCCTGAGGGTATCCCGGCCGCATTCTACTGCACCCGCCATAAGCCCTCCAGCAAGTTTTTTAGACGAGCTGACAAGTTTTGCTAACTCGCAAAGCCCCAAAGAACGCTAGTGCAAAGGCCGCCCTGCCTAAAACTTGTTACACCCCGAGATGAAAACCTGCTCAGCCATAGAACCCAAGAAAAACCATAGCATATCAAAAGAGACCGGGCCTTGGCATGACCCCTCTTCGTGAGCCATACCTGGGTACTCTGGGAATACTCCGATACTTGCTAAGCAATCCAACCACTAGCTCCATACCTTAGAGTAGGCATCCTGCTCTCTGATGCTCTGACCCACTTTGCTGTTCCACAGCCAGTCGGGACGGGAAACCCTGCGTTGTTCTGCCTCTGTCGCCAAGTCCTGGATACTATCCCGCTGAAAACGAGACAAAGCGTCCGCCAAAGTATTGTCTACCCCCGGCAAATTCACAGCATAGATGAAGGCATTCCCTGTAAGCAGCGTAGTACCAAATGTCGTGGGAGCTTACTCCCAGGCCCCAATCTGCTGTCAGCCTGTTCACCACCTGAACCACTCCCAGATTGTCGCAATGGAAGGGAACCTTCAAATTATGAAAGGATTCCCCCCCCCTACAAATTTCCAGTGCCACCACTATGGGGAATAATTGCAACAAAAACTACATTTTTTCCAGCCCTGCCTAAACACCCCCCCCCCCCCCCACATCCGTGAACAGATCTGGATCGAAATTGCTAATGGCGACATACAGAGATTGCATCCGTTGAACGAGTCCAGGAACTCTTGCCACACGCCCAAATACTCCCTATGCTCCCTATTCAGGAGTACAAAATGTGTGAGAGAGCTGACCCCCGCCGTCACCGCCGCTAACCGGCAGCAGAAAAAACCCTACCCGTAGGCATGATGTGGAAAGCAAAGTTCAACTTCCCCGATAACAATTGAAATTGCCATACTGGTAGTTCCCGTAATACCCTGATCGCCCGCACTACCTCCTGCAAACTGCCCAACGCTTTTTACCGACAGTCTGCACTGCAGCTGCATCTATATCCCCAAAATTATCATAGTGGTCTACAGTCCCTAAGTCTTACCCGGAGACAATGGAACCCCGAAACGCTCTGCAGAAGTTGTAACGTCCCCAGGAGGACTGCACATATGTTAGAACCCGCCGGGCAACACCTAAAAAATTCATCCAGGTAATGGATGACCGAGTTGATGCCAGACACGTCCCGAACCACCTACTCCCAGACGAAGCTAAAAGGCTCAACAATGCACAAGAGATGTAGCAGCCCATCGGAAGGTACCGATCCCTGTAATAACCATACACCTGTCACGCACCTGGTGGTGATGAGTCTGAATTTGCAGAAGAGAGCCTCCCTTGCGGCTCCCACTCTCGGTACCCTGGTAAGGTGACAGGGGGACCAAGAGTAAGGAGGAACACGGGTGCCTAGCAGGACCGTTAGACTGGTAGCGAGAGATCCCTGGATCAGCTCAGCGGACAAGGTAGGTACAGCAGACTGGATCAGCAAAGCAGACTGGATCAGCAGAGCAGACTGGAACAGCACAGCAGACTGGATCAGCAAAGCAGACAGAGAGGGCCGGACCGGGATGCAGCACAGCAAAGGTAGGGCAGGCCTGGCCATGACAGTGTGTCTAGGACACACATTTACAATTTTAAGGGGTGTGGCTTAGCGCAGCGGGCCAATCAGGAGACGGGGGGTGGCCATATAAAAAGGGGGCGTGGCTAGGACGGACATTCGGCGGGCAGTAACACATGAGGAGGCAGGTTTTTTACTCTGCTCCTCGTTTTCTAAATCCAAGATGGCGGACGTCCGGGACCTCGTGGTCCAATTGAGAGCAGCATCGGCATCCCGGGGACCAGACTGGCTTCAGGAACAAGTCGCAGCCGTGCTGGCTGAACAAGGAAGGCGAGGGGAGACCACGCGGGCGGCGGTGAAGCGGCGATCGATCGACGGACAGCGATCGACGGTCGACAGGAGCCAGGCGAGCGGCAGGATTTCCAGGCCGCCTGCAAGGTACTCCCCGAGGGGGGAGTACTCGAGGGGGGAGTACTCGACCCCCCCGGCAAAAAGGGCGCAGAAGGAACAGACAGGAGGGCCTAGGCGGACCACACGCCGCGGGGCTCAGGTGGGGGGGGGGCACGGGCCTACAGGGTGCCGCATCCCCAGGTAGCAGAAGAGAGGAGCAGGCTGCAGATCCCCCTGCAGCTCTGGACGAGCAGAGGGGGGGTAGACGGGACAGAAGGACACAGTCAGCAGCAGCAGCAGCAGCAGCATCCAGGGATATTCACATGGAAGAACCAGCAGGCCCATCCACTATGCTGACCCCCCCAGCAGCTCTGCACGAGCCGAGGGGCAGAAGTTCAACACCCAGGAGAGGGGCTGCAAAAAAAGGGGGGTAATACACCCAGGAGGATATCGGCCACGGCACTCCCAGCAGCTCTGAACGAGCCGGGGGAGGAGGACAGAAGGATTAGTGATTTGACGGCTGCAGCTGGACCATCGGGCAGCTTGGCACGCAGCACGGCAGGTTGGCGGACGCCACCTGGCGGAGGTAGTCAGGGGTCACGTGGCGGGAGTGGTGCCGGGACCGGCCCAACCGCACAGGAATGGGTGGAGGGGGGGGGCGGCGGGTGGGAGGGAAGGCACTGGCCAAGTCAGCGGACAGACGGAGGCATGATACGTCCAGGAGTCCCTCCCCAGAGGGATTGCCGCTTTTGTTCCGACAGGAGGTTGAGAGCAGGTCGGAAGGAGAAATTTCAGAGGAAGAGGAGCTGGAACCCAGTCGTCCACAAGCACCGGTGGTAATTGGAACAGCAACGGAGCGAGGGGTGCCCGGTCGGCCCGGTAAGTCATGTGACAATTTAGCATTTACAGCTGTATTACAGAACTTAATGGGGGTTGTATCTGGTGGGGGGGGGGGCTGCCCCTCCGGCACCGCTGTTGGCAGACACATACCGACCGCAGGCAGGGAGCGGGCCCGCAGTGGGGTCCGGCGGTCAGATACAGGAATTGCTAGAGGGCCTACGGGCGTTGGTGGGACGGATTGAAGGAGGACAGTCGTCCGCAGGGGGGTCAGGTGAAGGCACCGTGGGTACAGCACAAGTAGCAGGGCCGGTCGCAGCAGCTACGGCAGTGCCACAGGACACCGTAGCAGGTGAAGTGGCAGAGAAGGTGAGTACAACGGAAAAAGGGGGGACAGAGGCGACTGTCAGAGCCGACATTGTGCGGTTGGCAGACGCTGCAAAATGTGAGGTGTATGTTTGCTTCGAGGGACCCCTAGGCGCTCACCTAAAGCAGGAAACGAGAGAGAAGATATGGAAGGGCGAGTATGTAGAGATTTTCTCCCTATTGCCCTTAGAAAAATTTAATCTGGACAGGGTAAAACCAGATGATACAAAGAAGGAGGACGAGGAGAAGCAGAGATACCGTTTGATTCCCAGGACGTTTGCCAATTGGCTGCAAGCGTTCGCCATTTTGGCAGGTGTAATAGGTGAAAAGAACCCCGAACACTGTTCGGCGTTATTTTGCTATATGGACGCTATTGGGGAGGCATATAGGGTATACGGGGGCACGGCGTGGCTACGTTACGATGAGCAATTCAGGCAGCGCAGGGCGGTGCGTCCCGCACTGCGGTGGGATCACAAAGACATCAGTCTTTGGATGCGACTTATGGCATCGGCAAAAACGACAGCACAGCCATTTCATGCATTTCATGGGGGGGCCGGAGGTAGTAACTCCTTGGGATCGCCGGCCGGTAGGAAGTGGGGAGTCTGTTGGCAGTTTAACGAGGGATCATGTAAGTATGGGGGATCCTGCAAGTTTAAACATGAATGTTCAGGGTGCGGGGGGCGCATACGCATGCCAAGTGTTTCAAAAAAGGAAAACGGGGCGGAGAGGCTGGTAACAAAAGGGACGACTCCGGTGATGGGGGAAAAGATGCTTCCTTTTCTAAATAGATACCCGGACAGGGCGGCGGCGTTGTTACTAGAGGAAGGTTTTAAGCACGGTTTTCATATTCCGTGCACATTAACACTCGTCCCTCCAATGGCCAATAATTTGAGATCGGCATTGCAGCACCCGGCAGTGGTATCCGAAAAATTGGCCAAGGAGGTGGCTTTGGGTAGGATGGCGGGGCCATTTGAGGTGAAACCAATAGAAGATTTAGTAGTATCCCCATTGGGGGTGGTCCCTAAGAAAGAACCAAACAAATTTCGTTTGATTCATCATCTATCGTTTCCCAAAGGGGGATCGGTAAATGATTTCATTGACCCAGAAACCTGTACGGTTTCGTACACGTCTTTTGACGCGGCTGTACGCTGGGTGCGACGTTATGGAAAAGGGGCATTGATGGCTAAATCGGATGTGGAGTCGGCGTTTAGACTTCTCCCGGTTTACCCGGCCAGTTTCAGGTTGCTGGGTTGCCATTGGGAGGAACAGTTTTATGTGGATATGTGTTTGCCCATGGGCTGTTCTATATCATGTGCACTGTTTGAAACATTTAGCTCCTTTTTAGAATGGGTGGTCAGGGACGTTGCGGGTATTGAATCCGTCATCCATTATTTGGATGACTTTCTCTGCGTGGGCCCTCCTTCTTCCAATGTGTGTGCGATACTGTTGTCCACGTTGCAACACATTGCGGAGAGATTTCGGGTGCCTCTGGCAGCTGATAAGACGGAGGGTCCACGGACAGAGCTGAGCTTCTTAGGTATAGTTATTGATTCCATGAAAATGGAATGCAGGTTACCTGAAGAGAAGCTCAGGGATTTACAAAAGGAGATCAGGGAGATACATGGGTGCAAGAAAGTGCAGCTGCGTACGTTGCAATCCCTGTTAGGAAAATTGAATTTTGCATGCAGGATTATTCCCATGGGGCGAATATTTTGCCGTCGGATGTCTTCAGCTACGGCTGGGGTGAAGGCTCCCACGCATTACATTAGGCTGCGGAAGGAACATAGGGATGACCTGCAGGTATGGTATCAATTTTTAGCAGAGTTTAACGGAAGGTCGGTGTGGATGTCTGGTCCGGTAAGTAACTTCGACGTGGAGTTGGTGACAGACGCCGCAGGATCTACCGGGTATGGGGCGTACTTCCAAGGACGGTGGAGTGCAGAACCGTGGCCACGGGCTTGGGTAGAGGCTGGGTTTTTACGTAACCTGGTGCTCCTGGAACTCTTTCCGGTAGTACTAGCGATGGAACTGTGGGGCGAGTCATGTCGAAATTTGAAATTACGTTTGAATTGTGACAACATGGGGGTAGTGCAGGTCATCAATAGCATGTCGGCGGCTTCGCCACCTGTCATTCGGCTGATGCGACAGTTGGTGTTGCGCTGTTTGCGATTGAATGTGTTTTTATATGCTGTACATATCCAGAACACACTGGCTGACTCTTTGTCTCGGTTCCAGTGGGACAAATTCAGGGCTCTGGCGCCAGAGGCACAGAAGGTGGGAGTTCCGTGCCCAGCCTGGATATGGGATTTGGCACTAGAATAGCGGCAGGATGGATACAGAAGTCGGTGAGTACGTCCACATGGGCAGGGTACCAGAAGGTGTGGAGAGAGTGGGGAGAACTGATGCAAGAAGCAGGTGTGGGTGAGTATGGGTCGTCAGGTCGTCTGTTGGTGCTATATTTGGTATCCAGGAACATGGAAAGGGGGCAATCGGTATCGGTTATTGAGAAGAAAATGGCGGCTTTGGCCTTTTTGTTCAAATTACAAAAGAAAGTAGATTGGACAAAGGATTTTTGGGTGAAACAGGCCATTAAGGGTTACAGGAAAGAAAACAGGACTAAGGACACGAGACGGCCGATTACATTCAAAAACGTATTGGATTTGGGGATACAGTTGGGATCGGTTTGCAGGGATAGTTATGAGCGTTTATTGTTTACAACCGCTTTTTCATTGGCGTTTTTTGGGGCATTTCGTATAGGGGAATTGGTCAGCCCAGCAAAAGGAAGGGCGGGCGGTTTACTGCGGGGGGATGTAGTGGTCCTGGAGGACAGGGTGTCCGTGCAGTTGCGGAAGTCCAAAACGGACCAAAAAGGTGTGGGGGTACAGATATCGCTGTATGCAGTAGAAGGTTGTGCAATGTGCCCGGTAAAAACGGTAAGGGATTTTGCGGGCATAAGGCCGGGAGGGGATGGCTCCTTTTTGGTACACGAGGATGGAGCTAATTTGTCCAGGTTCCAGTTTGTTGCTGTTCTGCGTAAGTGTTTAAAGGGGTTGGGGATGGATAGTTCCGCCTACGCCTCACACTCCTTCCGCATCGGGGCGGCCACTGAGGCCGCTAGGTACGGGCTGGATGAGGTGGATGTGTGACGGATGGGGAGATGGGAGTCCAGGCGATTCCGCACCTATATTCGGCCTCAGTTAGTGTGGGAAGGTAAAAAAAAAAAAAAAAAAGATGGGGTGTTAAGATGTTGTTGTTGTGCATATCTGCCTACAAAGGGGTAACCTGGTCAAGGGTCCTGGGGGTGCAAGTCCTTTACACTATGTTTGTCATTTCAGACGCAGTGCTCCCACGCCTTATCTGGATTCTCGGACACTCGTATGTGTGTTGGGGCGCACGGAGAGGGGACGCGAGACCAGGTGGGAGGCAGTTGGGGATTTCAAGAAGGGAGGCAACCATAAGATGGTTGGGTAAACCGGGAATGATGTGGGGCAGGGTAGTCCCAGAGTCTGAGAGGTTTGCGTGGTTGGATAGGCCGCCAGCAGTGCTTGTCGTCCATGCTGGGGGGAACGATCTGGGTGTCCGCACGGTCAGGGATCTGATCGCGGACATTAAAAATGACTGGATTTATCTGCGAACAAAATCCCCAGACACGTTGTTAGTCTGGTCGGACATAGTGGCAAGGACAACATGGCGTACGGCCAGGTCCGTTTATCGGATCAACAAAGCCAGAATTAGGGTGAATAAGGTGGTTGGGAGGTTTGTGACATGGCATGGGGGGTTGGTGGTACGTCACAGGGAACTAGAGAAGAATGTGGGCCTCTATTTGAGGAGGGACGGGGTCCATTTAACTGATGTGGGCATCGACCTGTGGTCGTTGGGTCTGCAGGAGGGGATTCAGTCGGCCCTGCGGGTGTGGAGGTGCCTGCAAGGATGAGGTGTCAACCTTTTAGGCTATGGCGTGTTTGTTCGTTGGTCAGTGACGGAGCAGTTATGTAGGTGGTAAGTGTGTGTGGGGGGGCTCATCATTAGATGGCCCCTCCGGTTCGTGGGGGGCTCATCATTAGATGGCCCCTCCGGTTTGTGGGGGGCTCATCAGTAGATGGCCCCTCCTGGTAGTACATCAAATTATATATTTGATGATTACTCGTGCACTGCGGGATAGGTGTTTGTCTCCGGGCGGCACAGATGGAGGCCAGTTGGTTATGTTGTATCCCGCAGTGCCCCCGGTGGTGTTATATATATATACAGTTACAGTAGTTATATATATGTTTTATAGTACTTAGCTCTGTCACTGACCAATCAACAGGGTGTAACTGATTGTTTACAGTTCTTGATGTTTGTTTACTGGTTATGTGTTGATATGTTATTTATCACTATGGTTATTTATGTGTGTTTCAGTTATTGGAGTTATGTTTTTAATAAAAGGCTGTTGCGGCCATTTACTCCATAAAAGAAGGTGTGGTCTATTATTTAAGTTAAAGTAAGGGGAAGTATTTGGCTGTATCAGCTGGTGGGTAACATCTAGGCTACACTAGTCATGGAACAGCACAGCAGACTTGATCAGCAAAGCAGACTGGATCAGCAAAGCAGACTGGATCAGCACCGCAGACTGGATCAGCAAAGCAGACTGGAACGGCACAGCAGACTGGATCAGCAAAGCAGACTGTATCAGCAGAGCAGACTGGATCAGCACCGCAGACTGGATCAGCAAAGCAGACTGGAACAGCACAGCAGACTGGATCAGCAAAGCAGACTGGAACAGCACAGCAGACTGGATCAGCACCGCAGACTGGATCAGCACCGCAGACTGGATCAGCAAAGCAGACTAGATCAGCAAAGCAGACTGGATGGTCAAACAGGCCGGGTCAGGTATCAGGCTGGCAGCAGGGTACAGGTGGGTCAAACAGAAGAGTGGTCACAGACAAGCCGAGGTCGGGTACAGGCAGAAGGGTCACAGGATAGCCGGGTCAAACACTGGTAGGAACTCAGATCAGGTATCAGGGCACAGAACGCTATAGAGCAGACAGCGGGGACCGTCTGTGACAGACGGATTTAAATAATCTAACTGGCGCCCACAGGGGCGCGCACCCGTCCTCCAGCGCGCGCACGAGCAGTGGTACCCGCAGACGGGTACCAGAGGCGGGTACTTGCCCTATGGAGGCACGTTTAAGCTGGGAGAGTAGATCCTCCTGGAGCAGGAGGATGGCTTGACATTCTTGGATCCAGGCCGGTACGTCACATGAAATGTGAAGCGGGAGAAGAAGAGTGCCCACCTGGCTTGTCTGGGTTTCAACCTTTTTGCAGATTTTAAATATTCCAAGTTCTTATGGTCTGTGAATATTAGAATAGGATGGGAAGCTGCTTCCAGGAGGTAGCGGAACTCTTCCAGCGCGGCTTTGATCACCAACAATTCACGGTCCCCGACATCATAGTTCTTTTCGGCCATGGATAGTTTGCGGGAAAAGAAGGCTACGGGGTGAAGCAAGGATTTAGCCCCTTGCCTCTGGGACAGTATCGCCCCCACAGCAATTTCGGATGCGTCTACCTCCAGGGTGAATGGCAGGGAAGAATCCGGTTGTCTGAGAATGGGTGCAGAGGTAAAAAGTCCCTTTAGGGCTTCAAAGGCCTCTTGGGCCTCGGAAGACCACTGGAAACAGGTTCCCTGCTTGGTCAGCTGCATGATGGGTGCCATAATGGCCGAGAACCCCTTAATAAATTTGCGGTAAAAATTGGCGAAGCCAATAAACCGCTGGATGCCCTTCAGGGGCGTGCACCCGTCCTCCCGCGCGTGCTCTCATGCGCGGGTGTGTGCGCGCACGTGCACGCGCGCTCATGCGCCCGCGCACGCTCAGTGGTACCCGCGGACGGGTACCAGGGACTCCCGTGCGCCGGTTACTGGCAGGATCTTCATGACACCACCCAAGTACAAACCAACAGCAGAAAGCCGTCCGGGTGCACTGGCAATGGGCAGAAAGCCGTTTCAAAATCCGCTTTTGCCATTTGCCCCCCTGCTCGTAACACCTGACCCAGGCGACCGCCGCCTCGAAGGGCGTATAAGTCACCGGCACTCCTCGGGAGAAATTGAATCGTTCACCGACCCACCCTTCGGAAACGAAAGGTGAGGGATCAACCGGACTTGTTAGGTTCCTTCTTGGGGACGACCCCCAGTGGGGATACCTCCCAAGTCCGGCAGCGGTACTTCCTGAACAGGGCCGGCCATGCGCCCCGAGCCAAAATCTTTCCCAAATATTTCGAAACTACCTCTGGTTGATGTGGGGCCAACTCAAATTCTTATCCACTGGGGGGAACCGTAGTCAAGGTGCCGGGGGTTTTGAACCCGGCAGTAAACCCGCTTCCAGCAGCTGCGCTGCCGACCGGTCGGGGGATCTACAGAGGAAAGAAAACGCATCCTATCCACCCACACTGGTGTCGTCCCTCTTACTTGCAGCATCCCCGGGCCATCCCCTTGTCTTTCACCTCAAACTTTAAATGTCCCACCAACAGTCCCTCGAAGCATATGTAACCTCACTCTTAGTGGAGTCTGACAACCTAACGGAATCCGCCTTCTTGTCACCCGCCTTACTCTAGCTCTCTGCTGCAGCCGCATTGCTTGTACCACTAGCCGACTCACCAGAGGTGACCACCGCTCCTGTCGTCGCCGCGGGCACTGCTCCTTCGTCCATGTTGACTACCTTTGCCGGTCTGGCCACTGGATTTTGTGCCCACGCCTGAACTGGACCACCCGTCACTGATGGTACAAAAGCTGCACTAATCCTTTTAATTAGTAGGTGATACTGTGGTCAGGCGCTACCTGTAATGCGAGCTAGAGGCTATGAGTATATGTGTGGAGCACGTCTGCTTAGTTGCAAAACAAAATTATGTATAGTGTCTATAAACAAAATTATAAAATGCTAGGTTAGTCACCAATGTGCATCCAAAATTGAGTGTTTGCTACGTGATATATACACCATAGAAGCCGGGCAGGGATCTGGCCCTATGTGAAAGGCTTCACTTGTGTTCACTTAAGCCTTGGGAGTAAACCCCCCTATTGTGTATATCTCAAAATAAAAAGTAATAAATGTGAACCTAAATCAAATAAATGTTTGTGCTGGCATCAACCACACAATATGTGCCAATAACAATAACACAGTGTAAAGTGCCGTGCACATTTAATAATAAAAATTATTTTACACGTATATGGTGATAAAATAATTTTTTTATTATTAAATGTGCACGGCACTTTACACTGTGTTATTGTTATTGGCACATATTGTGTGGTTGATGCCAGCACAAACATTTATTTGATTTAGGTTCACATTTATTACTTTTTATTTTGAGATATACACAATAGGGGGGTTTACTCCCAAGGCTTAAGTGAACACAAGTGAAGCCTTTCACATAGGGCCAGATCCCTGCCCGGCTTCTATGGTGTATATATCACGTAGCGAACACTCAATTTTGGATGCACATTGGTGACTAACCTAGCATTTTATAATTTTGTTTATAGACACTATATATAATTTTGTTTTGCAACTAAGCAGACGTGCTCCACACATATACTCATAGCCTCTAGCTCACATTACAGGTAGCGCCTGACCACAGTATCACCTACTAACTACTCTCAGGATAGCTTCTATCCTCTCCCCTGGGGTGGCAGCAACCTATACATTTTTGACCTAAGCGCGGTATACCATACAAAAATTTTTTATTTACTAATCCTTTTAACCCTACCAGTAAACCCCCTAACCCCAACAAGCCTGGCAGTGTGCCAGTATCAGAGGAGGCTGGGGGGGTAGAACTACACGCTATTTGCTCCCCCCCACCACCGATGTCCCTGCCTGCCTGTTCGGAGCCAACAAATTATGCAGTAGTGAGGAAAAATGGTAAAAGAAGCATGGACTCACCAGGCTGCCCAGGACTGGGCCCGTCAGCCATCGACACCGGACCCATCGTTGCTGTCTTGCCGAGATCATCACCCCCATCGGACTCCGTCACCTCACCCTCCGATCTTTCACCGCCGGCCGCGGATTGTGCTGTCGCCACCTGATTCGCTGCAAGGACCAACTCCGCTCTCCTTGGATCTGCCACGATGCACTCTCGGAGTTTTCTGCCCTGGTCCGTCCGAACTGCTCTGCCGCCTCAGTGACGCACTACTGTGCCTGTCAATCCGCTAACCTCTCAGCTCTTGCCCCCCGCCGGCACCGGCTCCCCCTCTGGCGTCCCTCCTGGGGTTCACTCCATCTGCTCGGGACTGGGGGACATGACATCCGACCGGCCCCCCACCCGCTGTACTGTGTCCCCCGCGCTGAAAGGCTGGGCTGTCACCTGATTCCCCCTTGCTGCCGCCATCCGCCCCAAGCATCTGCGTCTGGCTGGGGGTGTTGCACCATGTGCTGAGCCATGTGCTGGGCTGTGTCCTTCCCCCACCGGGGCCCTGACCTCTCCTCCTGCCTCTGCTGGCCCCCATCCGCCTGCTGCACTGGTTGTCCCCTGTTGCAGCACCCTAGGCCTCCCGCCTGTCTGCCGTCCGCAGCTCCCTCTGTGACCCTCCAGGGCCTGCATCTTTGCTACCACCTCTCAGGCGGCCTGGAACGCCACGCCTGTGGAGTGTCCGCCCCCCGTCATGGCCGCCGCATCCTCCTCTGCTGCAGTGGCCGCCACCTGCTGCTGGACCCACTCAGCGCCCTGTGCCTGCATAGCCGCCCTGATGCTCACCAAATTCAGCCACCGCCGCCATGTGTAGAAGGGAAGAAGCAGAGCGGAGAGGGTGCTGTGTAGAAACGCTTCCTCCTCCGCTCTGTGACTGGCGTCACTTCCCCTTTCTCCTTCACTATTCCCCCTAAGGGCTCCTCCCACCTACACATCCTCACTATTTTTTAAAGCGTCCTACCTCTTAAAGCGGCAACTGTGCAGTCCAGCACAGTCATGCAGTCCCTACGCTTATTTTCTTCTGTCTTTTCCTCCGGGACTCCCTGTACGTTGATGTGCCCAGCCGTGCCATTCTGCCAACGTAAATGTGCAGGAGGCAGTCCTTAAGCGGTTAAAAAGAACAAACATGCTCCATTGTGAATCTACTTATGCATATAGTGTCCCCAATCCTTATCTTCCGTGGTTTATTCATCAGCTCTCTCTGCTCCTCCCCGCATCAGATATCCCCCTGGGAGAAGCACACTCTCAGGGGGTTAACTTGCAGGGGTGCTCCCAAGTCCAGCATTCAGCATCCATAGAAACCGAATGCAGGATTTTGCCCCTGCCCCCAGCAGCACTGTCACTGAATTTGATTGACAACAGTTGGAGCCAGTGGCTGCGCTGCTATCAATCTATTCCTTGAACACATTTTGTTCCCCCTAGCAGAGAAACAGTGTGTCCCTGTGGGACTAGTGCAAGGGTGCAGGTAAGTAAAAAGGTGGGTCTATAGGCTGGTCACAGATTGTAGTTTTTTCACCTTAATGTATAGGATGCATCAAGGTGAAAAAAAACACAAACCTTTACAACCACTGTAATGTATTGTGTATAGGTGATTGTTGCGCAATTGAGAAATAATTAGTATATTACACATGATTTATGTTGCACCAGGACAATGACACGTGGCACTGATGTGGCACTGATTACACGTGACACTGATGTGGCACTGATGACAGATGGTACTAATACGGGGCACTGATGACACGTGACACTGATGACAGATGGCGCTAATATGTGGCACTGATGAGAGATGGCACTTATACGTGGCACTGATATCACGTGGCACTAATATGTTGCACTGATGAGAGATGGCACTAATACGTGGCACTGATGACAGACGGCACTAATATGTGGCACTGATGACACTGATGACAGATGGCATTGATGACAGGTGGCACTGATGACAGATGGCACTAATACGTGACACTGATGACAGATGGCACTAATATGTGGCACTGATGACACGTGACACTGATATGGCACTGATGACAGATGGCACTATGTGGCACTGATGACATGTGGCACTATGTGGCACTGATGACATGTGGCACTGGATGACAGGTGGCACTGGCAGATGGCACTAGCAGATGGCACTGGGGACAGATGGCACTGGCAGATGGCACTGGCAGATGGCATTGGGGACAGATGGCACTGGCAGATGGCATTGGGGACAGATGGCACTGGCAGATGGCATTGGGACAGATGGCAGTGGGCACAGATGGCACATTTATTTCGTTTTTTTTTTTTTACACTTACGGCGCTGCAGCCGTTCATCTCCCCCTCCTCACACGCTGTCGCTGTGTGAGGAGGGGGAGCGGCGCTGAGAGATGATCTCATATATTTACATATGAGATCATCTCCCATTGGACACGCCGATCGTGCTGTAAACGGCTGCTGTGATTGGCCGTTTACAGCGATCTGTGATTGGCTGTGTCAGAGGGACACGGCCAACACAGAATTTCCCTGCTGCGCGCTCGTGAGCGCGCACAGGGAACGAGGAAAGGGGAGGCTGTCATATGACGGCCTCCCGGGAATTGACATCCGCGCCGAGGCCTTCATTCGGCTACGGCCGGATGTCAAGTGGTTAAGCAGCAAAGGTTGGCAAACCAAAAATGTAATTAATGATGTGCATTTTATTTTTGAAAAACATAGATGGTATGGTAAAACTCCAATGATGTTCTTTACATGTCTCTAATTTACAGATAATCAATCCTTCCAGCAACTTGAACGACAAGAGACGCAGTCTCACAATCAAGATTCAGGATTGGAGGTATGGGATCATCCCCCCAGTGAAAGCAACATTAATCTTGAATTGATCGATATCACCACATTAGAAGGGGATGAAGAAGATCAAAGAATCCCAAAAGAGGAAAATACTAATCTTGTGTCCAGCACACGTAAGTGTCAATATATATTTACGTGATTGGTAATTATTATTCTTTTCAGGTCTTGTGCTAGACAGTGCCACAATTTCCCATTCCAATATGGATATATTGAAGTGCTGTGCTGAACTGGAGAAAATTAAACAAACAGCTGCTGCACTCCAGCATAATTTGAAAGACTTCATTGATCTGTTGAACAAATTATATCTGTTCTAGGTCTTAACCTGTTATTGCACTTTGTTTTGTTTTTTATTTTTTTTATAATGTTAACGAGGTCTAGCAAAATTTGTTCAGCATTTTACCGTTTACAAATATTTCCTTACCTTTTTCACTCTGAGGGCTTATTGCAGGCGCTATTAAGTTAAAAATAGCACCTGTTATCCGCTCTCAAACTACTGCTATACTGCTATACTGTCTCCAATGTGAAAGCTCGAGGGCATTCACACTGGAGCGTTGCGATAGCAGGATGTTCAAAGAAATCCTGCTAGCTGCATAGCAGCGGTGAAGAAGCGTTGTGTTAAGGCCCCTTTCACACTGGGGCGGTGCGGGCGTCGGCTGTAAAGATTCACAATGGAGTATGTTTGTTCTTTTTAATATACTAACTTTAATTTTAAAACCCATGTGGTTGTTTGCACATACCTGTGGAATGCTGCAGTGATTGCTCATTTTCATATACTGAGGTGCTTGCAAAATTTTTAACTTTCAATCATTTTTATTGTTTGAATAAGAAAGTACAGTCAAGAAAAAAAAACACTGTTGGGAAACGAGGATGTAGATACATATTAAATGTAAACAGGAAAAACTGCGCTAACCCAATGGAATAGGAGGAGAGGGATAGGGGGGAGGTCAAGCTGACCAGGATTTCTTTTCATGTTTCTTTTTGTTTGGCTGCTATATTTTTCACTGCATGTAGCATAAATAAACTGCACCTTTGTTTTTTCACCTACATCGCTGTCTGCTGTGCCTGATTTTGTGTTGTGAACCCATCCAGGGGGTCACACACACCCGCTGCCGAGCTAACCCCTCACAATATATATATATATATATATATATATATATATATAAATATATATATAATATATATATATATATATATATATATTTTATTCTTTCTGTTCTATTGTTTTTCTAGGCTATTCTTTTCTATTTTCTATTCTAATCTTTTCTGTTCGAATTCATTCTATATGAAATTCGAATTTTAGAAGCCATATTCCGAAATTCTAATTTCGTATAGAATTAATTCAAATTCGAATAGAAAAGTTTAAAATAGAATAGAAAAAAAAAATAGAAAAACAATGAAACAGAATAGAAAAAAATATACATCATTCGAATTTCATATAGACTGAAATAAAATTTGAATACTCTACTCTACTCTATTCTAATATTTTCTATTCAAATTCTTTTTATACGAAATTCGAATTTCGGAAGATGTTTTTTTATATACTCGAGTATAAGCCGACCCGAATATAAGCCGAGGCACCTAATTTTACCACAAGACTGTGAAAACATATTGACACGAGTATAAGCCTAGGGTGAGAAATGCGCAGCTACTGTAAGTGGAAAAGAGGGTCAACAATGCCCATTTGCAGCCTCACTGTGCCCATTTGCAGCCATAGGTCCCCCAAACTGCAAACTTGATAGTTAAGGGTTCCTAAATGCCCCCTATCTGCAGCCAAATTTGGGGTCTCTGGGCCCAAAGGGTCCCGAAATGACATTGTTGCAGATGGACACAGTTGTCCGAATTTGGGGCCCCCGTATCTCGGGCCACTTGGTGCTAGGAACCCAAAATTTGGATATGTTGTAGTGTTGGTTCCACTGGGTTCCTAGCACCAAGTAGCCCCGAGATACGGGGCCCCAAAGTTGTTTTGGAAAATGTCATTCTCTGCTGCAAAAAAGTGCTTGACTTCTAAAAGATTAGAATAGAAAAGAATAGACTAGAAAAACAATAGAACAGAATAGAATAAAATATAATATATATATTATATTTTATTCTATACTGGTCTATTGTTTTTCTAGGCTATTCTTATCTATTATTTTCTATTCTATTCTAATCTTTTCTATTTAAATTTGATTTCAGTCTATATGAAATTCAAATTTCGGAAGATCTTATATATAATATATTTTTTTTCTATTCTGTTCCATTGTTTTTCTATGCTATTCTTTTCTATTCTAGTCTAAACTTTTCTATTCAAATTTGAATTAATTCTATATGAAATTCAAATTTTGGAAGATGGCTTCTGAAATTCGAATTTCGTATAGAATGAATTTGAATTTGAATAGAAAATATTAGAATAGAAAATAGAAAAAAATTGACTAGAAAAACAATAGAACAGAACAGAATAAAATATTATATATATATATATATTTATATTTATTCTATTCTGTTCTATTGTTTTTCTAGTCTATTCTTTTTTACTCTGTTCTAATCTTTTCTATTCAAATTTGAATTCAATTTATACAAAATTCAAATTTCGGAAGATGGTTATATAGATCTGAATTTGAATTCAAATAGAAAAGATTAGAAAAACAATATATATATATATATATTGTTTTTCTATTCTAATCTTTTCTATTTGAATTCAAATTCAGTCTATTCTATACAAAATTCGAATTTTGGAAGATCTTATATATGTATATGTATATGTATATAATGTATATGTGTGTGTGTGTGTATATGTGTATATATATAATCATATTTTTTCTATGCTGGTCTATTGTTTTTCTATTTTATTCTAATCTTTTTCTATATATTGTATTTTATTCTATTCTGTTCTATTGTTTTTCTAGTCTATTCTTTTCTATTATTTTCTATTCTAATCTTTTCTATTCAAATTCATTCTATACGAAATTTGAACTTCAGAAGCCATGTCCCGAAATGCGAATTTCGAATAAGAATGAATTAGAATTTGAATAGAAAAGACTATTATAGTATGGAAAATAATAGAAAAGCATAGAAAAACAATAGAACAGAATAATAAAAAAAATATATATATATATATTCTATTGCTTTATTATTTTATATTCTATTTTATTGTATTATTTAGAAAATCATTTTCTATTTTTTTCAAATTCAAATTTGAATTTGTTTTCGAATTCGATTTGAATTTTGTTTTCGATTTTGGATTCAAATTTGTTTCAAATTCGATTCAAACTTGTTTTCGAATTCGTTTGTTTATTTCCGGATTCGTTAAAATTCGTTACTTTTGTTATTCGGAAATTCGGATGCATACGAATTTCCAAATAATGAAAAATTTGTCCGAATTTCGATTCGGAACGAAACAAAATGCACATGTCTAATGTGCCCTGCTCCCCCCCCCCCCGTATTGTCTCCTGACCTCCTGTGCTCTGCCCTGCTGTCCCCTGTACACCGTTTATCTCAAGTTAAACCCAGAACTGCGCATCTGTGGGGAAAAAAAGCACAAGTTTCACATAAAATAGGTAACTTCTAAGATTTGTTTCTATTATTTAAAGTGGTTGTAAACCCTCATGTTTTTTCACCTATGCATTAGTGTGAAAAAACTTCTGTCACTCAGCAGCACCCCCATTTTACTCACTTGGGCCCGTTCGTCCCCACGCCGGAGACGCGTTCTACCTTTCTGGCCGGGGGTTCTCGTCTCTTGACTGGATAGATTGATAGCAGGGCAGCCATTGGTTCCCACTGCTGTCAATCAAATCCAATGACATGGGGCAGGGCTGAGTCTGGCATTCTGTGTCTATGGACACAAATGCTGGACACGGGATTGCGCCCCGAAGGTAACCCCAAGGGAGAGCGCTTCTCCTAGGTGGTTTCCCAATGCGGGGAGGAGCCGCGAGCGCCGTTGGGGGACCCCAGAAGAGGATGTTCGGGGCCACTCTGTTCAAAACTAACTGCACAGTGGAGGTAAGTATATGTTTGTTATTTATTTTTTTACTAAATCAAGAGTTTATACCTTTAATGCTATTTTTTAAAATGTTTTTATATCACAGCTCGCTGATCATGCCAATGTTCCGTGAGCTGTAGATCTGAACACTACAGGTTACAGCACACCTAAATTGTTAGCCCCACTCCTGAACCCCCAATGATTGCCTTACCCATACCCCAGTTAATTTTTAGTTTTTTTCCCATTATGGACGTGAGTGGGGCCTCATGTCTAAGTTTTGCCTAAGGCCTCTCAAAAGCCTAGAGCCGCCTCTGCTGGCGCATTTAGAGCAAAAACTTTAGCACAAGGAGAGTTTTCCATATAACTCTGTATAGGTAACTCCTCCACCAGTAAAGCCTGTGTTATTGGCACTGGCAACAGTAACCAGTGATCAGTTGTGCATTGTATTTTCCTTTTAATTCCTTTGAATCCCAACCACGACACTACCTGCCTGGAGTTAGCATGTTCTTCCTGTGCCTGCGTGGGTTTTCTCCGGGTACTCCGGTTTCCTCTCACACTTCAAAGACATGCTGGTAGGTTAATTGGCTTCTGTCTAAATTGGCCCTAGTATATGAATGTGAGTTAGGGACCTTAGTTTGTAAGCTCCTTGAGGGTTGTGTGAATATACAATGTATATGTAAATCGCTGCGTAACTTGATGGTACTATATAAGTACCTTAAATAATAATATTAGTAATGCTACTATAGCAGACTTTATCATTACTGTCTGAAAAAAAAGAAAAAACCCAGTGCATGATCAGCTGTGTTTTTTTGCTCAGTAATGGAACGTTCTGCCCTCTTCTTTTTTTAACTTGGAGGAATGTCTGAAGAATGAGCAATTCTAAAACTTAAAAAAAGGGAAGGGGAAGAAAGCCCCAAACCGGCATAGTGTACCACAATTTATTAAGTAAAAATACAATATAAAAACATATGGCACTCAGAAGCTGGTAAGGGGGAGAAAGGATGACAGGTCGCAATAGATATGTAATCCAAGAGTGAGCCGGGAGCTGTGTAATTGTTCGTGGTCAGAAGAAAAGCTGACCGTTGCAGGGGGAGAGATGAGCCTAGAATCCATGCAGGGGGACCGGCGTCAGGCTGCCCTGTTTGGCCGTGATGATGTGCCCGATATTGGGCTGTCCGATGTTGTTATGTGATGTTACGTCAAGAGAAATCCAATGATATTCATTATCCCACTCATAGTGAGCGAGAGTTTCAAGTATATACAAGTAACACCAGCGCTAAAACATGGCCATCTGTGGATGGGGAGGGAAGGGCATGGTTAATGACATGGGATCTAAACCCAGTGCGGCTGGATGGCAGCCATCGCTGGAGGGTATAGATAAACAGTGTACAACAAAACAAACGGACCAGCGCTCAATGGGTTGAGGAGTAAACACAGCAGACAGCTGAACATAATTAGTCCTTGTTTATTCAGTAATGCATGTAAAAGAACAATCTTGTTGTCAGACAGGAAGGGATATGAGGTAGGTAAAAAAGAAATCAACAGCTTACAGTTTCACAGAAGATCCATGGAGCAACAAGGAGCTGAAGGCATTGGGGTTTACGAAAAACCTCCTGCAGCCTGGACGTGCTGGAGCAGAAAGCGAAGATGATTGACAGCGGGAAGGTAGAGACCTGAACTGTAAGCTGCACGTGGCTAGACATGTGCAAAAGGAAAAAATTCGTTTCGTTTAGTTTCGTTTTAATTCGTTAATTAATTAATTTCGTTTAGTTAGATTCGTTACATTTGTTAAATTCGTTTTCGGATTTCGTTTAGTTTTCAACTGATTTTCGAATTCGAAAATATTTTGCGACCCCGACTTTGGGTCCACGTATCTCGGGGTTACTTGGTGATAGAAACACCAAATTTGGATATGTTGTAGTGCTAGTTCTACTGTGTTTGCATACCAAGTTTGGGGTTTCTAGCTATAAGTGGCCCCGAGATACGTGGCCCCAAAGTCGGGTCGAAAAATGTCATTCTCTGCTGCAGAAAAGTGCTTGACATTTTGCGACCCGACTTTGGGGCCACGTATCTCGGGGCCACTTATAGCTAGAAACCCCAAATTTGGTATGCAAACACAGTAGAACTAGCACTACAACCTCTCCAAATTTGGTGTTTCTATCACCAAGTAACCCCGAGATACGTGGACCCAAAGTCGGGTCGCAAAATATTTTCGAATTCTGTTGAAAAAATTTCAAATGCAGTTGAAAAAATTTCAAATGCAGTTGAAATCGTTTCAAATCATGTTAATACTATTTCAAGCGGATTCGAAAATATTTTGTGACCCGACTTTGAAAAAAAAAATGAAATTGATTCTAACAGTCTGCAGAAGATCTGCAAAAAAAAAAAGAAGTGAAATGGCTGTTAATAGTCTACAGGAGATCTGCTATTAAATTATATATGTTTTTTATTCTGTTCTAATCTTTTCTATTTGAATTATACATTTTGGAAGATGGTTATTTATTATACACATCTGTCACATAAAAAAAAAGATGTGAAATGGCTGTCACGGATGTCGATCGCAAGGCAAGTACATATGCTGTATGTCACTGTCCACTTGCCACAACACCTGCCACAAGTGCCAAGACACCTGCCATGAGTGCCACGTGACCGGCCACGAGTGCCACGTGACCGACCACAAGTGCCACGTGACCTGCCCCGTGACCAAGTTGTGGATTGTCCACTTGCCATGTCACCTGCCACAAGTTATGGGGTTCCTAGCACCAAGTGACCCCCAGATATGGGGCATATGTCAAGTACTTTTCTACAGCAGAGAATTACATTTTGTGACCCGAATTTGGGGCCACGTATCTCGGGGCCACTTATAGCTAGAAACCCCAAATTTGGTATACAAACACAGTAGAACTAGCACTACAACCTCTCCAAATTTGGGGTTTATATCACCAAGTGACCCCGAGATACGTGGACCCAAAGTCGGGTCGCAAAATATTTTCGAATTCGGTTGAAATAATTTCAAATGCAGTTGAAATATTTTCAAATGCAGTTGAAATATTTTCAAATGCAGTTGAAATATTTTCAAATCTGGTTGAAATTATTTCAACTGCATTAGAAACTATTTCAACCAGATTTGAAAATATTTCAACTGCATTGGAAACTATTTCAACCAGATTTGAAAATATTTCATCTGCATTAGAAACTATTTCAACTGCATTAGAAACTATTTCAACCAGATTTGAAAATATTTCAACTGCATTAGAAACTATTTCAACTGCATTAGAAACTATTTCAACCAGATTTGAAAATATTTCATCTGCATTAGAAACTATTTCAACTGCATTAGAAACTATTTCAACCAGATTTGAAAATATTTCATCTGCATTAGAAACAATTTCTATCACCAAGTAACCCCGAGATACATGGACCCAAATTCGGGTCGCAAAATATTTTCGAATTTGGTTGAAAAAATTTCAAATGCAGTTGAAAAAAATTCATATGCAGTTGAAATAATTTCAAATCACGTTGATACTATTTCAAGCGGATTCGAAAATATTTTGCGACCCGACTTTGAAAAAAAAAATGAAATTGATTCTAACAGTCTGCAGAAGATCTGCAAAAAAAAAAAAAGAAGTGAAATGGCTGTTAATAGTCTACAGGAGATCTGCTATTAAATTATATATTTTTTTCTATTCTGTTCTAATCTTTTCTATTTGAATTATACATTTTGGAAGATGGTTATTTACTTATATACATCTGTCACATAAAAAAAAAGATGTGAAATGGCTGTCACGGATGTCGATCGCAAGGCAAGTACATATGCTGTATGTCATTGTCCACTTGCCACAACACCTGCCACAAGTGCCAAGGCACCTGCCATGAGTGCCACGTGACCAACCACAAGTGCCACGTGACCTGCCACGTGACCAAGTTGTGGATTGTCCACTTGCCATGTCACCTGTCACAAGTTATGGGGTTCCTAGCACCAAGTGACCCCCAGATATGGGGGATATGTCAAGTACTTTTCTACAGCAGAGAATTACATTTTGTGACCCGACTTTGAGGCCACGTATCTCGGGGCCACTTATAGCTAGAAACCAGAAATTTGGTATGCAAACACAGTAGAACTAGCACTATAACCTATTTCAAGCGGATTCGAAAATATTTTGCCACCCGAATTTGAAAAAAAAAATGAAATTGATTCTAACAGTCTGCAGAAGATCTGCAAAAAAAAGTGAAATGGCTGTTAATAGTCTACAGGAGATCTGCTAAAAAAGAAATAGATGCTAATAGTCTGCAGGAGATCTGGTGAGAAAACGAAATAGATACTAATTGTCTGCAGGAGATCTGCAAAAAAAAAAGTGAAATGGTTGTTAATAGTCTACAGGAGATCTGCTAAAAAAAGAAATAGATGCTAATAGTCTGCAGGAGATCTGGTGAGAAAACGAAATAGATACTAATAGTCTGTAGTTGTAGTGCTAGTTCTACTGTGTTTGCATACCAAATTTGGGGTTTCTAGCTACAAGTGGCCCCGAGATACGTGGCCCCAAATTCGGGTCACAAAATGTAATTCTCTGCTGCAGAAAAGTACTTGACATATCGCCCCTATCTTGGGGTCACTTGGTGCTAGGAACCCCACAACTTGTGGCAGGTGACGTGGCAAGTGGACTATCCACAACTTGGTCTCGTGGCCGGTCATGTGGCACTCGTGGCCGGTCATGTGGCACGCGTGGCCGGTCACGTGGCACTCGTGGCAGGTGTCGTGGCACTCGTGGCAGGTGTCGTGGCACTTGTGGCAAGTGAACAATACACAACTTGTGGCAGGTGATGTGGCAAGTGGACAATGACATACAGCATATGTACTTGCCTTGCGATCGACATCTGTGTTAGACGTGCAAAAAGAAAAAAAAATTTTGTTTCGTTTTAATTCGTTAATTAATTCATTTTGTTTAGTTAGATTCGTTAAATTCGTTTTCGGATTTTGTTTCGTTTTTGACCGAATTCGAAAAATCAGTCGCATTTGAAATTATTTCAACCGGATTTGAAAATATTTCAACCGGATTTAAACATATTTCAACCGAATTTAAAAATATTTCTACTGGATTTGAAATTATTTCAACTGCATTAGAAACTATTTCAACCAGATTTGAAACAGTTTCTAATGCAGTTGAAATAGTTTCTAATGCAGTTGAAATATTTTCAAATCTGGTTGAAATAGTTTCTAATGCAGTTGAAATATTTTCAAATCTGGTTGAAATAGTTTCTAATGCAGTTGAAATACTTTGTAATGCAGTTGAAATATTTTCAAATCTGGTTGAAATAGTTTCTAATGCAGTTGAAATACTTTCTAATGCAGTTGAAATACTTTCTAATGCAGTTGAAATAATTTCAACCAGATTTGAAAATATTTCAACTGCATTTGAAATTATTTCAACTGAATTCGAAAATATTTTGCGACCTGAATTTGGGTCCACGTATCTCGGGGTCACTTGGTGATATAAACCCCAAATTTGAAGAGATTGTAGTGCTAGTTCTACTGTGTTTTGCATACCAAATTTGGGGTTTCTAGCTATAAGTGGCCCCGAGATATGTGGCCCCAAAGTCGGGTCACAAAATGTAATTCTCTGCTGTAGAAAAGTACTTGACATATCCCCTATATCTGGGGGTCACTTGGTGCTAGGAACCCCATAACTTGTGTCAGGTGACATGGCAAGTGGACAATCCACAACTTGGTCACGTGGCAGGTCACGTGGCACTTGTGGTCGGTCACGTGGCACTCATGGCAGGTGTCTTGGCACTTGTGGCAGGTGTTGTGGCAAGTGGACAATGACATACAGCATATGTACTTGCCTTGCGATCGACATCCGTGACAGCCATTTCACATCTTTTTTTTTTATGTGACAGATGTATATAAGTAAATAACCATCTTCCAAAATTTATAATTCAAATAGAAAAGATTAGAACAGAATAGAAAAAAAATATATAATTGAATAGCAGATCTCCTGTAGACTATTAACAGCCATTTCACTTCTTTTTTTTTTTGCAGATCTTCTGCAGACTGTTAGAATCAATTTCATTTTTTTTTTCAAAGTCGGGTCGCAAAATATTTTCTAATCCGCTTGAAATAGTATCAACATGATTTGAAATTATTTCAACTGCATTTGAAATTATTTCAACTGCATTTGAAATTTTTTCAACTGCATTTGAAATTTTTTCAACTGCATTTGAAATTTTTTCAACTGCATTTGAAATTTTTTCAACCGAATTCGAAAATATTTTGCGACCCGACTTTGGGTCCACGTATCTCGGGGTAACTTGGTGATAGAAATTGTTTCTAATGCAGATGAAATATTTTCAAATCTGGTTGAAATAGTTTCTAATGCAGTTGAAATAGTTTCTAATGCAGTTGAAATAATTTCAACCAGATTTGAAAATATTTCAACTGCATTTGAAAATATTTCAACTGCATTTGAAATTATTTCAACCGAATTCGAAAATATTTTGCGACCCGACTTTGGGTCCACGTATCTCGGGGTCACTTGGAAATATTTGGATATATAAATATTTGGATATAGCCCTCCAAATCTCATGTTCTCTACTGGGCCATAGTCTGTGGGTAGGAGGCGAGCCCACAGCCCCTCCAAAACACACAGTGACAATGGGTTCTGTCACATTTGTTATGGATTTTTTAAAGAGGTATTGATATGTAATATTTATTTGTGAACGATGGGTTCATTTTGTGATTATATACAGTATCAAAAAAAATGGAATATATGTTCCAAAAAAAATGGACTACATGAATTAGTTAATTATTCAATTTCTTGTATTTTACAAAGGGTATTCCCTGAGCAACAAGGGGTTAACGCAAAGTATGAAATTGTTCCACCAAATTCCCGCCCCCATTCCTTATCTTAGGTTGCCCATTTCCTTGACTTTGAAAAAGCGCAGACGTTGTCAAGGCAACCACCACAGCCAACAGGTCACCCAGGTCCATGAGGTGCTCCAACGACCAGCACCCCTAGAACCCTAGCAACGCTGACTGACATCCACATCGGCCCATACAGCCCTGGTTTTCCATCTCCCTTATAAACTTTGGATATGTTATAGTGCTAGTTCTACTGTGTTTGCATACCAAATTTGGGGTTTCTAGCTATAAGTGGCCCCGAGATATGTGGCCCCAAAGTCGGGTCACAAAATGTCAAGCACTTTTCTGCAGCAGAGAATGACATTTTTCGACCCGACTTTGGGGCCACATATCTCGGGGCCACTTGTAGCTAGAAACCCCAAATTTGGTATGCAAACACAGTAGAACTAGCACTATAACATATCCAAATTTGGGGTTTCTATCACTAAGTGACCCTGAGATATTTCGAATTTCGTCCGCGATTTTTCGATTCGAAAAAAATTCGGATTCGGTAAAATTCGTTAGTATTGTAATTCGGTAATTCGGATGCATCCGAATGTCCGAATAATGAAAAATTCGTCCGAATTTCGATTCGGAACATAACGAAATGCACATGTCTACACGTGGCTGGGATGCCAAGTCCTCTGGCGTATTGACAGGTGGAAGGCAGAGAGCTGTGTTGCTGCAGTGTGGATGACGCTATACGTTCACAGCATCTAAAGCCCAATGGATGTGAATCCCAGCTGCGTGGGAGTGTCCCAAAATGATGTAGACCTCAGGGAGATGGAAAACCAGGGCTGTATGGGCCGATGTGGATGTCAGTCAGCGTTGCTAGGGTTCTAGGGGTGCTGGTCGTTGGAGCACCTCATGGACCTGGGTGACCTGTTGGCTGTGGTGGTTGCCTTGACAACGTCTGCGCTTTTTCAAAGTCAAGGAAATGGGCAACCTAAGATAAGGAATGGGGGCGGGAATTTGGTGGAACAATTTCATACTTTGCGTTAACCCCTTGTTGCTCAGGGAATACCCTTTGTAAAATACAAGAAATTGAATAATTAACTAATTCATGTAGTCCATTTTTTTTGGAACATATATTCCATTTTTTTTGATACTGTATATAATCACAAAATGAACCCATCGTTCACAAATAAATATTACATATCAATACCTCTTTAAAAAATCCATAACAAATGTGACAGAACCCATTGTCACTGTGTGTTTTGGAGGGGCTGTGGGCTCGCCTCCTACCCACAGACTATGGCCCAGTAGAGAACATGAGATTTGGAGGGCTATTTGCCGTCTTCCACCACCTGGAGAAGATACCACCTCCAGACATTTGTGTCCAGAGTCGCCAGTTCATCAGAACCGGGTGAACGCAGATGGGTTATCTCGGCAGACGGACCTGAAACCTTAAGACTACTTTTCTTTTCCAACATCCTCAAGTTGACCCATTCGGGGGCCCACTGTGGCTGTTGGACTGTTTCCCAGGGGGGGATTATTGTCATGAACCTTGAAACACTGAAGTATTTCTACTTTGATTCTATTACACAGTAGGGGGTCTTCTGCAATGTCTTAAGGCTAACCCCCTCCAGACGTCTCTGTGGTCTGGGAGGAATGCATTGTTCTGTGTTTGACCATTTGTTTATGTACTTTAATTACCTGCTGGGGCTTCTCTGTGTCATTACACCTATCAGTCCTCCTATTCAAGCTATCGGACCAATCCCTGCTGACCCTGTTTCAAGTCCTAATTTGCATGGCCAGAGGACCTAATTGAGAACTACAGACTACATTACAGCTGACCAATAGGAAAGTGGTGGTTGGGGGCGGGGTGTTCAAACTGATGTGTATAAAAATGTGTTGTGTATCCAATAAAAGGAGATTCCTGTTTGAACTTACATACAGCCTGCCTTGTGTTTGTTCAGAGCCATCACAATTGGGTTCGACCAGCACATAGCTGTAGTTCGAATCCCGGAGCATCACATGACCGAACCATCAGATGTTGTGATCTGCAATCTGATTCCATAGCCGCAGAGGAGTGTCGGGAGAGTGGAACCGAGCGAGCAGGGGCTCGTTACATTGGTTGGTAGCGGTGGGATTTGCTCTCCAGTTACTGGGACACTCCAAAGTGAATGACCAGCTATGCAGCCAGCATGAGAGCGGAGTTCGGGAGGAGGCTGCAAGGCATGCAGAAGCAACATTGGGGACCAGCGACAGAGCACACCATGCTCGGCTGGGAGGATGTGATCCGCCGGCAACTCTGGCAAGAGAAGCTAAGCCACGAGAGGCACCATCAGGGGAAGCTCCTTCCCTCCTCTACAGAGATGTACTGGACTCAGTACCATGCGCGAGAGGTGTTCCTGAGAGAAAAACTCAGGGATGAGTGGAAGACGGAGCTTGGAAGATTGGTCCAGGAGGAGATGAGGCTGGACGCCAGCTACAGAGCCCTCCGGTGGTTCGCGGCTCAACTGTGGCCAGGTACAGCAGATGGCAGCCCGACAGAAGGCGTTGGCTACGGCAGCGTGGGGCTGCTCCATCAAAAAATGTACAGAGACCCAGATTTGGGAGCATCGAGGAGTGGTGGCTGGAAGACATCCTGGACTTCCGAGATGAGGTGCTGGACCTCCCAGAAGAGGCATGTGACCTGGAGGAATTGGAGTTCCTGGTTGAGCAGGAATGGGAGCTCGAGATTGCCTACAAGCGGCTGTTTGATGGTGATCAGCAGCCCAGCATGGCTCCCGTTGCCTGGGACTGTCCGGGAGAAAAAATGGACAGTCGGGAAGATGCGGAGCAAATGGGGCCAGGGGTGGCCCTACGTTTTCCCGTTCTAACCACAATGGAAGAAGCGGCAATGATACAGAGGGCACTGCGAGTGCTAGAATGCAGGAAAGCATTGGAGGTTCCCCAGGCAGCGAGACAAGCTAATAGCATAAAAGTCTCGGAAGGGGGAGTTGAGACGGGCGATGGAAGGCTGGCAGATGGTGATCAGCAGCAAGTCCAGAGTATCGCATCCGGTGCCCCAGCAGAAGCGCTGTCTACGAGGCAGAGCGCTGCTGGCCTCTGCCCACCCTCAGAGTTGGATCCGGAGAGTTTGAGAGATGATCTTTGGGAGCTGTTTCCCCAGCAGCGGATATCCCCACCAGGAGTGGAGAAAGCCATTCTACTTCCCCAGCAATTGGACACTACCCCAGATTTCACCTTCCCAGCAGAAGCGCTGGCAACGGAGCAGAGCGCCGCTGGCCTGTGCCCACCCTCAGAGTTAGATCCAGGGAATTTGAGGGATGACCTAAGTGAGCTGTTTCCCCAGCAGCAGATATCCCCACCGGGAGTGGAGGAACCAATTATCCCTCCCCAGCACTTGGACACGACCCCAGTGTTTATCCCCCCAGCAGAAGCGCTGGCTATGGGGCAGAGTGCCCGCTGGCCCCTGCCCAGCCCTCAGTATGTTTTTGGAGGGTTTGGGAGACAGCCCCTGTCAGAAGTCGCCCCAGCAACTGGTCACAGAACCGGGAGGGGAAAAAACCCTTCCCCCCTCTCCAGCAGCTGAACTCTACCTTTGCATATGTCCCCACAGCAGAAGCGCTGGCTATGGGGCAGAGCGCTGTTGGTCTCTGCCCAGCATCAGAAAAAGAGATGGAGAGTCCGGGAGATAGTCCCTGCAAGATACCTCCCCAGCAGCTGGTAACTACACCAGGAGAAAATCAAGCGCCTTTCCTTCCCCAACGGCCTAGCACTACCAGCCTATGCGCCCTACCTGCTGAAGCGCTGACATCGGGGGAGAGGATTATTCAGCTCCCCCCAATACCTACAACCCAGCCCCGGATCAGGGGAGTGCGGACATCTCTTCCCACTCTGCAGTGGCTGTTTTTATTCACGGGAGACTGTATGTGCGGTTTTGCTCCCCAGCGCCAGAGATATACTTTTCCTTTTCCTGTTTGCCCGGGGTGGGAATTTGTGACTAACCCAGGTCCAGACCAGTTGAGGGTCAGGGACCTGGTTAGTCTGTTTTTAAAAGGGGAGAAATGTGACAGAACCCATTGTCACTGTGTGTTTTGGAGGGGGCTGTGGGCTCGCTTCCTACCCACAGACTATGGCCCAGTAGAGAACATGAGATTTGGACATTGAACATGGGTTCCTTTGGGGATGGTCTCTATCACAAAGACTTCCAAACATTTAATATCAGCTTTATGAAAGTGATGGAAATGTCGTGGAAAGCTGTGTTCATCCCCTTTCTTAATGAATCTACGGTGATTACCGATTCTTGCCCATAGGGCCCGTATGGTGCGGCCCACATAAAGAATGGTGCCTATGGCGGCATTAATACATACACAACAAAATCTGTAGAACATGTGATGAATTGTTTAATCGTATAGGTTTTCCCTGTTAGGAAATTAGAATACAGGGTGGAAAAAGAATCACGATATAAGAAGAATTTTTTGTGGGATTGTAAAATACCCCTCTCATAGGCTGATTCTACCAACTCCTTCAATTCCCCCTTGAAGCTCCGAATCTTGTTTGAGTTTCTTATATGTATCACTATCCACAAGGAGTCTCTCTGCTTCCACAAGGTAGTCCTTTTTATCCAAAATGACTATCCCCCCCCTACCTTATCAGCTTGCCTGATCACAATCTCAGTATTGGATTGTAAAGTATGTAGAGTCTTTTGTTCTTGACGGGTGAGAATATTGTGCATATTGTTTTGTGCACATATCATTTTTAGGTTATCGTATACCAAGGAATAGAAGGTCTCTACATAAGGGCCTTTGTCTTGATAGGGATTGAATTTGGATGGGGGTTTAAAGTGAGTGTGGATCATGGCCTGTAGTCCTGTAACTCAAAGTTACAATAATCCTTCTCATCTACATGGACCATATATCTTGTAATATTTTGAGGATGTATACATCCAAGGGTTCAGGGGAATCAATGGTGGTGTCAATGATGTCAGATGGTTGCAGGGATGTCCTATCTGCAGCATTCCGTCTATGATAGAATCTAATGATGGATAAAGATTGTATGAACCTATTGAGGTCCTTGAAGCGATTGAAGATATTTGGTGCAGTGGAAGGTGCAAAAGGAAGTCCTTTGTGCAATAGTGATATTTCGTAAAGGGTAAGGGTCTTAGAGGACATCCCCCACACTATTGCCCATTGAATATTTTTTCTGTTTTTCTGTACAATCCGATTTCTATTTCATACATACATTGTCATATAAAGGGTTTTCCCTGTCATTTACACCACAATGATTTTTCAGCATTTTGATTAGGGATGAGCTTCGTGTTTGAGTCAAACCCATGTTCGACTCGAACATCGTCTGTTCGTCCGTTCAGCGAATTCCAAACATTATGGGCCGCTCGCACCAAATTCGAGTGGCGCGTCACGGCCCATAACTCACTGCGGCATCGCAGTGCATTGCTGGCTGATGATTGGCCAAGCATGCACTATGACTCGCATGCTTAGCCAATCACAGCGCCGTCTGTATAGCGAGCCGTAATTGGCCAAAGCCAGGGTGGCTTTGGCCAATTTTGGCTCAGGGGGTTTAGTACACTCCCCACACTATATAAGACCGCCTGCGTGGCGGCCTTGTGTAGTGTGTTGCGGCGGCGGAGAGAGATAGACAGAGAGACAGTGTGATTTCATTTCATTTGAGTTATATAGAGCAGGCAGGAGGCTAGTCAGTTAGCTGCAGTCAGTGTATTGTGTATATATATGCATCCTAGGTGTTGTGTGTGTGTGTGTGTGTGTGTATATTATATATATATATATATATATATATATATATATATATACACACTGTATTCAGTTTAGCTAGATTCGTTCCTGTGTCCTTTGCACAGTGTTCACTTAAAGCTACCCCAATTGCTGGTGTTCTGCTGATCCTATCCGCAGGCAGCTGTAGCAATTACAGTCGGTGTATTGTGCTATCTGCACAGTGTGCACCCAAAGCTACCCCAATTGCTGGTGTTCTGCTGATCCTATCCGCAGGCAGCTGTAGCAATTACAGATGGTGTATTGTGCCATCTGCACAGTGTGCACCTAAATCTACCCCAATTGCTGGTGTTCTGCTGATCCTATCCACAGGCAGCTGTAGCAATTGCAGTCGGTGCATTGTGCCATCTGAACAGTGTGCACCTAAAGCTACCCCAATTGCTGGTGTTCTTCTGATCCTATACTGCAGGCAGCTGCAGCAATTACAGTTGGTGTACTCTGCACAGTGTGCACTTAAAGCTACCCCAATTGCTGGTGTTCTTCTGATCCTATACCACAGGCAGGCAGCTGCAGTAATTACAGTTGGTGTACTGTGTACTCTGCACAGTGTGCACATAAAGCTACCCCAATTGCTGGTGTTCTTCTGATTCTATACCACAGGCAGGCAGCTGCAGTAATTACAGTTGGTGTACTGTGTACTCTGCACAGTGTGCAACTAAAGCTACCCCAATTGCTTGTGTTCTTCTGATCCTACACCGCAGGCAGCTGCAGTAATTACAGTTGGTGTACTGTGTCATCTGCACAGTGTGCAACTAAAGCTACCCCAATTGCTGGTGTTCTTCTGATCCTATACCACAGGTAGCTGCAGTAATTACAGTTGGTGTATTGTGTACTCTGCACAGTGTGCACATAAAGCTACCCCAATTGCTGGCATTCTTCTGATCCTATACCACAGGTAGACAGCTGCAGTAATTACACTTGGTGTACTGTGTACTCTGCACAGTGTGCACTTAAAGCTACCCCAATTGCTGGTGTTCTTCTGATCCTATACCACAGGCAGGCAGCTGCAGTTATTACAGTTGGTGTACTGTGTACTCTGCACAGTGTGCACATAAAGCTACCCCAATTGCTGGTATTCTTCTGATTCTATACCACAGGCAGGCAGCTGCAGTAATTACAGTTGGTGTACTGTGTACTCTGCACAGTGTGCACCTAAAGCTACCCCAATTGCTGGTGTTCTGCTGATCCTATCCACAGGCAGCTGTAGCAATTACAGTCGGTGTATTGTGCCATCTGCACAGTGTGCACCTAAAGCTACCCCAATTGCTGGTTTTCTGCTGATCCTATACCGCAGGTAGCTGCAGAAATTACAGTTTGTGTACTGTGTACTCTGCACAGTGTGCACATAAAGCTACCCCAATTGCTGGTGTTCTTCTGATCCTATACCACAGGCAGGCAGCTGCAGTAATTACAGTTGGTGTACTGTGTACTCTGCACAGTGTGCACATAAATCTACCCCAATTGCTGGCGTTCTTCTGATCCTATACCACAGGCAGGCAGCTTCAGTAATTACAGTTGGTGTACTGTGTACTCTGCACAGTGTGCACATAAAGCTACATTAATTGCTGGTGTTCTTCTGATCCTATACCACAGGTAGCTGCAGTAATTATAGTTGGTGTACTGTGTACTCTGCACAGTGTGCACCTAAAGCTACCCCAATTGCTTGTGTTCTTCTGATCCTACACCACAGGCAGCTGCAGTAATTACAGTTGGTGCACTGTGTACTCTGCACAGTGTGCAACTAAAGCTACCCCAATTGCTGGTGTTCTGCTGATCCTATCCGCAGGCAGCTGTAGCAATAACAGTTGGTGTATTGTGCCATCTGCACAGTGTGCACCTAAAGCTACCCCAATTGCTGGTGTTCTGCTGATCCTATCCGCAGGCAGCTGTAGCAATTACAGTCTGTAACAAGCCCCTGCTTGCTCGGTTCCACTCTCCCGGCACTCCTCTGCGGCTATGGAATCAGATTGCAGATCGCAACATCTGATGGTTCGGTCATGCGATGGTCCGTGATTCGAACTATGCTATGTGCTGTTCAAATTCAGTTGTGATGGCTCAGAACAAACACCAGGCAGGCTGTATGTAAGTTCAAACAGGAATCAACATTTATTGGATGCACACAACACACTTTTATACACATCAGTTTGAACACGCCGCCCCCAACAACCACTTTCCTATTGGTCAATTGTAAAGTATTCTGTAGTCCTCAATTGGGTCCTCTTAGGCCATGCAAATTAGGACTTGAAACAGGGTCAGCAGGGATTGGTCTGATAGCTTGAATAGTAGGACTGATAGGGGTAATGACACAGAGAAGCCCCAGGAGGTAATTAAAGTACATAAACAAATGGTCAAACACAGAACAATGCATTCCTTCCAGACCATGGAGCCGTCTGGAGGGGGTTAGCCTTAAGACATTGCAGAAGACCCCCCCACTGTGTAATAGAATCAAATGAGAAATACTTCAGTGTTTCAAGGTTCATGACACAGTCGATGTATTGTGCCATCTGCGCAGTGTGCACCTTAAGCTACCCCAATTGCTCGTGTTCTTCTGATCCTATACCGCAGGCAGCTGCAGTAATTACAGTTGGTGTACTGTGTACTCTGCACAGTGAGCACCTAAAGCTACCCCAATTGCTGGTGTTCTTCTGATCCTATACCGCAGGCAGCTGTAGTAATTACAATTTTTGATGCAATATTTTGCAGGAGGGTTCGTTGCTGCGCTCAACTACAATATTTGTGAGTGGTTGCAGTGTTGTGGCACCAGCACCAGTGCCTAAGGCCCAATTTTTTAGCCCCTGTTTACCAGGGGCGTGTAATTACAATTTTGATCCAATACTTTGAAGCAGTAACAAGCCCCTGCCCCTATTCCTGCTCTCCAACTAGAGTTTCTGTGAGGTATTGCAGTGTTGTGGCACCAGTGCCTAAGGCCCAATTTGTCTGCCCCTGATTAACAGGGACATGTAATTACAATTCTTAATCTAATATTTCACAGCAGGGCCCATTCCTGCGCCCACCAAGAGTAACTGTGACGGCTTACAGTGTTGTGGCAACACCACCACCAAAGACCCAATTTTTGTGCCCCTGTTCAACAGGTGCATGTAATTACAATTCTTGATATAATATTTCACAGCAGGGCCCGTTCCATCGCCCACCAAGAGTAACTGTGAGGACTTACAGTGTTGTGGCACCAGCACCACCACCACCACCAAAGGCCCAATTTTTCTACCAGTGTTCAACAATGGCATGTAATTATAATTCTTGATATAATAGTTCACAGCAGGGCATTACAGTGCCCACCAAGAGTCACTTTGAGGGCTTACAGTGTTGTGGCAACACCAACACCTTAGGCCCAAATTTCTGCAAAGCATATAGGGCAGGCCCCTACTTTCAAACATCCAACTTACAAACGTCTCCTACTTGCAAACAGACGAAGACAACTGGAAGTGAGATGAAACCCCTAGGAAGGGAAATTCTCTCCTGTAAGAGCTGATATGGGAAAAACGTGTCTCTTCTCTACTAATGCTTTATCAGTGGAGAGTTTATCACCGGATCACCAGTCCATTACATAGGATGCCTTGAAGGTATAGTGGGGAGATTGAGGATGATTTGAATATTTTCCAGGGGATATTATGTGAAGGGGCAAACCATTGTGATAGTTGTGTAAGTCTGGCAGCAAGGAAATAGTGCCATAAATTTGGGAGACCCATTGGTTTGTGGTCTATGCATAAGAATATAGCTACATCTAGGTTTTTTTGTTCGCCCAGATACATTTATTGATTTCTCTCTGGAGGGATTCTATTCTAGTTTTGGGGACATTAATAGGGAGGGCTCTAAAGTAGTATAACAGTTTAGCGATGAATGACATCTTAATTGCACAGATTCTTCCATGAAAAGAAATGTGGTAAGAGGACCATTTCTTAAGTAGAGAACTAATGTGGGAGAAAAGTGAAGGGTAGTTATCTTTATAAAGAGATTTAAATGATAGTGTGACTTGGATACCCAAGTATAAAAGATTAGGAACACCATGTAAAAGGAAGTTTTGTTGAAGAAGGGATTGCGTGTTGGGAGGAAGATTAATAGGAAGGGCTGAACATTTGTTTATGTTAATACCTAAACCTGAGAGGTTGTGAAAGACTTTAAGTTCTGTGAGAAGATTGGGTATGGAAATTAATGGGTCAGATAAGAATAGGAGGGCATCATCAGCATAAAAAAACTTAGTTTAAATTCATTGTGGCTTATAGTGTAACCTTTTATGTTATTATTTTTCCTCAATGCCACAGCCAGGGGTTCTATTGCTAAAGCGAACAATAGAGGGGATAGGGAACAGCCCTGTCTTGTTCCTCTGCTCAAGGGGAAGAACTCAGAATTGTTACCTGGGATTTTGATTCTGGTTTGTGGGGAGTGATAAAGGGCGTTGAAGCCGTGTAGGAATTTATCTGAAATACCGTATTTAGGGAGAAGATGATTGAGGTAAGGCCAGTTAACGCTATCAAATGCCTTGTGAATGTCAAGGCTAAGGAGACAAACTGGACGTGAGTGAAGATTTGCGCCTTGAATGATGTTTGTGACTAGTCTGATGTTGTGTACAATTTGATGGCCAGGAATGAAGCCAGTTTGATCTGTATGACTTAGGTTAGTGATTACTGCTGCAAGTCTGTTGGCTAGCATTCTGCCAAAGATTTTAAGGTCATTGTTTAAAACAGAAATGGGGCAAAAATTTTGTGGTAAGGTATGATCCTTGAGTGGTTTTGGGATTAATCATAGATTGGCCAGTAGAATTTCATCTGGAAAGTGGTTGCCTTGTAGGATTTGGTTAAATAATTTTGTGAGTTTGGGAGCCAAAAGGGGTGCACATTTTTTATAATAGGATGTGGTAAAACAGTCAGGTCCTGGAGCCGTGGATGTTTTAAGAGATTTATTTATGTTTAGAATCCCTAGGTCAGTACAGGGAACATTCGGGGAGTTAATTTGTTCATTGGTAAGTTTTGGGAGTTGTAGGTTGTTAAGCCAATTAGGAGGAGGGGTTTGATTTTGAGGTTGAGGGTCTGAGATAAGGGTTTTGTAAAAGGATGTGAATATTTTGAGGACATCTTGGGGGTGGGTAACTAGATTACCATTTTGGTCACGTAGTTTATATATGTGGGGTGGTTTATGTTCTTGATTGAGCTTTCTTGCAAACATTGTGAAAGTAGAATTTCCGTGTAGCATAAATTCAGCTTTAGAAAATCTGAGAACTTTTTCGGTGTTAGCTGATAGGATTGTGTCTAAAGATTGACGTTTAGTTTGTATCTGTTGATTCAATTCCTGGGAGGGTGAGTAATTTAGTTTTTTATATAGTTCGTCAAGATCTCTGGCAAGGCATTTAAAGTGGTTATAAAGTAGGGATGGGCCCGGTGTTCGATTCAAACCCATGTTCGAATCGAACATCGGGCGTTCGACGTTCGGCGAGCCCAGAACTATTTGGGCCGCTCGCATCAAATTCGTGTTATGCGAGCGGCCTGCAATGCATTGCGCCAGTCGCAGTGCAATGCTGGCTGATGATTGGCCAAGCATGCACCGTGACCCCGCATGCTTGGCCAATCACAGCGCTGGCAGCGAGGAGAGCCATAATTGGCTACAGGCAGGATGCCTGTAGCCAATTATAGCTCAGGGGCTTTAGTACACGCCCCACGGTACAAGAGGCCGCCGCGGCGGCGGCCTCGCATATTGTGTTTCAGTGTCAGCGTGTCAGTGTGCTGCTGACAATATTTGCTTTATTTCTTGGGATTTGTGTGTGCGTGCTGTTAGTACAGCATTGCAGTATCACATCTGGGGGGTGTCTATAGGTTGCCTGTGAAGGGGGGCAGGTTTCCTGTGCTTAGAACTGTCCCTGCAAAAAGTGTCATTTTTGCAGGAAAAAAGCTATTTAAAAGCACTCGTGGCTAATGAATTGATGGCTCCCGTAACACAGAGAACTGTCATTCATTGATAAAAAACAAAAAAAAAAATGCGTGGGGGTCCCCCCAAATTCAATAACCAGGCCCTTCAGGTCTGGGATGGATATTAAGGGGGACCCCGGCCAAAAAAAAAAATGGCATAGGGTCCCCCTCAAAATCCATACCAGACCCTTGAGGTCTGGGATGGATTTTAAGGGGAACCCCAGCCAAAAAAAATGGCGTGGGGTCCCCCTCAAAATACCAGACCCTTATCCGAGCACGCAACCTAGCAGGCCGCAGGAAAAGAGGGGGGGACGAGAGCGCCCCCCCCCTCCCGCCTGAACCGTACCAGGCCACATGCCCTCAACATTGGGAGGATGCTTTGGGGGGCCTCGTCCCCACAACCGTGCCCGGTGGTTGTGGGGGTCTGCGGGCGGGGACTTATCGGAATCTGGAAGCCCCCTTTAACAAGGGGACCCCCAGATCCCGCCCCCCCCCCCTGTGTGAAATGGTAACCCTACCATTTCACCAAAAAAGTGTCAAAAATTGTAAAAATGACAGGAGACGGTCTTTGACAATTCCTTTATTAAAATCTTCTTTCTTCTTTCTTCATCCTTCGGTTTCTTCATCTTCTCCTTCCGTCATCTTCTTCCATCTTCTTCCATTTTCTTCTTCCTCCGATCCGCTTCTTCTTGCGCTGGTCTTCTCGTCCTTCTCTTCCGGCATCTTCTTCCATGGCGTCGGCATCTCTTCTTGGGCCACTCCTCGCAATGGGAGGCTCCCGCTGTGTGAGGCTTCGCTGCGTCTGACAGGTCTTTTATAATGGAGGGCACCTGGTGACCCCGCCCCCTCTGACGCACGGGGACGTCATGGGGAATTCTCTATGGCTTTCCCCATGACATCAGAGGGGGGCGGGTCACCAGGTGCCCTCCATTATAAAAGACCTGTCAGACGGAGCGAAGCCTCACACAGCGGGAGCCTCCCATTGCGAGGAGCGGCCCGACAGAAGAACAGATGCTGACGCCATGGAAGAAGATGCGGACGAGAAGACCAGCGCAAGAAGAAGCGGATCGGAGGAAGAAGAAAATGGAAGAAGATGGAAGGAGAAGATGAAGAAACCGAAGATGAAGAAAGAAGAAAGAAGATTTTAATAAAGGAATTGTCAAAGACCGTCTCCTGTCATTTTTACAATTTTTGACACTTTTTTGGTGAAATGGTAGGGGTACTTTTGTACCCCCTTACCATTTCACACAGGGAGGGAGCCGGGACCTGGGGGTCCCCTTGTTAAAGGGGCTTCCAGATTCCGATAAGCCCCCCGCCCGCAGACCCCCACAACCACCGGGCACGGTTGTGGGGACGAGGCCCTTGTCCTCATCAACATGGGGACAAGGTGCTTTGGGGGTCTCAGACCCCAAAGCATCCTCCCAATGTTGAGGGCATGTGGCCTGGTACGGTTCAGGCGGGAGGGGGGGGGCGCTCTCGTCCCCCCCTCTTTTCCTGTGGCCTGCCAGGTTGCGTGCTCGGATAAGGGTCTGGTATGGATTTTGAGGGGGGCCCTACGCCATTTTTTTTTTTTTTTTTTTTGCTGGGGTCCCCCCTTAATATCCATCCCAGACCTGGTTATTGAATTTGGGGGGACCCCCACGCTTTTTTTTTTTTTTTTTTTTTTTTTTTTTTTATCAATGACTTTTTTTTTTATGAATGACTTTCAATGAATGACTGTTCTCTGTATTACGGGAGCCGTCAATTCACATTAGCCGCGAGTGATTTTAAATAGCTTTTTTTCTTGCAAAAATTACACTTTTTGCAGGGACAGTTCTAAGCACAGCAAACATGCGCCCCTTTACATGCATACTATAGACACCCCCCAGGTACGAAATTTAAAGGAATATTACACTTTTATTGTTTCAATTTAAGCATTATTAAAATCACTGCTCCTGAAAAAACTGCAGTTTTAAAAAAAAAAAAATTGCACTGATACATGTCCCCTGGGGCAGGACCCAGGTCCCCAAACACTTTTTATGACATTAACATGCATATTAGCCTTTAAAATTAGCACTTTTGATTTCGAACGTTCACATCCATTATAACTAATAGGGTTCTAAAGCTCGCACGGACTTTAGGTCCGTTCGCAGGTTCTGGTGCAAGCCGGACGGGGGGGGGTGTTCGGCTCATCCCTATTGTAAAGTCAACAATTTGACTTTTACCTACAGGTAAGCCTATAATGAGGCTTACCTGTAGGTAAAAAAAATATTCCCGTGCAATACGCCTCTGACTGCAGCGGCGCATGCGCACGGGCGATTCTCCGCTGAAAGGCCGGAAGAATCCGAACCTTGCCGGGAAGAAGTCTCCTGTGCGCATGCGTGGGAGTGACGACATCGCAGCCACTCACAGCGCTGGAGTCACGATACCCGGAAGACACGCCGAGGCAACATGTCAGCCACCTTGGCGTGGACCAGGTGAGTTACCGACGCCTCGTTCTAAGGTAAGTATTTCATAATGAGCTAGTATGCGGTGCATACTAGCTCATTATGCCTTTTCCCTTACAGGTGTATAAAAAGAAAAAAAGTTTCAGCGGGTACACAACCGCTTTAATTTCAGTAAGTCTGTGTTTGTTCTTGACTGCTGCTAAACTTATCAAATGACCTCTCAAGACGGCTTTATGAGCTGACCAAAGTGAGGTAGGAAGAATCTCCTCTGTAGAGTTTTCATTGAAATAATTCTCTATGTGGGTAGATACTTTATGGATGTTTGATGGATCGGTTAGAAGAGAATCATTTAGGTGCCAGTTACATGGGGTTGGAGTCAGACCTATGTGGGATGTGTCAAAAGAGACAATATTGTGATCTGACCATGGGCAGGAGTGGATATGTGCTATTGATGAGTTAGCAAGCAATATAGGTGTGCAAAAGATATAATCTAGCCGGGCGTAGAAATTGTGAGGGTGAGAATAGTCCGGTACGATTCATGGATTTAGAAAATGTCTTGGAGGAGGGGACTATTCTGCTTCTATCAAGAGCAGGGTGGGTTGCCATATTGAAGTCACCTCCAAGTATCATGTGTGGGGAGCTGTAACGGTCGAGGGTATCAAAAATGTTTTTAAAAAAAGTGTTGAGATTCATTGGGGGCATATACTGATGCAATTGTCAGTAATCGGTTATTAATAGATCCTTTAACCACTTGCTTACTGGGCACTTAAACACCCTTCCTGCCCAGACCAATTTTCAGCTTTCGGTGCTCTCACACTTTGAATGACAATTACTCAGCCATGCAATACTGAACCCAAATGAATTTTTTGTCCTTTTTTTCCCACAAATAGAGCTTTCTTTTGGTGGTATTTGATCACCTCTGGGTTTTTATTTTTTGCGCTATAAATGAAAAAAGACCGAAAATTTTGAAAAAAAAACGCATTTTCTTTGTTTCTGTGATAAAATTTTGCAAATTATTAATTTTTCTTCATAAATTTTGGCCACAATTTATACTGCCACATATCTTTGGTAAAAATAACCCAAATTAGTGGATATTATTTGGTCTTTGTGAAAGTTACAGACTCTACAAACTGTGCTGCAAATCATACAAAATTGATCACATCTGATGTAATGGTGACCTATCTCATTTCTTGTGACCCGAACAAGCCAGGAAAGTACAAATACCCCCCAAATGACCACTTTTTTGAAAGTAGACATTCCAAGGTATTTAGGAAGAGGCATGGTGAGCTTTTTGATGCTGTCATTTTTTTTTCCACAATTCTTTGCACAATTAATTATTTTTTTATTTTTTATTTTTTTTCACAAAATTGTCATTCTAATAGGTTATTTCTCTCACATGGAATGTGTATACCACAAATGACACCCCAAAATAAATTCTGCTACTCCTCCTGAGTATTACGATACCACATGTGTGGGACTTTTACACAGCCTGGCCACTTAGAGAGGCCCAACATGCAGGGAGCGCCATCACGTGTTCTAGGAGCATAAATTACACATCTAACTTGTTGACTACCTATTACACTTCTGAAGGCCCTGGAGCAACAGGACAATGACACGTGACACTGACGTGGCACTGATGACAGGTGGCACTGATGACATGTGGCACTGGTGACAGATGGCACTAGTATGGGGCACTGATGACACGTGACACTGATGACAGACGGCACTAATACGGGGCACTGATGACATGTGACACTGACAGATGGCACTGATGACAGATGGCACTAATACGTGGCACTATCATGTGGCACTAATACGTGGCACTGATGAGAGATGGCACTAATATGCGGCACTGATGACAGATGGCACCGACACGTGGCAATGATGACACGTGACACTAATGACAGATGGCACTGATGTGGCACTGATGACACGTGCACTGGGGACAGGTGGATGGGGACAGGTGGATGGGGACAGGTGGATGGGGACAGGTGGATGGGGACGGGTGGATGGTGACGGGTGGATGGTGACGGGTGGATGGGGACAGGTGGATGGGGTGGATGGTGACAGGTGGATGGGGTGGATGGTGACGGGTGGATGGGGACGGGTGGATGGGGATGGGTGGATGGGGACGGGTGGATGGGGTGGATGGGGGCAGGTGGATGGGGACAGGTGGATGGGGACGGGTGGATGGGGACGGGTGGATGGTGACGGGTGGATGGGGTGGATGGGGTGGATGGTGACGGGTGGATGGGGTGGATGGTGACAGGTGGATGGTGACAGGTGGATGGTGACAGGTGGATGGTGACAGGTGGATGGGGTGGATGGTGACAGGTGGATGGGGACAGGTGGATGGTGACACAGATCGCACATTTATTTTTTTATTTAATTTTTTTTACTTACGGCGCTGCAGCCGTTGTTCTCTCTCTCTCCCCACACGCTGTCTGTGTGAGGAGAGAGAGCGGCGCTGACAGATGATCTCATATGTTTCCATATGAGATCATCTCTCATTGGACACGCCGATCTCGCTGTAAACGGCCGCTGTAATTGGCCGTTTACAGCGATCTGTGACCGGCCGTGTCCGACGGACACGGCCAGCACAGAACTTCCCCGATGCGCGCTCTCAGGAGCGCGCATTAGGGAAGTAAACAACAGGACGTCCAGGGACGTCCTCCCTGCAGGGAGCGTCCGCGCTGCAGCCGTCTTTCGGCTATAGCGCGGGCGCAAAGAGGTTAATAATGATAAAGCGGCTGTCATCTTTGTAAACGTTTTGAATATCAAAAATGATGGAATTGCGAACAAAGATGGATACACCTCGAGTTTTGTTGTGAAATATGATTGGTTGTAGGATTTATCAAAGAATTTTGGATGGTTTGTGGCAGAAAAATAGGTTTCTTGCAGAAGAATTATATCTGCTCCTAGTCTTTTGTTGTGTTGGAAGGCTTTTTTTACGTTTATGTGGGGAGTTGAAACCTTGAACGTTATGTGAAAAGATTTTGAGACCCATTAATAAGTAAGAAAAATATATACTCTAGGGATTATAAACATATCAAAATTTGTCTGAGGTATACAACATAAACCATATGTGAAAGACCATTGATACCTGAGTAGTCTAGTTTCTACATTGTTATAGCATACAATTGCCCATTGAATAACTGTATAGTATAATTTTCTTAGCGATACCACAAAAAATAAAAGATGGAGAAGGTATGGTGGTAATGTGAAACTTCCATTAATTGAGTTGCAAGTAAGCAAACCATAAGGGCTAAGAAACTATGAAAAATTAACAAACAAAAAAGTGGGTCAGGAGGCAATATGCCAATTAACCTTGCGAGAGAACTAGGAGGATAAAATTGTCCGGGACCCACCAATGGGGACCGACACAGCATCCTCAAAAAAGAGGGTGCAGCAGCCGGCCACAAAGGTAGGTTGGGAGTCAAACCAATGACGGCGGATATGCCAACCCTATAGAAACATTCAATTTGAATATGCATAGAGGTATAAAAATTACCTGAAAACCACAACTACTGTAGATAAAATGCTTTTCAGTTTTAACATTGTGAGAATTTATTTCCCAACCCCCCCCCCCCCCCCAAAAAAAAGGGGGGGTGCAAAGGCGGGAAGGTCAAAACCTCACCCCTAAAAGGTTGTATCGACATTTAATCAAAAGGAGGCAAAAACATTCGGATTATGAAGGGGTAAGATCTTTGGTGCTCCACAGTCCAAAACCATGGTGATTGTTATGATAACTGGCTAGCGACCAATGGGTTTTGTCGATTTTGGACCCAGAAAAAAAACGATATGTTTGGTAAACTGGAACAAAAGAAAACTGTTAACATGGTCATATAGTAATATGAAATCAGTAAGAGGGAAACAAATCCAAAGTCAATCATTTTCAGATGAAATGCTTCAGTCTTGGGATGATTTACGCCATTTTCTTTGGTTACGGCGTGATGAAGGAGTTGACCAGATAAGAGAGGATCTTGGAGTAGAGGGGGGATGGGCAGGGGGTTCTGGATCCAGGAGGCCTAGTTTCACAAGAAGCTTCTTTCCTTCAATGACATTAAATAATGTGTGTGTGTGTGTGGAACCATTATGTATCCCTGATAGTTTAAATGGGAAACCCCAGCGATATTTGATTCTTGCTGTTTATAAAATAGTAGTGTAGTGGTCACACTTTAACAAGTATGCGCTATAAGTGGAAATTTTGTTTTTTCCCTCAGAACAGTAATGGGGTTCTGAGGGTTAATTGTACAGGTTCACTTTGGCATCAGTTTGTCTGGGCTCTGCCTGGTCATAGGTGTTCTGCCTGGTCATAGGTGCAGTGAGGTACCCATGACAGGTTGAGAACCAGGCCTGGTTGGACGTGTTGGGTATCAATCTTTCCTGGAGCCAATCAGTGGGTGTGTCTGGCCCCTCTGTGTTGTCTGGGGAAGGGTACTTAAGGTGCTGAAGTCACGTGTTCCCGGTTTGACAGCAGTCTTGCTTCCTGGTTCTGGACCGGGGTAACCCCGCGAGGGGTCCCGGGCCTAGGAGCGTTTGCCATCCCGCAAATATGGTCAGTCTGACTAGCCCCATAGACCTGCATGGTCTGGGGCGGGGATCCGTCTGTTCCAGAGTCTCGGAGCCGGTTAGCCCGAGGCCCAGTAACTGAGGGTGGACTCTCAGTATTGGAGGGACACGGCAACTCGTACAAGTGACCAGGGGAGGACTCTTCGGAGGAGGGCCAACAAGCTGGCATCTCAGTAAGAGCCTGAAAAATTAGATGTATGGACACTAAAGAATCCACACTTCCACAGTACTGCCAAGGAGACAGAGAAAGTTCCAGGTACTGGTAGAAAGGTTCCTATTCATCTTCAGTTACAAGTTTATTCTGTGTCAGAGACTTTTTGCAAGTTTCCGGATCACATTGTTGGCTGCTAGACCTCTGGCTAGAGGTTTATCTGGCATTGAAGCACCCAGCTGCGAGTTGCCCCTCTATTCCTATCTGAGACTGAGTGTTATGTTGGATGTTACCACTGCAGAATAAAAACCTTAAAAAGGACTTTTATGTGTCAGCATCCAAAGTTGTTGGGTACTAACCCTGGGAACCCCTGGACATTCACCGACAAGCCAAGAGGAGGTAACTGGTAAGCCCAAAAGTCAAGGCGGCCCCTCAAGGGGTTATGGCCGCTACAGTAGTGACCTCTTTCATTCTGTGTCTTCTGTCCAATGTAGCCGGTGAGATGTCAGGGTAAAATTGTATTCTGAGACCCTCAAATTCAATATTTGGGGTGTTCCTGGAGGCACGCATGATGTCCTCTTTAGTGAGAAAGTCTTTCATGCATGAGGTTTGTCTGGTGTTGGTTTGGGACGCAGAGCCCTATGCATCCTGTCACAGGCAAACGCAGACAGGGGTTTGTCTGGTAGCAGGCTGTGGAAGAGTTTTGAGATGGCGGGTGTAAGATCAGTGATCGATTCCTGAATGCCACGCACTCATATAATTGCAACGATTTCTATTGTCCAAATCTTCCATTTGAGTCTGCATAAATGCAAAGCTGTCAGCAAAAGTTTCATAATCTTTCCTGAGATCATTGTGGGCAAAAGAAAGTTTGCCATGCTTTGTTTCCAGAATGTCAGTGCGGCTGCCTAGGTTTGCAATCTCCTGTGACAGTGCACTAGCAGACTTTGTGAAGTTCTAGCTGTATTTTATCTGCTAGTTTTTCATATATGGCTGATAAACTTTCATCCAAGTCAGATTTAGAAAGTGGTGTACCGTACTCACTGTTCTTTGAGGCCGTGGAGTGTGCAGGCATGTGAGTGCTGGAGGCTGCTGAGGAGCTGGCGCCATCTTGGGTCTTTTTAGCCTGTGCTTTCTCCATGTTGAGAAGGTAGTTCGTCAGGGAGTGGCTTTTTCTCCCTTTTCTCCACATTGGCATATACCGGAATGTTCCGCATGGGTGTTGGTGTAGTTTGGGACGAAATTGTGCAGTTTAGCCCTGGGAAACCCGGCTCGGCAAATCGGGTGAGACGGAGCTGTGCTCAGACACGTCTGTCCCGCATCGCACTGCGCATGCTCCCCCGGGAATTAGTATCTTGTTTTAAATTCTCTTTTTTATCTATCATTTGTTAGATGACAGTTTATAATTACAGGATTGGCACAGTACTAGTGCTGGCGCTTTTTAAGGTTATGTTTCTAAATTCTAAAACGTATTGTCCTGAGCTGGCTAATCAACTAGTAACAAATCTTTATCATGCTGCATTGTTTCTACATACCAGCTAACCAACACATTACAAAGATGTACAATAATGTGAAAGCCACACATGGGATCTTTCAGTTTCCTCTTCTTTCTTTCCAATCAACAAATACAAAAAAGATTTCCATAGTTCTCTACAGCCATGCAGTATCCCAGTGCAACCTTAAAGTGATACCAAACACACACATCCCTTCTATGTCTGTATGTGGATGATGGAAATGTAATGATTTTTAATAAAAAAACATCTAAGTACCTTTTTCCAAATTGATATACAGCTATCACATGACTTCCCATGTGCCTGTGTCTAAAGCCCCGTACACACGGTCGGACTTTTTCATGGATTCTGTCCGATCGGACAAGGTTGTTGAAAAATCAGACCGTGTGTATGCACCATCGGACAGTGTTCGTCGGTTTGTCCGACGGACAAAGTCTTATCTCCTGCTGGAAATCTTTGCCGTCAACACGGTCCGATCACACCAAATCCGATCGTGTGTACGGTTGTCCGACCGGACAAAGTGCCACACATGCTCAGATCACATTACAAGACCAAAGCTATTGGCTACCAGCCTCTACGTAGTCCCGTCGTAGGCAACAAACGTCACCACGTTCAGAATGATCGGATTTTCCGACAACTTTGTCCGACCGTGTGTACGCAAAACCAACATCGGACAAAGTATGACGGACATGGTCCGACGGACCTGGTCCGCGGATTGTCCGACCGTGTGTATGGGGCTTTAGAATAAAGAGAGAGGCAAAACCACCATTATTGTACATGTAATATCCTGCCCCTATTGTACTTAGCTGGTTAGTGAGCATGGAGGAGGGAGGGAGTGGGGATTAGGAATATGAACAGAAAGTGGAGATTGAGAGCAGCAGGATCAACCAGGTTTTTTTGCAGAATACAGAAAATGAATCTCATGATGACTGAGTGAGTATGAACGGCATGTCATACAGCATTTATTGATAGTTTTTTATGATGTGGGTTTACTGACACCTTAAAGATATCTAAACTTAGTAACATATGTGCAATATATTCTAAAGCACCAGTCCTCTGATGTTGTGCCTGCATTTGTTTTCATATTTCAAGTACATTTTCAACAAGAAATGACAGACAATACCTGTTGATTATGCTAGAAATGTAATGCCTTTGTCACTTCCTGTGAGCTGAAATGAAAAGATATTCTTCTATAACACTGGCTATAACATACCTCTGTCACACTTGGTTGGATAAAATCAATGTAATAAAAACAAATATTTTACGTAGAATTTTATTCTTTATTCTAAATGGTACTGCTGGGTGTTCCTATAGACTCTTTCTTCGTTTTCAGGCACTTCTATCTAAGTACTCTATGTGTGGAAGGGGAAACACCCTACAATCTTCTGTAGTGTCCTGCTTAGATACAAATGCACTGGGGGCCTAGCGCTCCCACATTTTTAAATGTATTATAACACCATTGTTTAAACTAGAATAGCTGACTGGAAGTATGCCCATGGAACAAAATCATAGGTCCAAATGGAATCTGTTTTATGCAATGATGACTAGGGTTGAGTGATCCTGAACTGTAAAGACTTTGAATTTTTGGTACCCGGACCCGAACAATTTACTGTATGTTCGGGTTCGAGTTCGGTGTTCAGCAATGTAATGGCGCCTTTTAAAAAGCTGCAGGGCAGCCAATCAACATTTGTTTAACTCGTGTGCCCTTAGAAGCCATCACAGCCATGCCTACTAATGGCATGGCCGTGATTGGCCAGTGCAGCATGTGACCCAGCCTCTATATAAGCTAGAGGCACATAGCACAGCACGTTACTCTGCTGTAGGTAGTTTAGGGAAAGGTTGCTGCTGCTGCATTGAGGGAAAGAATTAGATAGGAGTCCTGATTCAGAAATATAATTACTCAGCGATCTACATTGATTTTCTTGTGTGGGTGCAGTGCACAATCTTTTTACACTGCCCTGAGCCCAGTGCCAGAGAAAAGATAGACAGTGTAGGGAAAGGCTGCTGCCATTTTGAGGGAGAGAATTAGATAGTAGTCCTGATTCAGAAATCAAATTACTCAGCGATCTGCCTTAATTTTCTTGTGTGGGTGCAATGCACGATCTTTTTACACTGCCCTGAGCCCAGTGCCAGAGAAAAGATAACTTTTATCTATCTGTTGGTTAGGTTGGCGTCGGCGGGTATTTTATGCAAGCTCAGTGCACCATCACTGCATATGTTACTGTGAGATACACCCTTTAGATACTGTTGGTCTATTCTGCTATTCTAAAAACACCCATTTAGGGCCAAAAAATTGTTTTCAGTGTTTGCTGCATATCTGTAAGTGTGAGATACACACTTTAGATACTGTTCTTCTATTGTGCTATTAAAAAAATTGTTTTTAGGGCAAAATGTTTTATTTTGAATTGCATTTTCTGCATATCTGTGGGTGTGAGATACACCCTTTAGATACTGTTGCTCTATTCTGCTATTCTAAAAACACCCATTTAGGGCCCAAAACAATATTTTACAATTTTACAGTGTTTCCTACATATCTGTATGTGTGAGATACACACTTTAGATACTGTTCTTCTATTCAAATTTTTTTTTTAGGGCAAAATCCTAAATTTGAGAAATATGAGGAGAAGGAATGTAGCCCCGGTCGTGGTACTGCTGGTGGAGCTCCTGTTGCAGGGAGAGGACGTGGTCGATCTGTGCCAGCTACACGCACAAGTGAAACACCTTTCTCAGGTGCGAGTAGGCGACAGAGCCTGCAGCGGTATTTGGTCGGGCCTAATGCGGCTGTACGAATGTTGAGGCCAGGATAAGTACAGGTGATAGTAGATTGGGTTGCTGACAGTGCCTCTGGTTCCTTCACATTGTCTCCCACCCAGTCTCCTGCTGAAAGATCAGAGTTGGCACCTGCAGCCGATATCCATCAGTCTTTCACCTCACCCCCTTGCAAATCAGCCAAGCAGTCTGAGCCCCAAATCATACAGCAGTCTTTTCTGCTTTTTTATGGCTCTGTTAGCAGGGTTTCCCAGGGCCATCCACCTAGCCCTGCCCCAGAAGTGGAAGAGATTGTGTGCACCGATGCCCAACCACTTATGTTTCAAAATGAGTACATGGGAGGACTATCGCAGCATGTCTCGGATGATGACGAAACACAGGTGCCAACTGCTGCTGCTTTCGCAATTGTGCAGACCGACAAGGAGGGCAGGGGTGAAGACTGGGTAGAAGATGATGTGGAGGACAATGAGAACCTTGACCACACTTGGAATCAACGTCATGCAGGTGACCAGTGTAGTTCGGAGGAAGAGGCAGTGGTCGCACAGAGCCACCAGCACAGCAGAAGAGGGAGCAGGGTGCAAAAGTGAATCGTCCGTCCCCTAGACAGTACGCCTGCTACTGCCCAATGCAGCAAGGGACCGAGCACACCAAAGCCAGGTCCAAGGAGTTCCCTAGCGTGGCAGTTCTTCAGACAATGTGCTGATGGCAAGACACGAGTGGTTTGCACGCTGTGCAATCAGAGCCTGAAGCGAGGCATAAACGTTCTCAACCTGAGCACAACCTGCATGACCAGGCATCTAAGTGCAAAGCACAAGCTGCAGTGGAGTAGACACCTCAAAAACCAAGAAAGGTCTCTGGCTCCTCCTGCTTCCTCTTCTGCTGCAGTCTAGGCCTCTTCATCCACCTCTGTAGTGACAGTGGCACCTGCCAACCCGCAAATAGAGGATCTGCCAGCAACACTACCACCTGGGTCACCAACAATCTCCACAATGTCCCATGGAAGCGTTCAGCTCTCTATCTCGCAAACACTGGAGCGGAAGAGGAAGTACCCCCCTACCCACCTGCGATCCCTGGCCCTGAATGCCAGCATTTCAAAATTCCTCGCCTTTTGAAATGCTGTCATTCCGTCTGGTGGAGACGCAGAGTTTTAAAAGCCTGATGGCATTGGCTGTCCCACAGTACGTCGTGCCCAGCCGCCACTACTTTTCCAGGCGAGCCATCCCTTCCCTGCACAACCAAGTGGGGGACAAAATCGGGTGTTCACTGCGCAACGCCATCTGTGGCAAGGTCCACCTTACTATGGATGCGTGGACCAGTAAGCACGGTCAGGGACGTTATATCTCCCTAACAGCACACTGGGTAAATGCAGTGACGGCTGGGCCTGAGGCGGATAGCAGTTTGGCGCACCTCCTACTCCGCTTCCTCATCCTCTACCGCCTCCTCATCCGGTCAGCGTAACACCTTCACCACCAACTTCAGCACAGCCAGGGGTAAACGACAGCAGGCAGTTTTAAAACTTTCCTGTTTGAGGGAAAAACCCCACACCGTGCAGAAGTTGTGGAGGGACATGGAACAACAGACCGATGAGTGGTTGGTGGCAGTGAGCCTCAAGCCCGGCCTGGTGGTGTGCGAAATCTTGTAGCAGCTCTGGGCCTGGCCGGTTTGACGCACATCCCTTGCCTGGTGCATGTGCTGAACTTGGTGGTCCAGAGGTTCCTTAAAAACTACCCTGATATGCCAGAGCTGCTGCAAAAAGTGCGGGCCGTCTGTGCGCACTTTCGGCGTTCTCAATCTGCTGCTGCTCGCCTGTCAGCGCTGCATCGTAACTTCGGCCTTCCCGCTCACCGCCTCATATGAGACGTGCCCACAAGGTGGAACTCCACCTTGCACATGCTGGCCAGACTGTGCGAGCAGCAGCAGGCAATAGTGGAGTTTCAGCTGCAGCACGCACGCGTGAGTCGTTCTGCGGAACAGCACCACTTCACCACCAATAACTGGGCCTCCATGCGAGACCTGTGTGCCTATCGCTACTATCCCAGTTCTATGCCTCCTTGAAAAACCGCTTTGGGCGATGATGGAAGAGAATGTTGCACAGGAGGAGGAGGAAGAGTGATCATTTCCAAGGTTTTCAGGGCAGTCATTCACAAGTGGCTACGAGGGTGGGTTCCTGCACCAACAAACGCCAGGTACAAAATTGTCCAGCAAGGGAACAGTTGTGGAGGATGAGGAGATGGAGGAGGAGGAACCATGTTCACAGCAGGGTGGCACCCAGACCAGCTCATGGCCATCACTGGTGCATGGCTGGGGGGATACAGAGGACACAGACGATACACCTCCCACAGAAGACAGCTTTTCGTTGCCTCTGGGCAGCCTGGCACACATGAGCGATTACATGCTGCAGTGTCTCCACAACGACCGCCGAGTTGCCCACATTCTAACTGGTGCTGATTATCCATGCTACTGGATCCCCATTACAAGGACAACGCACCGTCCTTAATTCCCTCACTGGAGCGTGATCGTAAGTTGCGCACGCTGGTAGACAAGCTGCTGGTGGCATTCCCACCTGACAGCGGGGGCACGGTGGAAGCACAAGGCGAAGGCAAAGGAGGAGGAAGAGGTCGCCAACGCAGCCGGGGCACCGCCAGCACCTCAGAAGGCAGGGTTAGCATGGCCGAAATGTGGAAAAGCTTTGTCAGCACGCCACAACAACCAGCACCACCAGCTGAGATGGAACGTCTTAGCAGGAGGCAGCATTTCACCAACATGGTGGAGCAGTATGTGTGCACATGCCTACACGTACTGAATGACGGGTCTGCCTCCTTCAACTTCTGGGCCTCCAAATTGGGCACATGGCCTGAGCTTGCCCTTTACGCCTTGGAGGTGCTGGCCTGCCCTGCAGCCAGTGTATTATCTGAACCTGTATTTAGCATGGCAGGGGGCGCTATCATAGTCAAGCGTAGCCGCCTGTCCAGAGCCAATGTAGACAAGCTCACGTTCATAAAATGAACCAGGCATGGATCCCACAGGACTTGTGCGTACCTAGTGCAGAATAGACATGTATACCGGTGTTCTGACAAAAACTGTCCGGCCATCGGATAGTGTCCGCCCCGTACTGGGCAGGCGCATCGCTTGCGCAGTACGGAGGACAAGGAGATTCCAAAAATGTCCAAAGATGAATGGCACCTGCGCAGTGAGTGCAGGTTCAAGACCCACCATCCAAGTGGACATACGGTAGCACATAGTAACAGAGCCCCTCGTGGGCTCGCTTCGCTCGCCACGCTTCAGGCACGGCCTCGCTTTACTTGGCTATTTTTTATTCTACCTCTATGTCCACTTGAATGGTGGGGCTTGAACCTGGACTCACGGCGCAGGCACCGTTTGTCTTCGGAGATTTTCAGAATCCCCTTGTCCTCCGTACTGCGCAAGCGAAGTACAGGGCGGACACTATCCGATGGGGGACAGAATCCGACACATCACCGGCCTTACCCAGCCATTGTTGTATTTTTGATCTTTCTCACTCTTTTGGGGTGTACCCTAATTTAAAAATAAAAAAATTAAAAACAAAAACCAGTGTTGGCTACCTCGTCCTCCTCCACCGCCGCTTCTACCTACACCACCACATCCACCGCCACCTCAACCTCCTACTCCATATGGACCTCGTCCTCCTAGGTCAAGATTATTATTTTTTATTTTTTTTATCTCAAAGTATTTTATTTTCCACAAGCTTATCGATTTTAAATTGAATAATTTTTTTAAAGGACGTATTTGTGGCGTTCCCACCATATGTGTGGCATTGTGCCGTTGAGTTTCTGAGGTTCTTAATGACTTCCTGTATCTCTTCTTCTGAGAAGGGGGCCTCCAGCATATAATCTTTTTTTTAATGTTATTTTTCCTATCCACATTTGTTTGCAGAGCACTTGCCATGCTCTTAACAACATTTTACTGCAATTTGCAGCCCCCTAGCCCTTTCCATTACTTTTTTAGAGAAATTTTTGTCCTCAAAAGTTCAGGTCCCCATTGACTTCAATGGGGTTCGGGGTCGGGTTCGGGGTCAAGTTCGGTCCCGAACTCGAACTTTTTTGCGAAGTTCGGCCGAACTCGTCGAACCCGAACATCCAGGTGTCCGCTCAACTCTAATGATGACCTTTCACCTATACTGCAGATTCCTGCACCATGTTCTTAAGAATACAGTTCTTATACTATTGGCAAACATCCTCAGATCCACACATTTAACTTTCATTGACTTTCAATTAACACAAATTTCTAAAGGAACTAAATCCCATTGAATCCGTTCTCACTTCTAGTTCTCTGCCACTTCACTGTATACGTTTTATGAAGCCATCTTAAGCCCACAATAACCTTCACACCCTGACTTCCTAACCCGTCAGACCTGCTGATCACAATATCAGACTCCCAAAAAAGAAAAGGTCCTTCAGTTATCTCAAATCACCTCAATTCCATAGAAAATAGCTAAGGTTAATTATACACTCCAGTGAAAGTACACTCCATGCTTCCTAACCTACCATCTCTTTGTTGGAGAGAATGTAGTATGGTAGCATCCCACACCCATATGTGGTGGCACTGTCTACCTATTCGACAATACTGAAGGGAAGTACTATGGTTGATAGCTCTGATATAAGGTTCTAGCTATGATTTTAACCCCTGGTCAGGTATTGTTTCAACGAACAAGCAAAACAATAGGTGATATAGACGCTCCATAACCTCCTATATCAATGTTTTTGGGATTAAAGTCCACTTCATCAATGACCCAATGGTTTTGAAAAGTAGATGATATATGCTTAATGGGGAAACTTAACTAAAGTTCAAGCTCTTCCCCCAGCCGTCACAGCAAAATATTGGCCTGTTGGTTTGAGTTCAAATCAAATGTTTTTTACATTGATATCGCTTTGGCCCCTTTTACCCCATAAACAATAATATATCACCAATACTTTTGACTGTTTGTACTTAGGTAGCTTGCTTCCCACCATGTGCTAAATCTTTCTCTCCCATTACTTCCCTGCCTATCTCTCTCTTCTTTCTGAAAGCTAAATTGTAAGCAAATGAGAACTTTTTGAGAATGTTTTACCTGCTATGTGGAAGATCAGTGTTATTTCAAACTACACATCATCAAACATCAGTATGGTCACTGTTAATATGAACATTATCATGTTTCTTTTTCTTATAAGAACTTTCACTATATAATTATATTAAAAGAGAAAATATAAACAATGTTATCTCTAAAGCAACAAAAAGGAACAGCAGAGGGTGCATCTAAGTGCAGTAAAAAAACTCAAATGTATTAATAAAAACAGCAATTGGCAGCTCACATTTTATAAGGAGTAAAGAACCTGTCATATAAACTTTATCCACTGGGGGCTATCATCCAGACCACAACAGCGCATAGCAGAGGTAATCCAGTCCAGAAACTCTGCTTCCAACTTAGGGAGCCATGTGAATGAGACAGCTAGAAGAAAGTCCTGTGTGATATCAGACACTGGTGGGCATTGAGGAGGTATGGCTACATATTTCAAGGCTGCTCTGCCTTTTTCATAAGGTGTTGAGGTCCTATGTAGAGCCTGGGCATAAAGAGGAACTTCAGCCCCCTGTAATTTGGTCCCGCCACTCTTCTGGTGCCACCATTTTTAGAAATCAAGCATGGGCAGACACTCTGAGATCTGAGACCTCATTCCTGCATTGGCTTTGAGCATGCTTGGTAAATCCTCTGTAGCTGTCCATAGGTCCTGAAGCCTTGTGGCACATTTGTGCATGTGCAGAATACGACAGCAGGCAAGCGCTGTTAGTGCCCAGGGAGTGCAATGACATTGTCACCTAAGCACTGTTCTTACCTTAAAAGGTTTTAGGCTAATGCCCCGTACACACGATCCGAATATCGTATGATGGATCGTACAACTTTCCCCGCTTGCCGGTCGCATCGGGACCCAGAATAGTAAAAAATACTCCCGAAAAAGCTCATACAACGACAATTGACCGCCCTGCTTGCGTATACGGTGTAGCATAGTGATAAAATTTACGTGTGACCCTCTAGCCACGCCCGCAGCATAGACAACAGAGAGTTGTGTCATTGTACACACACAGTCGTTGTGACTAGAAATCTTCTCGGGCTACTTGGGCTCCCTTAGTACGGTAGTTCTTTCGGAATAGCACGGTCGTTCGGCCACAATGGATCTTTGCATGCAAAAATCAAATCTAGCAATGTCAATGATTGTAATAATGGCCATACAAAATGTCCTTAAACTGAATAAAAAATCACGTAGAAAGACATGGACAAAAGAGTGGCTGCTCAACCGGGAAAGGTACTCACATGTCTTTGCTCAAGGATCTCTAGGAAAATAATCCAGAAGATTATAGAAACTACTTAAGAATGAATGATGAGTGCTTCCAAGACCTGTTAACGTTAGTAACACTGCATATACAGAAGCAGGACACTGTCATGCGAGAGGCTAAAAGTGTTGAACAAAGGCTCATAGCCACCTTACGTTATTTGGCAACTGGACGCAGTCTCCAGGACTTGAAATTTACCACGGGAATATCTCCACAGGAACTTGGCAAGATTATCCCGGAAACCTGTCAAGCTCTCATCCTGACACTGAAAGATCAATATATCAAGGTACAGTGGCTTTTATTATATATGTATTTGCATACATACAAGTTCAGCTCAACTAACAAGCTCATAGCATTTGTAAACCTTTACTAAAAAAAATATATATATTGTTAGCATAGAGAATCATAATTATTGACTCTTTTTATCTCTCCTTTACCTCATAGTTTCCAACCAATACAGCTGAATGGATGGATGGAGGTGGCACAAAAATGTAATGAACAATGGAATTTCCCGAATTGTGGTGGCGCAATAGATGGTAAACACATCAGGATAGCACCACCCCCCAATTCTGGCTCTTTTTTTATAATTATAAAGGTTTTTTTCAGCATTATCCTTCTAGCCATTGTAAATGCCAACTATGAATTTTTATATGTGGACATTGGCAAAAACAGACGGAATTCAGATGGTAATGTGATAGAACACACTACGTTCTACCAACTGCTTCAGAGTGAATCCTTGAATCTTCCACACCCAAACGAAACTTTGGAAGGCCTGAACTTTGTGTTTGTCGCAGATGATGCCTTTGCATTGGGAGACCACCTCCTCAAGCCCTTCCCAATGAGGAACATGACCCTTGACCAGAGGATCTTCAATTATCGTTTTATCAAGGGCATGAAGAGTTGTCGAAAATGCATTTGGTATAATGGCCAACCTTTTTCGCATTTTCCAGACGACAATTAATCTGTCGTTATCAAAAATCAACAATCTAGTGCTTTGTTGCTGTGTAATACACAATTACTTGCACAGGGCTATATTACAGCTATGTGATAATGTAATGCATATGTGTGGCTTTTTAACACAGTTCATGCAGGAATAGGGCCCACAATCTATACTTCGTCCTCGTATGTGCCCATTAGATCTTTGCATTTTAGAACCTTGATTCACGAGCCATAGATACCCATACAGACGCCCAAGGGTCTGCATCTAAGCACTTGCTAAATTCCACTATGTTAGTGGATGCAACTGTGCGGATGTAAGCCCGCCTTGGATGTCCGCCCTGGGCGTCAGCACTCAGGAATTTGTGTTGTAAACTCCTACTATACATCTTCCGCCGCAGTGTCATTCCATCTTCTCACTCTAGGCAGAGTCTACGTGTTGAACATTCCCCATGCAGCCTGAGCACACACCGGAAGCCCTAGAGACTTCCGCTTTCCTGATCCTCAGTCTGACTCTCGCAGGCCTCCGTACTTGCGTCCGCGTGGTGTCAGCACGGTGTGATGTCACACGCTGTGTTTTGGCGCCACGGGGGGACATATAAACCCAGCCTGGCATGATGTCAGGTCGGGAATGCCTGGGAGCTCGGGACACACTCGAACATGTGTGGATAGGTAAAATGTTTTTGATATATTCAACTTTAGATTCTATTTTGTAAGGAACTTTATACCAACTGCTATTCCTTTTGACATGGTCCTATTTAGGCACAGATTGCTAACCATCCTACTTATTTTGTGGATCGGCATATTTGCAGTAGTTGCCAAGTGCAACCATTTGGCGACCATTTTTTTGAAGCTTTGAGGTCTATTCTTTAGATATCCCACTCTGGTTCTCAAGGTGAGAGTGCCATATATATTACTAAGCACGTTTATTTACAATGAAATGCCAGCCCAGCAGGACCTAGCATTGTGTTGTATTTGAAATATTTTTTTTTCTTTTTTCACTTCTAGACCGAGCTAGGGGTTCTTTGCAAAAAATATATACCATTTCAGATGTAGACATAGGAACCCTTCGCAGATGTTCACCCGAGCTCCCAGTTTATGTTGTAAAGTCAGGAGATGAAGGTGGGTGTAGTTGTCTATATGAGGGACCTGCTATAACTAGAAACTCATGCCCTCCTGACTTGATACCTGATCTATGTACTGATGTCTCTATGTCACTGCAGGTGTGTTTTTGTACCATATGGAAAACACTCAATAAGTGAGTCCCTCCCTACGGGTTATCTGGCCTTTGATGTGAATCATTTCTGGAGGTGGAGTCGTGAGACAGGATCCGGGGGGATTTTGACAGAGCTTGATCCATACATTTCCCACTTTTGGAGGTAGGGGGAATTTGGGTCCACATAGGGACCCAAGGGCCTGCTGTATGCGCTGTGTGGTCACATAGTTGCAAAATTCATTATATTTTGTATTTTTTGTTATTTACTCATTTTGTTTTTTTTCTCTTATTATGTACACCTAGAGCAAATAGATTCCTGTTTACCTTTACATGATACGTCCACGGCGAAACATGTTGAAATAAAGTTTGGACGCATAAAATTTTTGTACTTTGATCGCTATGTTCCCTACTTACAATATATAGGTTTCTGTGTATAGGCAACATTGCCATCTGTACTTTTTATCTTACAGATTTTTCTTCAAATAAATATTATATACTTTTTATTGTGTGAGTTTACATAATTGTACCTATGATAGTCCCGTATATCCAAACTTTGGTATACCTTTCGACTTTGGGATGATGGTACTACACAAACACTAAGTCTTTCTATTAGAACCAACTCTTGTCCAAAGCTCTTTCATTTATATTACAGCTATGTCAACGGAAAATCCTAATGACAGAGGAGCATCAACATCAGCCCAACCAGTGCGAGATAACAGCAATGCCACAATGAATCAATTGACACCACTGGCTCTTCCACATTCAAGGCTGCCAACTCAAAGTGCCCATCAATGCCGGCTGGACTACCTTAATTATTTTGTTGGTCGGGGGGCAGTGTCATGGCAGAATGACATGTAAAATCGTCTTTAACAAAAAACCTGTGTGATGTTGACAGTATATCTATTATAATAATCTTTGTCAAGTGTATGCTTTAGCTATTTAGTTTTTATAGTACAAGGTGTTAATATGTTAATAAAAATTTGACACCTTCAGTATTCTTATTTATGTAATATTGTATTAAGCTGCCACATCTGTGCCCATTAATACCGCCTTATAGTGCCACCTGTCAGTGCCCACACAGTGCCACGAAAGTGTCAGCAATCAATGTCCACCAGTGTCACCTATTAGTGCCACCTTATCAGAGCCCATAATTGGTGCACATCAGTTCAGCATCACTGACGTACATTAAATGATGGTGAAAATTTATTGGTTTGCAAAATTTATGAACAGAAAATAGAACAGTTTTTTACGTTTAATTCCAAAGCTTATGGTATCTTAGCATCAATAAATAAACAAAAAATAAGAGAGTATCAAATACCACCAAAATAAAACTCAAATTTTATGTAAATAATGTGAAAAATATAATTTAGGTACAGTGTTGTATGACCACGTTCTGGACAGGAGTGTGGTTTAGGTACCCAGTGGTGAATTACATATACCAAGATGCATTAACCACTTAACAACTAGGCACTTTAAACCCCCTTCCTGCCCAAGCCATTTTCCAGCTTTCAGCACTCTCACACTTTGAATGACAATTACTCAGTCATGCAACACTGTACCCATATGAAATGTTTGTCCTTCTTTTCCACACAAATAGAACATTCTATTGGTGGTATTTTATCACCGCTGTGTTTTTTTTTCGTTTTTGCGCTATAAATCAAAATAGACTGAAATAAAAAAAAAAAAAATCATTGTTTCTGTTAAAATGTATTTCAGAGTATTGACAGAGTATTGTACAGTGTTACAGAGTATTGGCAGAGTATTGCACAGTATGGGCAGAGTACTGCAGAGTATTGTCACTGAGCAGCGCTATGGGCACTACACATCCAGCCCACAGCGCTGCTGTAATCTCTCCCCCTCTCCCCTCTCACTGTACAGATATGTACAGAGAGGGGACAGAGGAATTTTTTTATACAAGTGATCGCTCCATCATGTGACCGAACGATCGCACGGTAAACAGCCGTTACAAGCGGCTGTTTACCGCGATCCGTGATGCGCTGGGTCTTCCAGACCCAGCTGTCACGGAAGATTCTGGGAGGGCGTCCATGGACGTCCACCCAGAAAAACCTGGCAGAGCTGTAGACATCTTTCGGCTATGGCTTGGTAGGCAAGTGGTTAATTAAACCTAAAAAAAAAACTCTATGGTTTTTACAACCCACATTTCGTGCACATAGCCTACTAAGATACGTCGCACTGTAGTGATGTCATAAGAGACGGCCGGGCCGATTGACGCATGCGCAGTGGACGAACGACCGGCCATAGAAGCAGCGTTCGTGCAGGAAAGAACAACGGTACAAAAGATGAGCTACCCCGAACTGAGGTAAAATTTAATGCCAACATATTTTTTTATTTTAATTTAAATTGATAAAGAAGATATTAGTCTGACCTCATTCAGTTCATTTTGCAGGAACCATGCCAGACAAGTTTACTTCACCTGATTTTTTTACCTCAGTTCATTGAGATGTACAGACAGCTGCCCTGTTTATGGAAAGTTACATCAAAGGAATATTCTAACAGACATAAGAAGCATGAGGCCCTGACCAAACTCCTTGAACTCTGTAAAGCGGTGTGCACAAATCCAAGCATAGATTATGTGAGAAATAAAATATCTAATATAAGGACTGTCTTTAAAAAAGAACTTAAAGCGGGACTGTACTGAAAAAAAAAAAAATTAAAAGCCAGCAGCTACAAATACTGCAGCTGCTGACTTTTAAAAAATGGACACTTACCTGTTCCAGGGTCCAGCGGTGTCAGCAGCAGAGGCCGATCGCTCGGCTCCCTGCTGTAGCCGGCGCCATTCTCGGTGAGGGAATCAGGAAGTGGCTTCACTTCCCGATTCCCTACTGCGCATGCGCGAGTCGCGCGGCGCAATGAGAATCTTCAGCGCCGTCTGCCGGGTCACGTGTGTGTCCCGGCAGACAGCGCGCCGGGACAGGAGGTGACGTAAACTCCCGTGGGAGTTTATGCCCGGAAGTGGGTGCAGATACCTGTCTTAGACAGGTATCTGCACCCCCCTCCCCCCCCTGAAAGGTGCCAAATGTGACACCGGAGGGGGGGAGGGTTCCGAAAAGCGGGAGTTCCACTTTAGGGTGGAATCCCGCTTTAACAAAGTTTGTGAATCCCAGAAGTCTGTGTCTCTGGTATTACAAAAGTCTACGCTTTCTCACAGACCAGGTGGATGCCAGAGCATCATTATGCACCCTCCCAGAAACATCCACTCCATCACTAGAGCCCCGGTCACAAGATGAGGATCAGAACAATATTGAGGATATCCCCATATCACATGTTAGTGTATAATGTCCAATTGTACATATGTCAATAATGTTTTCCTTGATAAAATAATAGTAAAATCATAATGTGCTAGTATGGACAACATACTAGCACATTATGTGCCACTTATCTGAAAACAAAGCACAAGCTAGTATACATGCACTCAGCTTTCAGATGTCCATATATGAACCAGTGATAATTTCTCAATGCACAGTACACAGACATTCCCAAAGGAGACTGAACTTAATTAATTAACTTTAATTATTTTTTCCTGAAGGTTATTGAGTTGTAAGAACTAGTTGTATTTTCATTATTTTATTATACATTGTTAATAAGATTGAGTAAATATACACATCAGATGCCTTTTTGTATGTTTACCGTATGATGATGTAATAAATATTCAAATTCTTTAAAACGTTTAAAAAGTGAGTACAACACATACATTTTTATTGTGTAATAAAACATATAGTGTATTCTTTGTTTGTCTCTATCTCTCCCCTCTCTCCCTCTCCCCAAAAAAATGCAAGGACAATTGTTTTGGGATTAAATCCTAACTTTATTGGCAAATGTCAAGGAAATGGCCAAAATAACGACTTTTTTTGCATTGTATAAAAAATAAAAAATGCATATGAGAACTATACACAAACTTAGTGCAATTTTACTCAAGGCAATGTTACATAGCAAACGTAATGAACAATTTGAGGTAGAACAACAAATTACCCACTGAAATGTACCATAAACTAACCACTTTAATAACTATTAGACCCCATACACACTATTAGATTTTATGCTGCTTATTGTATTCAGAATTACCAAACCAATATAATATAAGATCAAACATAGCCTCGGTTTGAGAACCGTTACTAGTTTACAATTGTATGTTATCAGGTAGGACCTTACATTATATTGTTTTCAATAATCCAAAGAAAAAATATGCATAAAATCAAATAGTATCTATCTGATTATAGGAAGCTTGATGATCCTCTATTTCTACGCTAGAAATCCTCTATTTCTACGCTAGAAAAACTATCCTGTTGACATGGAAGGGTACACAATCCTCAATGAAAAACCTCTGGTTAAAACTAATTAATGACGCTATACCACTGTACAAACTTACCTTTGAGCTTCGGAAACATAAAAAAACATTCCACAAAATTTGGGACAGATGGCTGAGCAGCCCACTGACCCTCTCCCAATAATGTATCTACCATATGATCTCTTATAGACCGTGCCAGGTCAAAGCATAATGTACTACTTTTAGCATGCCTACACTATTGCTCCTTCATGGAAACATGGGAAGGAAAGGGGGGGAAGAGCACTGAGATAAGGTTCATTAATACTTGACTAATTGTTTCACCAATTGCCTTACTATATCAACCTATTGTCGGCTGAAACGAGTTATTGTATACGTCTGTATACGTCTGCAACACTGTGCTTCTTCTTGGTGGTTCTTTTTTTTTGTGTTGTGTTTATTGTTTGTATGTTGGTGTAAAAAACTCAATAAAAATATCTTTAAAAAAAAAAAGGAAGCTTGATGAATGATCTTTTGGGTAATGACTATATGTAAATTTCTTTGGACATAATATTCTAGATTTGTAGAGGTAGTGATTGTATTATGGCAATACAGCGGAAGACACACCATAGTATAGATTTCTTAAAAACTAGCATTCAAAATTATGCACACTAGAAACTAGTCTATTTTTTTGGTGTAGGGCAGTGATTGCGTACTTTGGCACCACAAACGCTCAAGAACTATATTTCCTATGATAATCATGTGTATTGCAGAGTATATGAGCGTCATGAGAAATGTTGTTCAGAAACAATAAAATGTGCCAATGTTCGCCATCACTGGTGTAGGTTTTGTGGAACCTTTGGTGCATTAATCAGTGCAGATTGACACAAACATGTGCAAATTAACAATAATTAAAACAGCCCTTTCACACCGAGCCGTCACGAGCGTTGATGGTGAAATTCGCTATTTTTAGTAACGCTTTACCTCTAGTCCCCTTTCACACTGAGGTGGGAGGTGCGCTGGAGGTATAGCATCGCTATGTTTAACCCCGGCACTAGCATTGAAGAAAGGATTAAAAGTGCCCGCAATGTGTTGCTGAAACACATTTCAGCCGGTATAGCCACGCTGTCCCATTGATTTCAATGGGCAGGAGCAGTGGAGGAGCAGTAAGGCCCCTTTCGCACTGTAGCGTTTTTCAGGAGCTATATCGCTAAAAATAGTGCCTGAAAAAAGCGGGTGCTTTCAATCCAGTGTGAAAGCCGGAGGGCTTTCACACTGGATCGGTGTGCTAGCAGGACGCTAAAAAAAAGTCCTACTAGCAGCATCTTTGGAGCAGTGAAGGAGCGGTGTATTCACTGTTTCTATACCGCTCCTACCCATTGAAATCAATGGGGCAGAGCGGCTATACTGCCGGCAAAGCGCCACTGTAGCGGTGCTTTGCGGGTGGTTTTAACCCTTTTTCGCCCACTAGCGGGGGTTTAAACCGCCTCGCTAGAGGCCGAATAACGCTGCTAAAACAATGGTAAAGCAGCATGCCTGGGTAAATGAAGAAGAATGCAGGCAAAACAAAGGCAACAGAACAGAATTCTGTTCTGAACAAAACAGAATTCTTAAAAAATAGGACAAAACAGTATTTAAACAAAAATTTTGCAAGCAAAGCCGCATGCGCGGCGGCTTCATGGACGGTCGCATGTCCTGAGGGCTCCGCTCCACTCCGGCCTAAGCCCGCTCCATAGTGCCCTACCGAGGCCCATCCGGAGAAACAGCTACGCTACCCCTGCCGCAGAATACCCGGGCTATCCGCCCGCCATATCGGGACCACGGCCAGACGTAATTTGAGCCGGCAGCTCACCCCGGCCCTCCCGGCCGAGAACGCCGCCATAATGGCCGACAACATAGCGGATCCATAACATCTCGATCCCCTCATCCCTGGACAGAACCAACCCACAGTGAGTAACCCCCAGGCACCCTTCCTGTCACCTGCATCCACAGAGTCACTGCTGGGGAGATTTCATGGGGGATCCCCCCTCACTCCTATGGAGGATTTCACTGAGGCCCCATTCCACCAAGGGCCTCTCTTGGGCGCTTTACCCTCCTCTCCCACTGATTTTGCCTCACTCATGGAAACATTCTCCAATATGCTATCCAGAGGCCTAGCCCAAAATGCTTCTCACATCACTTCCATTATACAGGCTGACTTGCAGCACCTGGGAGCCAGGATTGAAGCTATTGAATCTAAATCTGAGCAGACAATAGACATGACAGTACAGAACACTGACAGGATCACAGAGTTACATGATCAACTGGACATAGCATATTCCAAGCTGGACGACCTTGAAAATTTGAATCGAAGGTATAACTTTAGACTGAGAGGCCTGCCTGAAACCTTTAAGGACACGGATAAAGTCGTTCGTGATTTCATCTCCTCCTTACTTCCAAATGTTCCGGAACATCGGTTGGAACTGGACCGTGCGCATAGAGCGCTCCAACCTCCCCGCCAAGATGGTCTCCCTAGGGACATTGTGGTTAAACCACATTTTTACAAGATCAAAGAGGAGGTCATGCGGAAAGCTCGGGAGGCAGAAAATTTAACATTCCAGGGCTTCCCAATTCAAGTATTTTCTGACATGTCTCCATACACGATCCAATTACGCAGGTCTTTAAAGCCGCTGCTGCAAGTTCTCACTCAACACTGCATCACCTACAGATGTGCCTTTCCGTTTCGTCTGAACTCCTCATACTCTAACAAATCGTATGGCTTTTCCACTTTCAACGACGGTGAACGTCTCCTACTACAACTGGGCCTCATCTCCCAATCGCCGTTCCCCTCTGTGGACCCCAAAGCTCCCGTCTCCACAAAGAGGCCTCCCCCAGCTAGCCCCATTCAACCCTTGTGGCAAAAGAAACAGGCAAAGGGATCTAAAGACGGTCATCCACCCTTAAGAAGATCCCAATCGGCTCCTTTTCTCCAGTACCTCCCTCACGTGCTGTGAGGCTTTTGTTTGACCCGGACTGGGATCTCCGTGAACTTCTCTGGCACATTTGATGCTAGAGATCTGTCCTTTTTTTTTTTTCCCTCATGGACTCTCACACCTTCCATGCTGGTCAACCAAGACGAACACTCCCTCTCCCCCCCACCCCCTGAGACTTTTTGTTCCAGGTTTTGAAGACCCTTCCATCAACAAGAACCCTAAGCTATGGTGCCAATAGGGCATTTTTATGTTACAGTAGGCCAAACTGGCCTTTTTCATTTCCGAAATGTTTATGTTTGATCATAAAATATTGTGTTCCCTCGGTAGGGCTTTTTCTTTTCTTTCTAGCTAGCTTTAGCCAATATTCTGTCTTTTTTTTTTTTCTTTTTTTTTTTTTTTTTTTTTTTTTCTTTATGCTGCATTTTTTGCTTTTGTGCGTGGTTGGGCTGGAGTGGTTTGCACTGCACCTCCACCAGTCTCGGAGTGGCGATTTCCCTACACTCTGAGACCACCAAATTGCCCCTATGGCAGGGGCCTTTTTCTTATTTTAATTTTTTTAATTCTAGGGAAAACCTGCTGGGGAATGTTGGCGGCTACCTTCCCCTCCTAGGTACCTCTGTGAATATAATAACCGCCTCTGATTTAGCTGTTAAACTTCTCCTAGCTACATATTGGTTTCTAACTTTTGTACTTTTCTTTTCCAGGATCAGGACCCCCCCCCCTCTCTTTCCCCTCTTCTCTTTTTTTCTGGGTCAACCAGGGGATCCGCCTCGCACTTTATGATTCCCAACATGCACAACTGCTGTTCCCGGCAGCAACCCGGATGTTCCCCCAAGAGGCTCAGGTAAGACATTATCTTATGGTGCGATTCTCTACCCCTCTGGCTCGTAATGTCTGACACTAATGCGTTCCCTGACCTATGTGTGGCAACGCATAACGTGCAGGGATTGAATTCCCCGATAAAAAGGAGGAAACTTTTTCACTTTTACAAAACACAAAAAATAGATGTCTTATTGTTACAGGAAACCCATTTCCCACAATCTTACAACCCGTCCTTTCTACATGGGAACTTCCCCCAATTCTTTCTTTCTAAAGCCCAAAATAAAACGAAAGGAGTAGCTATTTGCCTCTCCAAAAACCTGAAATTATCTCCGTCAGATATAATCAAAGACGAGGAAGGTAGATTCCTCTTAGTCAAAGGCTCCTTGGAGGGGACTATATACTCCTTTGTTTCCTATTATGCCCTGAATAAAGGTCAAGCCTTGTTCTTTTCCTCCATGATGTCCATATTAGGTCCTGTACTTGAAGGTAAAGTCATAATGGGTGGCGACACTAACCTTTCTTTCGATCAATCCCTTGATAAAGCTGGAAAAGGTTTCCCACGAACTAGGAAACCCCCTAGTCAAAGTACCAAAATTGCGGCAAAGCTCTATGCTCAAGGGCTTGTGGACATCTGGAGGGAACTGAACCCCAGAACGAGAGACTATACTCACTTCTCAATCCCCCACCAAGTTTATTCTAGAATAGACCATATCTTCATTCAATCTCATGCGATTCCCTCAGCTGCAAAGGCAGTCATTAAAGACACGGTCGCATCTGATCACTCCATGGTCCTTTTATTTATTAAACGTACCCACAACCCCAGCACACAATTTACATGGCGACTCAACGAGAGTCTCCTAAGTAACTCTGTTCAATGCTCTATTCTATCAAGAGATATTACAGAATATTTCACCCTCAATAAGCACGACTCAATTACCCCTGAGTCTCTATGGGCGGCGCACAAAGCGGTCATCAGAGGGAGGCTCATTCAAATCTCCTCCCAGCTCAAGAAGGCACGTAAAGCAAACATAGTTACACTAACCAAGGACTTCGAGGCACTGAGTAGAGCACATAAATGTAATCCGACCTCTGATTCCCTAAGCGCCCTTGACTCAGCCAGAACATCCCTAAATTTAGCGCTCACTACTGAGGCCGAGAAGCACTTAAGATGGTCTGGGGCACGCTTCTACTCCCACAGGGACAAAATAGGAGCCAAACTGGCAACTAAACTCTCTCCTAAGCCCCGTTCCGTCGCACTCCCCAAGATTAGGGACTTGAAGGGAGACTTGACACAAAATCCCATTCGTATTATGCATACGTTCCACAAATTCTACACCTCCCTATATAAATACGACTCAGTAGCCCCTCAAACTCTCATAGACGATTTCCTCAACTCTATCCAACTTCCGAAATTATCCACTGCACATACAGATCTTCTCGAAGAGCTGATCTCGATATCAGAAGTAATGGAGGTTATCAAGATAATAGGGGTAACCAGTGCGCTCAACCAAAAACTATTAAATCAAATAAGGAGAAAAATGGAAAAGGAAAGCAGCCAACATATAAGTGATCTCACACTTGTAAAGGTAAAATTGAATGAAGAGGGTATGTGGCGCTAACCCTTATGTAAATCAATAAATAATCTAAAAATAATCTAAAATGACCAGTTTGCAAAGCTCAGAGTATCCGAAAGATGAGTGACCTTTCACATAAATAGATATATAAAAAACATAAAATAATGAACTAAATAGATAAAATTCCTTAATAGCAATACACATAAAATATTGAATAAATATAAGACGTGTGTAAAAAATGAAAAAATATTCAATAAAAGTGATGGTGCTAAAATAACCGTGACTTGTCAAAGTCACGTGTGCTAGTGACGATACTAGTGAGGGAGGAAGGAAGTCAGGTGCCTATCGCTCTACTTCCGGTTTGCGGCCGCGACCGGAAGTTCATCTCTGCTGATGCAAGAAAACTTTAAATGTGAGTGAATATTATTTTTGTTTCAATAAACCTGTTTTTTACTACACATTGGAGCGCTTCTTTGTACCTTTAACCCCTACATGCTGATCTAACCCGTGAGTGACCCCTTACCCCTGGAGTGCCTTTTCGGATCGGAGTAGGAGCCCATAGGAGCCCATAGAAGCCTATAGGAGCCTATAGGAGCCCATAGGAGCCCATAAGAAAGAGGACCCGGAAAGTGACCAGGCTTGCCACTTTAGAGGCTATCTGCTCCACTAGGCCTGTAGGGGCCGCAAATAGAGGTGAGAGGCTGGGGGAACTAGTAGGGTGCACCCCTGAAGTCAGCACAGAGCACTGCCTGCACGGATCATCACTGTGATCAACACAAAGATTCCTGAATATTTCTACTCACCTTCACTTATTCCAGAGCATTATGCTCTTCACTGTTCCAGATTGTGGACTTTAGCGTTTATTTTCCGCCATTTTTTTCTTTACAAGCTGGGACTTGTAGTGCACCAAATTTTACTTTTATTTTTTAATAATTTTTTTCAGCGATATTATTGTTTTGGTATCATCTGATTATACCATACCTACAGTGACACACTCTTTTCATCTGTATGGTCACTTTGTCATTATTTTGGATATTTCTGCACATTCAATCATTAATTTCCCTTGCAATTTCCTTGCAATTCCCTTGCACTTTCAGAACCAATTTATCGGTTCTCTATTGGTTCTTTATTCACATATTTTGCACGTTGCACTGTGCACCTTTTATTGCTAGAAGATTTCGTGTTCACTATTTTTAACCCAACTCCATCATCATTTTTACCCCAGCACATATATTTATTTTCAGCACGGTTATTTTAGCACCATCACTTTTATTGAATATTTTTTCATTTTTTACACACGTCTTATATTTATTCAATATTTTATGTGTATTGCTATTAAGGAATTTTATCTATTTAGTTCATTATTTTATGTTTTTATATATCTATTTATGTGAAAGGTCACTCATCTTTCGGATACTCTGAGCTTTGCAAACTGGTCATTTTAGATTATTTTTAGATTATTTATTGATTTACATAAGGGTTAGCGCCACATACCCTCTTCATTCAATGGAGGTTATCAAACACCTTAAACCTAACTCTGCCCCTGGCCCGGATGGGTTCTCTGTTGGGTATTATAAGAAATTTGCAGCGACCCTTGCACCACACATGGTTGATTTCTTTAATTCGCTCAGGTCCGGTTCCCCCCTGGATAATGCCCTCAATTTAGCCTATGTCTCGGTTATCTCTAAACCTGGGAAGGATGGGTCTCTAGTCTCTAACTATCGACCAATCTCCCTCATTAACAATGATCTTAAGATTTTAACGAAAGTGTTAGCCAATAGAATCTCCACATTTATAGCTCTTTATATACATAAAGACCAAGCGGGCTTTATCCCGGGGAAACAAGGACCTGATCAAATTAGGAGAGCAGTGGATGTAATCTCACTGATTAACTCCCGTTGGGATGGAGGTCCTTCCCAGGAAGGCTATCTTTTGTCAATCGACCTTCAAAAAGCTTTTGACACGCTCACATGGCCCTATCTATTTAGCGTCCTGGAGAGGTGGGGATTCGGCCCCCTCTTTCTAGGAACGTTACGTGCTCTCTATTCTAATCCCAGTGCACAGGTCCGTCTACAAGTCTGTTACTCCGACATTTTTAACATAGAAAAAGGCACCAGACAAGGATGTCCCCTATCCTTTTCGCTATAGCAATTGAGACCTTGGCCATAGCCATCAGATCGCATCCAGATATCAAAGGAGTCAAGTGCGGTCAATCAGAACATAAATGTGCTTTGTTCGCTGACGACTTGCTCATGTTTGTCACTTGATCTCAACGCCCAACATTTTCTCCCTACTTGCTAATTTCGTCACAGTCTCCGGTTTGAAGGTTAATGCCTCAAAATCTCTAGCCTTGAATATCAATACTCCTCCCACCCTAGTAGGAACTTTACAAAACTATTTCCCTTTCACGTGTTGCCCTGCAAAATTACCATACCTGGGGGTGTACCTATCTTCCAGTATAACCACCCTTTACTCTTCCAATTAGTCAACTGTGTTTAATAAATTGACAGAGGATCTGGTAACTTGGTCTAAACTTGGCCTATCCTGGATAGGCCGCATATCCGCAATCAAGATGACCTTTCTCCCTTGTTTACTCTACCTGTTCAGGTCTCTCCCTATTCCTGTTAAGAAAACACACATTCAAGCCCTTCAATCTAAAATCCTGAAATTTATCTGGGGCCCACAGGGTTGCAGAGGCTCGAAACACCTCCTGTATAGACTGAAAAATCAAGGGGGTTTGTCTCTCCCAAATATCTGGTGGTATTACCAGGCAGCTCAACTAGCTCAGATTTCGATAGTCTACGCCCGAGGACCCAAACCTGACTGGGTTGATATGGAGAGACAAGCAGTCCCCCTTCACACCATAGATTTCTTATTATGGTGACCCCCTAAAAATAGACCACCCATCATGGCTCCCACTCTTTCTCATTCATTGGCACTTTGTGATCACTTACACAAAAACACCACACTTATTTTAGCCCTCCGCCCTTTAACGCATATTTTCCACAACCTGGATTTCCCTCCGGGCATGAATATCCTTGCCTTTAGCTGGTGGCTCAATAAAGGACTATTTAGAATAGGAAACTTCTTCACCTCCACGGGCCCCATCTCGATTACATTCTGCAATAATAAACTTGAGATGCCCCCTTCCGAGAAATTCAGATATTTACAAATACTACATTTCCTCCATTCTATCTGGTCAAATAAACCCGACCCCCCCGGCAGCTTCAACATATGAATCTTGGTGTGCTGACATTGCGAGCCAGAGGGGGGGATATACATCATCTATTCTTCCCTGGCCTCTACCTCATCCAAACCTACATATGCCCTTTCCTGGGAATCTGACCTTAATATCTCGTGGGACCAGGACAAATGGTTCGCCTGCTTTCAACGTTCCTTTAGAGGGATTCTTAATGTCTCCCTTATTGAAGCAAACCTCAAAATACTTACACGCTGGTATAGAGTTCCCACTATTTTGGCCAGGATTTATCCCAATGTGTCCCCGCTCTGCTTCCGTGAATGTGGTCAAGTCGGATCCCTACTTCACATTTGGTGGACGTGTCCACGCATACGGGGATTATGGAATAGGGTCTTTGCTCTTATTCGCAAACTTTCGTCAGCCCAGGTACCCCAAATTCCAGAAATAGCCCTACTTAATCTCAAGGTAGATAATGTGAACAAACACACTCAGGCGCTAATATTCTTTATCCTACTAGGCACAAAAATCACCATAGCAGCTCACTGGAAAAAAACTCTAGTCCCATTTGCAGCGGTAAAACGCAAGATCTCTTGGATAATGGCACAGGAAAGAATCGTAAGCATCATTCAGGATAAATACCGTATTTTTGAAAATATTTGGTCACCCTGGGCTGAATTCCAAAATATTTCCCTTCTCCCGGGTCTCTAATCCCACTATAAAGAATCCCCCCCCCTGGTCTGATCTTTCTTCTCGTTCCACGTCCCCCCCTTCTCTCAGTCCCTTCCTTTCCACCTCTTTCCCCTATTATCTTTTTCCTTCCTTATTCTAATACTTAATCTTACTACTGCACAGATGACGCAGCTCAGCTCCTGTCCTACTGCTTCTTCTGTTCCTTCTCTCTCTTCTATTCTCTAGCAATGATACTTGTTGTACTGTAAGGATGGAGCTGTAGACTCCTTATTAGTGTAACCCTAGAGGACGTTTATACTTACTTTTCCTAGGGTGCTCCACATGGATGGACAATGTTGCTAATGCTACTTATACTGTTTTAGTCTTCCACTACTGAGAGCGAGATACTCTCCCGACATCCTCTAGGAACATCAACGGGGCCACCGTATCGGAGTTCGAGGGCGGGAGGAGTGCTCTCCTCCACAGCTAGTACCCATTTGGGGTGGCGGGGGGCACTCTGCCCTGCACTCTTCTCCCTATTACAATGGGGGTAAGTGAGTGGTACTCCCTACTGTGCCAATGGCCCAAGTTTACTTTCACCTGCTCCAGTCTCCTTCCAAATTTTGGTTTTAGTTGAAGGATACGCATACAGACGCCTGACATAGTGTCTTTTCTAAACCCGGCGTCATTCACCATGTTATGCTGTGTATTTAATATGCATCTACATCCTCGTTTCCCAACAGTGTTTTTTTTTCTTGACTGTACTTTCTTATTCAAACAATAAAAATGATTGAAAGTTAAAAATTTTGCAAGCACCTCAGTATATGAAAATGAGCAATCACTGCAGCATTCCACAGGTATGTGCAAACAACCACATGGGTTTTAAAATTAAAGTTAATATATTAAAAAGAACAAACATACTCCATTGTGAATCTTTACAGCCGACGCCCGCACCGCCCCAGTGTGAAAGGGGCCTTAACACAACGCTTCTTCACCGCTGCTATGCAGCTAGCAGGATTTCTTTGAACATCCTGCTATCGCAACGCTCCAGTGTGAATGCCCTCGAGCTTTCACATTGGAGACAGTATAGCAGTATAGCAGTAGTTTGAGAGCGGATAACAGGTGCTATTTTTAACTTAATAGCGCCTGCAATAAGCCCTCAGAGTGAAAAGGGTAAGGAAATATTTGTAAACGGTAAAATGCTGAACAAATTTTGCTAGACCTCGTTAACATTATAAAAAAAATAAAAAACAAAACAAAGTGCAATAACAGGTTAAGACCTAGAACAGATATAATTTGTTCAACAGATCAATGAAGTCTTTCAAATTATGCTGGAGTGCAGCAGCTGTTTGTTTAATTTTCTCCAGTTCAGCACAGCACTTCAATATATCCATATTGGAATGGGAAATTGTGGCACTGTCTAGCACAAGACCTGAAAGGAATAATAATTACCAATCTAAAATATATGACAGATATATAATCAATCACGTAAATATATATTGACACTTACGTGTGCTGGACACAAGATTAGTATTTTCCTCTTTTGGGATTCTTTGATCTTCTTCATCCCCTTCTAATGTGGTGATATCTATCAATTCAAGATTAATGTTGCTTTCACTGGGGGGATGATCCCATACCTCCAATCCTGAATCTTGATTGTGAGACTGCGTCTCTTGTCGTTCAAGTTGCTGGAAGGATTGATTATCTGTAAATTAGAGACATGTAAAGAACATCATTGGAGTTTTACCATACCATCTATGTTTTTCAAAAATAAAATGCACATCATTAATTACATTTTTGGTTTGCCAACCTTTGCTGCTTAACCACTTGACATCCGGCCGTAGCCGAATGAAGGCCTCGGCGCGGATGTCAATTCCCGGGAGGCCGTCATAAGACAGCCTCCCCTTTCCTCGTTCCCTGTGCGCGCTCACGAGCGCGCAGCAGGGAAATTCTGTGTTGGCCGTGTCCCTCTGACACAGCCAATCACAGATCGCTGTAAACGGCCAATCACAGCAGCCGTTTACAGCACGATCGGCGTGTCCAATGGGAGATGATCTCATATGTAAATATATGAGATCATCTCTCAGCGCCGCTCCCCCTCCTCACACAGCGACAGCGTGTGAGGAGGGGGAGATGAACGGCTGCAGCGCCGTAAGTGTAAAAAAAAAAAAAACGAAATAAATGTGCCATCTGTGCCCACTGCCATCTGTCCCCAATGCCATCTGCCAGTGCCATCTGCCCCCAATGCCATCTGCCAGTGCCATCTGCCAGTGCCATCTGTCCCCAATGCCATCTGCCAGTGCCATCTGTCCCCAGTGCCATCTGCCAGTGCCACCTGTCCCCAGTGCCACCTGTCATCCAGTGCCACCTGTCATCCAGTGCCACATGTCATCAGTGCCACATAGTGCCACATGTCATCAGTGCCACATAGTGCCATCTGTCATCAGTGCCATATCAGTGTCACGTGTCATCAGTGCCACATATTAGTGCCATCTGTCATCAGTGCCACATATTAGTGCCATCTGTCATCAGTGTCACCTGGCAGTGTCACGTGCCATCTGTTATCAGTGTCACCTGTCATCAATGCCATCTGTCATCAGTGTCATCAGTGCCACGTATTAGTGCCGTCTGTCATCAGTGCCACGTATTAGTGCCATCTCTCATCAGTGCAACATATTAGTGCCACGTGATATCAGTGCCACGTATAAGTGCCATCTCTCATCAGTGCCACATATTAGTGCCATCTCTCATCAGTGTCACGTGTCATCAGTGCCCCGTATTAGTACCATCTGTCATCAGTGCCACATCAGTGTCACGTGTAATCAGTGCCACATCAGTGCCACGTGTCATTGTCCTGGTGCTCCAGGGCCTTCAAAAGTGTAATAGGTAGTCAACAAGTTAGATGTGTAATTTATGCTCCTAGAACACGTGATGGGCCTCTCTAAGTGGTCAGGCTGTGAAAAAGTCCCACACACGTGGTATCGTAATACTCAGGAGTAGCAGAATTTATTTTGGGGTGTCATTTGTGGTATACACATGCCATGTGAGAGAAATAACCTATTACAATGACAATTTTGTGGAACAAAATAAAAAAATAATTCATTTTGCAAAGAATTGTGGGAAAAAATGACAACATCAAAAACCTCACCATGCCTCTTACTAAATACCTTGGAATGTCTACTTTCAAAAAAGGGGTCATTTGGGGGTATTTGTACTTTCCTGGCTTGTTCGGGTCACAAGAAATAAGATAGGCCACCAGTACATCAGGTGTGATCAATTTTGTATAATTTGCACCACCGCTTGTAGACTCGCTAACTTTCACAAAGACCAAATAATATCCACTAATTTGGGTTATTTTTACCAAAGATATGTGGCAGTATAAATTGTGGCCAAAATTTATGAAGAAAAATTAATAATTTCCTAAATTTTATCACAGAAACAAAGAAAAAATTATTTTTTTTTCCAAATTTTCGGTCTTTTTTCATTTATAGCGCAAAAAATTAAAAACCCAGAGGTGATCAAATACCACCAAAAGAAAGCTCTATTTGTGGGAAAAAAAGGACAAAAAATTAATTTGGGTAAAATGTTGCATGAGTAATTGTCAGTAAAAGCGTGAGAGCACCGAAAGCTGAAAATTGTTCTGGGGGTTTAAGTGCCTGGTAAGCAAGTGGTTAAATATTGTGGAGGGGATATTTCAATTATTTCCTCTGCTTGCAATGTTTCCATAGATGGTTTGGATGATGAGCCTATGGAAAAGCAAACATGCCTCTCACCATCAAGATAAATGTATTTTTAAAATAGTTAAATCTACACTTTCTTAAATTACTGTATTTATCGGTGTATAACACGCACCCCAAGTTTAGGGGTGCATTTTAAGGAAAAAAAGTTTTAGGAGGGAAGTTTAAGGAAAAAAAAAACTTACATTTAAATGTCCATCAATGCAGCCTTATCAGTGTGCATCTGCAGCCTTGTCCATCATTGCAGAATGATCAGTGTCATTTGCAGCTTGCCCAGCGTCATTTGCAGCTTGCCCAGTGTCATTTGCAGCTTGCCCAGTGTCATTTGCAGCTTGCCAGTGTCATTTGCAGCTTGCCAGTGTCATTTGCAGCCTTGCCCACATTTAAATTTCCCGCCGCCGAGACAGACCGAGCGAGCGCCGACGAAAAAGACAGAGCCGACTGCTCGGCTCCGCTCGCAGTCCCGCCTCCCTGCTGTTTCTGGAGCGAGCGCTGCCGAAAAAGACCGAGCCGACTGTACTGTGTACTCGGCTTGGCTCCCCCAGCAGGGAGTGAAGCCGAGCAGTCGGCTCGCTATTTTTCGGCGCTGCTCGATATTTTTTGGGTCACAGACAGTGGGGATCGGCGTATAACACGCACCCGCGACTTTCCCACGATTTTAAGGGGGAAAAAGTGCGTGTTGTACGCCGATAAATACGGTATATGTGTGCAAAACAATAATATAATGAAACGTTTTTTGAATTCATTCACTAAACCTCCCCACCCAACAAATACAAACACCCCAACATTAAAATTAACATCACATAACAGGGTGTGGCAGTACTGGGGATCTGTGTGAGCAAGCTGGAGTCTGACTGTTTTATAATAGTCTCTACAGCCACCAGATTATGTGTGGAATCATGCAATGTTCACAGCATGTTATTGTAAGCGCTGCCCACACTGTTGGTGCAACATAAATCATGTGTAATATACTAATTATTTCTCAATTGCGCAACAATCACCTATACACAATACATTACAGTGGTTGTAAAGGTTTGTGTTTTTTTTCACCTTGATGCATCCTATACATTAAGGTGAAAAAACTACAATCTGTGACCAGCCTATAGACCCACCTTTTTACTTACCTGCACCCTTGCACTAGTCCCACAGGGACACACTGTTTCTCTGCTAGGGGGAACAAAATGTGTTCAAGGAATAGATTGATAGCAGCGCAGCCACTGGCTCCAACTGTTGTCAATCAAATTCAGTGACAGTGCTGCTGGGGGCAGGGGCAAAATCCTGCATTCGGTTTCTATGGATGCCGAATGCTGGACTTGGGAGCACCCCTGCAAGTTAACCCCCTGAGAGTGTGCTTCTCCCAGGGGGATATCTGATGCGGGGAGGAGCAGAGAGAGCTGATGAATAAACCACGGAAGATAAGGATTGGGGACACTATGTGCATAAGTAGATTCACAATGGAGCATGTTTGTTCTTTTTAACCGCTTAAGGACTGCCTCCTGCACATTTACGTTGACAGAATGGCACGGCTGGGCACATCAACGTGCCGTGCACATTTAATAATAAAAAAAATTATTTTATCACCATATACGTGTAAAATAATTTTTATTATTAAATGTGCACGGCACTTTACACTGTGTTATTGTTATTGGCACATATTGTGTGGTTGATGCCAGCACAAACATTTATTTGATTTAGGTTCACATTTATTACTTTTTATTTTGAGATATACACAATAGGGGGGTTTACTCCCAAGGCTTAAGTGAACACAAGTGAAGCCTTTCACATAGGGCCAGATCCCTGCCCGGCTTCTCTGGTGTATATATCACGTAGCGAACACTCAATTTTGGATGCACATTGGTGACTAACCTAGCATTTTATAATTTTGTTTATAACTAGTAAGAAAGGCGCATAGTCACAGTACCTCGTTATTATGCAGAGGTTCCCAATAGTCCAGGAAAACAAATGGAGGGGGAAGGGGGGGGTGAGAAGAAATGGGGGGGGGGGTTTTATGTAGCGGCTGGATGTGTATGTATGGTATACACAGCAGGGCATATGGAGTTGTCAGGGCTGCCACCGAAGAGGCCTGAAGCCAGGTCCAATAAAAGCTGGAGGAAAAAGACAAGAAGAGGGGCGCCTCTGAGTATGTATCATATAGACATTTATTAATAAAAACAATATCCACTCACATCTAGGCAAGGAGTGTTGCATCCAGGTGGATCTCAGCAGATGGAGGGCTGGTGGAACTGCAAGTCACAGGAGTTTTTCCCAGAGGCTGTCGTCCTTCTCAAGTCCCGGAGAAAGGCAGATGGGTGCAGCAGGTGGGGTAGGTATCCTTGCGGTGGTCCTCCAGTGGGGTGGTAGCGTCAATCCAGAGGGGAGAGAGTCAGATGGATATCACTCCTTTCAATGTACAACAAGTGGGTTCCAGGTGGTACAGGGGGAGTGTTGGCAAAAAGTTCCATAAAAAGTCTTTATGGCAATTAGATTAAATGCAGAAGGGAAAGGGGAGAAGGGATGGTTGGTGTGGAGACGTTTTGTGCCCTGTAGCCTGCTGTATGGTTTGTGCAGCCCTGTTCCTTGACAGGATGGTGTTTCAGGCACGGCCGTGTCTCTGGTGCGGGAACGAGGCTTGCACCGCAAACAGTGCTAGGCGCCGGGGCGTGACGTCATATCTGTGCGACGCGTTTCCGAGCTTACAGCGCTATAGATGATCTGTATAGCGGCGCTCCTTTCTCAAGCAAGGGGAGTGTGGGGGCAGGGATGGGGGCTGATTTTATTGGATCGGGAGGGGTTCGGCCAAGGGGCGGAGTACAATTGTAATGGAAGAAGAGAAAGGAGAGAAGAAAAAGGAAGAAAAAGGAAAAAGGAAAAAAGAAAAAGGAGAAAAAAGAAAAAGACAAAGAAAAAGGAAAAGAAAATAAGGCAATAAAAAATATATATATAAGTATGGCAATAAAAGTAAAAATACAAATAAATATATGTGTGGAAAAAAGGAAGGACTGGCTGAATGGTAATTGACAGTGGAGTAGAGGAAGGAGGAATTCAGTGTGAGAAGTGTATAACGTTGATGGGGAATTTGGCAGGAACGTAACAGGGGACTATTAATAGAATAACGTTGGGACAGGGGATATGGTATTGCTGCGCAAAGGAGCAACGGGGGCGGGGGGGGAAAAAAAGAAAAGGGGGAAACGCACAGGGCAAAAGTGTATGTATGGAGAGCTGATGTACATAGAAGGATGTATAACAGTGAATATGACACTGCAAGTTGTAAGGCATGGTGGAAAATAGGTGCTATGTTGACGGTATATAGCTGATTAAGTAGTGTTGTAAATAAAGGGGCCAGGACTGTATGATAAAACTGAAGTGGAAGGGGATGGGTAAATTAGATGGAGGTGACATGAAATTTAGGATTTACAATATATTAGAGCTGTACTATATTTTGGGCAGGATGGGTATGATGATAGATGACAAGATGCCATCTGTCATCAATGTGGAAAAGGTATAATAACGCAGGTATACACTCGGGATAAAAACGTCGATATATGTATATATGGACTGATGCAAGCGTATGCGTAAATAGATAGATGAGGGTAGTGATGGCCATATATATGTAGAGTGCACACACAAACATCTAAATGTGCACACATGGATAAATTATGTATGGATACGTGGGTACATAAATGTATAAATAAATAAATAAATACATAGTTATACAGATATATAAATATATAAACTAATGAATTAGTAAACATATATAGGTACATAAATATATGAGACCATATAAAACCATATTAAAGGCCCAGGTGTGGAATACTGTAAGGTATGAATACATCAATAGGTAGGGGGGGAAAGAAAGGGGGGGAGGGGAGGAAAGGAATAGATAGATAAAAGGGTATAAATATATATATATATATATGGGGGGGGTGGGGGGGAAAAGGGAAGGGACGGAAAAAGGGGGAGGGGGGTAGTACTTACAAGAGGACCACCACGCCACCCCCAAGAAACTATGGTGTAACGGCCGGCTATAAAAAATTATCTGGATAAGGGATGACAAAACAAAGGGGTATATATCAATATCAATACTAGTATATAACAAAGGAGGGGGGAAGAAAAAAAAAGGGGGGGGGGGGGAATTACTAGATTAGGCTATAATAAATATGATTTGTAACAATATGATTTGTAACAATATCGGTATCAATCAAAAGGGAAGGGGGGGGGGCGGGAGGGAAGAGGGGAGGAGAAACAGGAAATATATATAGAAATATATATATATATAAATGCATACATATATAAATATATATGTATGTATAAGGAGGACTCTAAAAACTGGTAATATGGGGGGAAGGAAACTAAAAAATAGAAACTAAAAATAGAAATAAAATAAATAGCTGATGCTCATAGTATTTTAAAATGGTAAACGGTGATAAAATTATGGCAATAGAGATATCATAGTATGGTGGCGACCTCGATCCCTTCGTTCAGGCCACCGGGGGAGAGGACGTCAAGGGAGTATATCCAGAATGTCTCTCTGGCACATATTTTTTTGAAGTATAATTTTGTTTATAGACACTATATATAATTTTGTTTTGCAACTAAGCAGACATGCTCCACACATATACTCATAGCCTCTAGCTCACATTACAGGTAGCGCCTGACCACAGTATCACCTACTAATTAAAAGGATTAGTGCAGCTTTTGTACCATCAGTGACGGGTGGTCCAGTTCAGGCGTGGGCACAAAATCCAGTGGCCAGACCGGCAAAGGTAGTCAACATGGACGAAGGAGCAGTGCCCGCGGCGACGACAGGAGCGGTGGTCACCTCTGGTGAGTCGGCTAGTGGTACAAGCGATGCGGCTGCAGCAGAGAGCTAGAGTAAGGCGGGTGACAAGAAGGCGGATTCCGTTAGGTTGTCAGACTCCACTAAGAGTGAGGTTACATATGCTTTGAGGGACCGTTGGTGAGACATTTAAAGTTTGAGGTGAAAGACAAGGGGATGGCCCGGGGATGCTGCAAGTAAGAGGGACGACACCAGTGTGGGTGGATAGGATGCGTTTTTTTCCTCTGTAGATCCCCCGACCGGTCGGCAGCGGGTTTACTGCCGGGTTCAAAACCCCCGGCACCTTGACTACGGTTCCCCCCAGTGGATAAGAATTTGAGTTGGCCCCACATCAACCAGAGGTAGTTTCGAAAGATTTGGGAAAGATTTTGGCTCGGGGCGCATGGCCGGCCCCGTTCAGGAAGTACCGCTGCCGGACTTGGGAGGTATCCCCACTGGGGGTCGTCCCCAAGAAGGAACCTAACAAGTCCGGTTGATCCCTCACCTTTCGTTTCCGAAGGGTGGGTCGGTGAACGATTCAATTTCTCCCGAGGAGTGCCGGAGACTTATACGCCCTTCGAGGCGGCGGTCGCCTGGGTCAGGTGTTACGAGCAGGGGGGCAAATGGCAAAAGCGGATTTTGAAACGGCTTTCTGCCCATTGCCAGTGCACCCGGATGGCTTTCTGCTGTTGGTTTGTACTTGGGTGGTGTCATGAAGATCCTGCCAGTAACCGGCGCACGGGAGTCCCTAGTACCAGTCCGCGGGTACCACCGAGCGTGCGCGGGCGCATGAGCGCGCGTGCACGTGCGCGCACACACCCGCGCATGAGAGCACGCGGGAGGACGGGTGCACGCCCCTGAAGGGCATCCAGCGGTTTATTGGCTTCGCCAATTTTTACCGCAAATTTATTAAGGGGTTCTCGGCCATTATGGCACCCATCATGCAGCTGACCAAGCAGGGAACCCGTTTCCAGTGGTCTTCCGAGGCCCAAGAGGCCTTTGAAGCCCTAAAGGGACTTTTTACCTCTGCACCCATTCTCAGACAACCGGATTCTTCCCTGCCATTCACCCTGGAGGTAGACACATCCGAAATTGCTGTGGGGGCGATACTGTCCCAGAGGCAAGGGGCTAAATCCTTGCTTCACCCCGTAGCCTTCTTTTCCCGCAAACTATCCACGTCCGAAAAGAACTATGATGTCGGGGACCGTGAATTGTTGGTGATCAAAGCCGCGCTGGAAGAGTTCCGCTACATCCTGGAAGCAGCTTCCCATCCTATTCTAATATTCACAGACCATAAGAACTTGGAATATTTAAAATCTGCAAAAAGGTTGAAACCCAGACAAGCCAGGTGGGCACTCTTCTTCTCCCGCTTCACATTTCATGTGACGTACCGGCCTGGATCCAAGAATGTCAAGCCAGACGCCTTATCCAGGATGTTCAATAAACACAAATTAGAGTCCCCCCCAGACACCATCCTTGCTCCCGGGAATTTCCTCCTGCTCCAGGAGGATCTACTCTCCCAGCTTAAACGTGCCTCCATAGGGCAAGTACCCGCCTCTGGTACCCGTCTGCGGGTACCACTGCTCGTGCGCGTACCACACATCCGCGCACGAGAGCGCGCGCTGGAGGACGGGTGCGCGCCCCTGTGGGCGCCAGTTAGATTATTTAAATCCGTCTGTCACAGACGGTCCCCGCTGTCTGCTCTATAGCGTTCTGTGCCCTGATACCTGATCTGAGTTCCTACCAGTGTTTGACCCGGCTATCCTGTGACCCTTCTGCCTGTACCCGACCTCGGCTTGTCTGTGACCACTCTTCTGTTTGACCCACCTGTACCCTGCTGCCAGCCTGATACCTGACCCGGCCTGTTTGACCATCCAGTCTGCTTTGCTGATCTAGTCTGCTTTGCTGATCCAGTCTGCGGTGCTGATCCAGTCTGCTTTACTGATCCAGTCTGCTGTGCTGTTCCATTCTGCTTTGCTGATCCAGTCTGCTGTGCTGTTCCAGTCTGCTTTGCTGATCCAGTCTGCGGTGCTGATCCAGTCTGCTCTGCTGATACAGTCTGCTTTGCTGATCCAGTCTGCTGTGCTGTTCCAGTCTGCTTTGCTGATCCAGTCTGCGGTGCTGATCCAGTCTGCTTTGCTGATCCAGTCTGCTTTGCTGATCAAGTCTGCTGTGCTGTTCCAGTCTGCTTTGCTGATCCAGTCTGCTGTGCTGTTCCAGTCTGCTCTGCTGATCCAGTCTGCTTTGCTGATCCAGTCTGCTGTACCTACCTTGTCCGCTGAGCTGATCCAGGGATCTCTCGCTACCAGTCTAACGGTCCTGCTAGGCACCCGTGTTCCTCCTTACTCTTGGTCCCCCTGTCACCTTACCAGGGTACCGAGAGTGGGAGCCGCAAGGGAGGCTCTCTTCTGCAAATTCAGACTCATCACCACCAGGTGCGTGACAGGTGTATGGTTATTACAGGGATCGGTACCTTCCGATGGGCTGCTACATCTCTTGTGCATTGTTGAGCCTTTTAGCTTCGTCTGGGAGTAGGTGGTTCGGGACGTGTCTGGCATCAACTCGGTCATCCATTACCTGGATGAATTTTTTAGGTGTTGCCCGGCGGGTTCTAACATATGTGCAGTCCTCCTGGGGACGTTACAACTTCTGCAGAGCGTTTCGGGGTTCCATTGTCTCCGGGTAAGACTTAGGGACCGTAGACCACTATGATAATTTTGGGGATATAGATGCAGCTGCAGTGCAGACTGTCGGTAAAAAGCGTTGGGCAGTTTGCAGGAGGTAGTGCGGGCGATCAGGGTATTACGGGAACTACCAGTATGGCAATTTCAATTGTTATCGGGGAAGTTGAACTTTGCTTTCCACATCATGCCTACGGGTAGGGTTTTTTCTGCTGCCGGTTAGCGGCGGTGACGGCGGGGGTCAGCTCTCTCACACATTTTGTACTCCTGAATAGGGAGCATAGGGAGTATTTGGGCATGTGGCAAGAGTTCCTGGAGTCGTTCAACGGATGCAATCTCTGTATGTCGCCATTAGCAATTTCGATCCAGATCTGTTCACGGATGTGGGGGGGGGGGGGGGGTGTTTAGGCAGGGCTGGAAAAAATGTAGTTTTTGTTGTAATTATTCCCCATAGTGGTGGCACTGGAAATTTGTAGGGGGGGGGGGGAATCCTTTCATAATTTGAAGGTTCCCTTCCATTGCGACAATCTGGGAGTGGTTCAGGTGGTGAACAGGCTGACAGCAGATTGGGGCCTGGGAGTAAGCTCCCACGACATTTGGTACTATGCTGCTTACAGGGAATGCCTTCATCTATGCTGTGAATTTGCCGGGGGTAGACAATACTTTGGCGGACGCTTTGTCTCGTTTTCAGCGGGATAGTATCCAGGACTTGGCGACAGAGGCAGAACAACGCAGGGTTTCCCGTCCCGACTGGCTGTGGAACAGCAAAGTGGGTCAGAGCATCAGAGAGCAGGATGCCTACTCTAAGGTATGGAGCTAGTGGTTGGATTGCTTAGCAAGTATCGGAGTATTCCCAGAGTACCCAGGTATGGCTCACGAAGAGGGGTCATGCCAAGGCCCGGTCTCTTTTGATATGCTATGGTTTTTCTTGGGTTCTATGGCTGAGCAGGTTTTCCATCTCGGGGTGTAACAAGTTTTAGGCAGGGCGGCCTTTGCACTAGCGTTCTTTGGGGCTTTGCGAGTTAGCAAAACTTGTCAGCTCGTCTAAAAAACTTGCTGGAGGGCTTATGGCGGGTGCAGTAGAATGCGGCCGGGATACCCTCAGGATATGGATCAGGGGATCCAAGACGGACTTAGGGGAAGAGTTACACAAATAGGTGGGGAGGATTCCAGGGTTCAGTCTCTGTCCAATACTGTGGTAGCAGCTTTTTTTCGAAAGACGCCTGCAAGTCGGAGGTTCATTCTCGATACATGTTGATGGGGGATCCCTCTCAAACTCACAATTCATTGCGGTGTTTCGTAAATGTTTCGCTACTGCCGGCTTGGACCAATAGAGTTTTTTCCTCCCATTACTTCTGGATTTAGGATGCTACAGGAGCGTCCAGGGCGGGCATGACCCAAGAGGCGGTCAGGTGCGACTCGTATAGGTTTAAATTGTACGTTCGGCCTCACCTGTTATAAGGGGTGGCGCGTTGGGGCTATGGCACGTTATGTCGGGTGAATATGTTTCATTATTTATTTGTTTGCATGGTCAATCTTCTAGTTCACAGGTCAGTAGGTGGGTCTGGTGTGGATACTTGGCCACCAGTTTGTTTAAACAAGGTCCCGGGCACGCGGTGGAACTGGGTACTGGGGGAAGGTCATAGGTTCTCCAGACAGTATAGGCCATCTAAGGTTCTGTTGTTACAGGTTAGGGGTAATGTCATGGGAGCTAGACCCAGTATGGACCTCCATAAGGTATATAAAATGTGACTTTTTTATGGCAAAAAGCTGGGTACCCTAAAATTGTGGTCTTTAGTCTTGTATATATAGACAGTACGCCGGGAGATGGGCACGGTCTGGCAAAAAAGTGTATAGGGCCAGAATAAAAGTTGGAAAAGAAGTGAGTAGGTTCTTTATTAAGAATGGGGGCGTGGCCATACACCACAGGGAGTTGGAAGTGGATACTGGGAGGTACTTACGAAGCGATGGGATACACCTAAATGAGGTCGGTACGGATTTGTGGGCCCTGGGACTCCAAGAGGGGTCTGAGGGTGTGGTGGCGCCTGCAAGGGTAAGGGTTTACCCCTTGCGGGCTGTGGCAGCTCTTAGGGTTGCTGGAAGACGAGATCTGAGAGGTACGTGTTTAAAAGCATGCTGTACCCATCCATGTGATGGGAGTGGTTTATGTTACTTCCAGGTTACAGGGGGTACCGGAAGTCTGAGAGGTACATGTTTAAAACATGCTGTACCCATCCATGTGATGGGAGTGGTTTATGTTACTTCCAGGTTACAGGGGGTACCTGGAAGTCTGAGAGGTGTACATGTTTAAAACATGCTGTACCCATCTATGTATGGGAGTGGTTTATGTTACTTCCAGGTCACAGGGGGTACCTGGAAGACTGAGAGGTACATGTTTGAAACATGCTGTACCCATCCACGTGATGGGAGTGGTTTGTGTTACTTCCAGGTTACGGGGGTACCTGGAAGGGTTAAAAAGTGGTAGGTCACTGCTTGGTTTGGTAACGCCTCCGAGTCAGGGGATTCCGACTGGAGGCAGAAGGTTTGAAGTTAAAACATGCATTAGCAGTGAACATGGGTTTGTTGTCCACCTCTGACTCATTTTAAATAAGTTGAAAGTTGATGTTAATGTTAAAACATGTTATTTATGAAAATTTATATTGGTTAATAAAATATGGCCGGCTGGCCATTTACTCCAAAAACCTAGTTGGGTCTTTTTTGAAGAGGGGTTTTGGAGGGTGGTGCCAGGCCATAGAGCAAAAGGTATTAGGTCACTGGGCCTAAGTCCTACAAAGGTCAAGGTACGTTGCTCTTTAAGTGCCCAGCCATGGGTTGCGAGCTCCCGGTCCTGAGCTCCGTGACCGTGGCCGCGGGACCCGCGGACCCGATCGCCGCTGGTGTCCCGCGATCGGGTCATAGAGCTGAAGAACAGGGAGAGGTAAGTGTAAACAAACCTCTCCCCATGCTTCCTAGTGAGACTGTCACTGATCGTCTGTTCCGTCATCGGGAAAGACAATCAGTGATGTCAAATGCCAAGCCACGCCCCCCTACAGTACACACGTCACACTTAACCCCTCCCCGCCCTCCTAGTGGTTAACCCCTTCACTGCCAGTGGCATTTACACAGGAATCAGTGCATTTAAATAGCACTAATTGCTGTATAAATGACAATGGTCCCAAAAATGTGTCAAAAATGTCCGATGTGTCCACCATAATGTCGCAGTCACAATAAAAATTGCTGATCACCGCCATTACTAGTAAATTAAGAATGTTAATAAAAATGCTATAAAACTATCCACTATTTTGTAAACGCTATAACTTTTGCGCAAACCAATCAATAATCGCTTATTGCGATTTTTTTTACCAAAAATATGTAGAACGATACGTATAGGCCTAACCTGAGGAAATAAAAAAATTTTTTATATATTTTTGGGGGATATTTATTATAGCAAAAAAGGAAAAAATAATGCATTTTTTTCAAAATAGTCTCTCTTTTTTTGTTTATAGTGCAAAAAAAAAAAAACGCAGGGGCGATCAAATTCCACCAAAAGAAAGCTCTATTTGTGGGAAAAAAGGGACGTCAATTTTGTTTGGGAGCCACGTCGCACAATTGTCAGTTAAAGCGACGACAATGCCGAATCGCAAAAAGGGGCCTGGTCCTTTGGCTGCAAATTGGTCCGGGGCTTTAAGTGGTTAATATAGCTTAAAAACCCATGTGGTTGTTTGCACATACCTGTGGAATGCTGCAGTGATCCATCTACTTTCTACTTTCCTGGACTCATGCCTGTACCCATGCAGGCAGCAGAGAAGGGTTGCCCGCTGTGCACGTTTTCCAGGGTGCTCATCCGGCAGCTTCGGTGGGGGGGGTGCTTCTGTCGGTGCGCACGCCAGGCATCATGGGGGGGCCCACCATTCACCCACTTCCATGCTGTTACCAGCATCATCTGCAGGGCCACCCACTCCTCCGGGCTAACGCTGGGAGGGGGGGCTTCCGTCCTTCCACCCTCCCGCTCCTCCTGGCTCACGCTGGGAGGGGGGCGTCCGTCCCTCCACCCTCCCGCTCCTCCGGGCTCACACTGGGAGGGAGGGGCATCCATCCCTCCACCCTCCCGCTCCTCCGGGCTCACGCTGGAAGGGGGGCCGTCCGTCCCGCCACCCTCCCACTGCTCCGGGGTCACGCTGGGAGGGAGAGCCGTTCGTCCCTCCACCCTCCTGCTCCTCCAGGCTCACGCTGGGAGGGGGGGGCATTTGTCCCTCCACCCTCCCGCTTCTCCGGGCTCACGCTGGGAAGGGGGGGCGTCCGTCCCTTCACCTTCCCGCTCCTCCGGGCGCACGCTGAGAGGGGGGGGCTGTTCGTTCCTCCACCCTCCCACTCCTCCGGGCTCTCACTGGGTACATGAGGGGGGGCGGTCCTCCCACGCCTCCAGGCACAGGCATGTCATTTGGCGGTCATTCTGGCATCACGGGGGGAGGGGCGAGCTCTCGCTGGGTACACGAGGGGGGGCGTCCGCTCCTCCTCCCTCCCGCTCCCCCGGGCCTCACGCTGGGTACATGAGGGGGGGGTACATGATGCATTCAGCGAGCACTTGGCAAGGTGATTCATGTAAACTGGCACAGGAGTATTTTTATTTCTGGGTTAAGCAGTGCTCAAGTACACTACTGTATGACAGACGTAATACCAGATCTGCTCAGTTTTCTGGCTGGAGTTAAAAATCTGTCAGAATCTTATTTGTTTGCAGCATTCCTGTCACAGTTTTTTCGATCATAGCATTCCTGTCGTAGCTTTCATTCACAGGTTTCTATCGTAGCATTTCTGTCGTAGTTCCATATCATAGCATGTCGCTCGTAGCAGTTCTGTCAGCTTTTCCGGTCGCAGCATTTTCCCCTGTAGGTGTCATTCATAGCTCTTCCTGTCATAGCGATTTTCCTGTGTAGCTTTCATTCGTAGCATTTCATGTCGTAGCATTTCCTCTCGTAGCATTTTTCCCGTGTAGCTTCATTCATTGCTTTTCGTTCGTGGCAATTTTCCTGTCATAGTGAATTTCCTGTGGCAGCATTTCTGCCATAGCAATTGTCCTGTCGCAGCATTTCCCGTATAACTTTCATTTGTTGCGATTTTCCTTTCATAGTTTTCATTTCGTAGCATTTCCTGTTGTAGCATTTCGTTCGTATCGATTTTCCTGTGTAGCTTTCATTCGTAGCAATCTTTCCTGTCACAGCAGTCTCCTGTGTAGCTTTCATTCGTGGCGATTTCCTGTCGCAGCAGTTTCCTGTGTAGCTTTCATTCGTAGCGATTTCCTGTTGCAGCAGTTTCCTGTGTAGCTTTCTGTCGTAGCTTTTTCCTGTGTAGCTTTCATTCGTATTGATTTCCTGGAGCAGCAGTTTCCTGTGTAGCTTTCCTGTCGTAGCGATTTTCCTGTGTAGCTTTCATTAGTAGCATTGTCCTGTCGTAGCATTTCGTTCGTAGCATTCCTATCAGCTAGTGCTCACCTCCAGGGTCTTTTACGTCTACTGATCCATACGAGTTGAGGTTCGTTTTAAATGTTTGACCACAATCTTCTCGCCATATAACATACGTCATACGATGCACGTTTATTTTCATTACTATGTTACGACTACCCACCTCGGTCTGTACATAAACTAGCCCTGAGGGTTTATGCTTGCTATCTGTCTGTTGTGTCGTAGCCTTTCGTTTCGTAGCATTTATGTTAGCTAGTACTCACATCCAGGGTCTGTCACGTCTACGGAGCCATACGGGCTGAGGTTTTGTTTAATTGATTGTCGTCCCACAATCTTCTCGCCCGTACACCATACTTCATACATGCACGTTCACCATTACACTTTCACTACTACCCACCACGGTCTGTGGGTACCTCAGCCCTGAGTGTTCGTTATTAATTACCTGTCTTGGCACTGCAGGTTGCTCGGGCTCGCTTACTGCATACACGGGGGTGGTTGTCATAAGGTTCACATTCACGCGCTGTTGGTCTTGTCATTTCTGCATCTACAACCTCATACTTGTCAGGTACGAAGGGTTGTTGTTATTCATGGGTTAGCTGTCTATTCTCTTTTCTCTAGTTTGGGTTTCCTTAGAGTAGCCCTGAGGGTTGTTTTGCTACCTGTCTATGTTCTGTCGTTGCATTTTTGTTCGTAGCATTTCTGTTAGCCAGGGCTCACTTCCAGTTCTGTCACACCTACGGACCCATACGGGCTGAGGTTTCGTTTTTAATTGATTGTCGTCCCCCAATCTTTTCGCCCGTATGCCGCACATCATACGTTGCATGCTCATTTTATCACACTTGCACGTCTACCCACCACGCTCTGTGGGTACACTAGCCTTAGGGTTTGTTTGCTATCTGTCTCTGTTGTTCTGTCATAGCATTTTGTTCATAGCATTCTTGTTGTTCGCAGCATGTATGTTAGCTAGGGCTCACATCCAGGGTCTGTCACGTCTACGGACCCATATGGGCTGAGGTTTCGTTTTTAATTGATTGTCGTCCCACAATCTTCTCGCCCGTATACCATACGTCATACGTGCACGTTCACCGTTTTACTACTACCCACCACGGTCTGTGGGTACCTTAGCCCTGAGTGTTCGGTTTTAATGTCCTGTCTTGACGCTGCAGGTTGCTCGGGCTCGCTCACTACATACACTAGGTTTGTGTCAGCATTAGGTTCACATTCACGCTCTGTTGGTCTTGTCATTTCTGCACCCACATCCTCATACTTGTCAAGTACGTAGGGGTGTTGTTGTTTCGGGGGTAGTTTGTCTGTCTGTTCTAATTTCTCCAGTTGTGTTTCATCAGATCAGGGCTTGTCGTGCGTTTCGGAAGCGGCCAGTTCACATTCATCCCTCCACCGCCGCATGGGGGTTCAGTGCATGGTAGCACCCCATCGTTTAGGGATGGGGCAATACCAAACTCATAGCTGAGTTTCATTACTGGTATACCCCTTTCCTGGCCTCAGTTGGGGGGTGCAGTATTTTAGGTGGCTAATCCCAACCTTTTCCATCCACCAGCACAGCACATGTTTGTATGCATGATTCTTAACCCAGGTTCATGCGGTACTTAATACGCTCTTATGTCCGTGCTATAATTGTTAGGCAGCATGGAGGTGATCTTAGCCCGCTCGGCAGAGCAAAGGTGTCAGCGGCGATCCCGGCTCCTGCTCTTCTCCAGGCCCCTGCAGCCGATGTTGGCATTTATTCAGTGGCTTATGGAACTAGGGGTCAGCCTGGTCACATGCGATCGATCTGGCCTATGGTTCTTATTCCAGAGTATTTTGAGGGCTTCTACCAGGATGGGTAGGTTGCACAGGTTCATGTCTCTGGCTTTCGCTGCATATTGCCTCTGCTTTTTGGCCATCTGCCAACACTATCAAGTGACCTGCATTTCAGGCCCCTACAAACTCCTGTCAGTCTGTCCATTTTTGCAACTCACCCTCTCTAAGCCATGATAAGGTAGTCCGGGATGTTCTCTTGTCCCGGCTACCAGTTACCGGCCAGGTTTTCGTGGCGTTTCAGACTTCCTGTCTCCTACCCTTGGCTCAGTTACCAGTTGGTGCTCTAGGCAATTCCCTTTTGCTACACTCACAACTTCTCCATGTTAGCACAGAGGGACAAGCTAGGGGTTCGTGGTCATTTACTGTTCCGCTGGAACGGTATTGGATTCAAGGATACGTCTTCTGCAATATTCCTCTGGTCAGCTCTTTCTTGCTTTTGGATGGATGGCTGTTGCTGGCCCTTCATTGTTGCTTTCACATCACACCTACTTGGGTCTCTTTTTGCCCTCTTTTAGGCATACCGACCAGCAGGCCATGGCACACCTTAGGCCTTGGTAGTCAGTATTATCACATTTCCAAGTGAAGACTCTGACTACAAGTTTGAAGGCTGGCCGCAGGCTAGCCTGGATTTGTAGGAGGAGTCTGAGGGCTATATATCCCTCCTCCTCCTCCATCAATCCTTCGTTGGATTATCTCCGGGTTCCCACCCACCCGTTCCCCCATACTTTTATCATTTCATTCATATTCATTCAGGGTATGCCCTCTTTTAGGCATACCGACTAGCAGGCCATGGCACACCTCAGGCCTTGGTAGTTAGTATTATCGCATTTCCAAGTGAAGACTCTGACTACAAATATATATATATAGAGATGGCCTTGCGGATCGCCCGGCGGTTGGTTCATGGCAAACTTTGCTTGTTCGCGATTCGCCAAACCGGCGGACTTATGGCGCTGTTCGCATCGGCCATATTCGTTTACATTGTAAAGAACTTTGACCCATGACACATCCAACATGGGGTACAGGACAGCCAATTGAGACATTTCAGCACATGGACATACCCCATACCTTAGTATGAGTGTCATCAGCAATAGAGATGGCCTTGCGGTTCGCCCGGCGGTCGGTTCGCGGCGAACTTTGCTCGTTCGCGTTTCGCCAAACCGGCGGACTTATAGCGATGTTAGCGGCGGCCATATTCGTTTACATTGTGAAGAACTTTGACCCATGACACATCTATCATGGGGTACAGGAGAACCAATTGAGACATTTAAGCACATGGACATACCCCATACCTTATAAATAGACCTGATCTGGAGGCCATTTTACATTCTGTCTTTTGTCAGTGTAGGGAAAGGATGCTGTGTGGAGCAGGGGCAGTCAGTCTGTAATCACTAGCTATTACTATTAGGTCCACAAAAATCCTTTTAAGGACTGGTATAGGTGTACAGTATATAGGGTTGTAATACACTTATAATATACTCTCTTTCAAATATAGAAGGCATATTATAGTGACTTCAGTGCTGACCGATTCTGCAGCTCTTTTCTCAGTGTAGGAAGTCTAGGGACAGTTTGGTGTTTGGAGCAAGGACAGTCTGTAATTTACTAGCTAGCTACTATTAGGTCCACAAAAGTCCTTTTAAGGACTGGTATAGGTGTACATATATAGAGGTGAAATACACTGATAATATACTAAGTATAATAAAATACTTTCAAATATAGAAAGCAGAGTATAGTGCATTTCTACTGTGCAGCATTGTGACTGCTGAGCGGTTCTGCAGCGATACTACAAAGAGTGACAAGCGCAATTATAAAAAAGTATTATAACTAGACATGTGCGATTCGTTTCGTACGAATTTCGTAATTCGTACAAATTTTTCGAAATTCGTACGAATTTACGAATCCGTAGTACGAATTTTTTCGAATCCGAATTCCGTACGGAATACGAAATTCCGTTTACGAATTTCGTCGCCGAATTTATTCGAATCCGACTACCAAATATCGAATTTCAACTAATATGAAAGAAATTATTATAGCGGATATAACAAATGATTCGAATGAATTCGAATGGATTCGAATGAATTCGAATGACAAAGTGTCATTTTTGCAGGAAAAATTCCGTTTACAAATTTCAGCTCCAAATTATTCGAATCCAACTACCAATATCGAATTTCAACTAATTCTAAAGAAATTATTATAGCAGATATAACGAATGAATTTCGAATGAATTCGAATGATTCGAATGACAAAGTGTCATTTTTGCTGAAAAAAAAGCTATTTAAAATCACTTGCAGCTATTGCAGAACAGTCATTCATTGATATAAAAAAAAAAAAAAAGCGTAGGGGGTCCCCCCAAATTCAATAACCAGGCCCTTCAGGTCTGGTATGGATATTAAGGGGGACCCCAGCCAAAAAATAAATAAAAAAATGGTGTGGGGTCCCCCCCCAAATATCCATACCAGACCCTTCAGGTCTGGGATGGATTTTAAGGGGAACCCCGGCCAAAAAAAAAAAAAAAAATGGCGTAGGGTCCCCCTCACAATCCATACCAGACCCTTTATCCGAGCACACAACCTGGCAGGCCGCAGGAAAAGAGGGGGGGGACGAGAGCGGGCCCCCCTCCCGCCTGAACCGTACCAGGCCACATGCCCTCAACATTGGGAGGATGCTTTGGGGGTCTGAGACCCCCAAAGCACCTTGTCCCCATGTTGATGAGGACAAGGGCCTCGTCCCCACAACCCTGGTCGGTGGTTGTGGGGGTCTTCCTTTCTTCATCTTCTCCTTCCGGCATCTTCTTCCATCTTCTTCCATCTTCTTCTTCCTTTGATTCACTTCTTCTTGCTCCGGTCTTCTCGTCCTTCTCGTCCGGCATCGGTGTCTCTTCTCGCAGGCCGCTCCTCGCAATGGGAGGCTCCCGCTCTGTGAGGCTTCGCTCCGGCTGACAGGTCTTTTATAACGGAGGGCACCTGGTTACCCCGCCCCCTCTGACGCATGGGGACGTCATGTGGAATTCCCTATGGCTTTCCCCATGACATCAGAGGGGGGGGCGGGGTCACCAGGTGCCCTCCGTTATAAAAGACCTGTCAGCCGGAGCGAAGCCTCACACAGCGGGAGCCTCCCATTGCGAGGAGCGGCCTGCGAGAAGAGACGCCGACACCGATGCCGGACGAGAAGGACGAGAAGACCGGAGCAAGAAGAAGCGAATCGAAGGAAGAAGAAGATGGAAAAAGATGGAAGAAGATGCCGGAAGGAGAAGATGAAGAAAGGAAGACCAGAAGAAAGAAGATTTTAATAAAGGAATTGTCAAAGACCGTCTCCTGTCATTTTTACCATTTTTGACACTTTTTGGTGAAATGGTAGGGGTACTTTTGTACCCCCTTACCATTTCACACAGGGGGGGGGCGGGGGGGATCTGGGGGTCCCCTTGTTAAAGGGGGCTTCCAGATTCTGATAAGCCCCCCGCCCGCAGACCCCCACAACCACCGGCCAGGGTTGTGGGGATGAGGCCCTTGTCCTCATCAACAGGGGGACAAGGTGCTTTGGGGGTCTCAGACCCCAAAGCATCCTCCCAATGTTGAGGGCATGTGGCCTGGTACGGTTCAGGCAGGAGGGGGGGCCGCTCTCGTCCCCCCTCTTTTCCTGCGGCCTGCCAGGTTGCGTGCTCGGATAAGGGTCTGGTATGGATTTTGAGGGGGACCCCACGCCATTTTTTTTGGCTGGGGTTCCCCTTAAAATCCATCCCAGACCTCAAGGGTCTGGGATGGATTTTGAGGGGGACCCTACGCCATTCTTTTTTTGGGCTGGGGTCCCCCTTAATATCCATCCCAGACCTGAAGGGCCTGGTTATTGAATTTGGGGGGACCCTACGCATTTTTTTATCAATGACTTCAATGAATGACTGTTCTCTGTGTTATGGATCCGACAATTCATTTGCCGGCAATAGCCGCAAGTGATTTTAAATAGCTTTTTTTTCCTGCAAAAATGACACATTGTACAGAGAGAGTTCTAAGCACGGGAAACATGCCCCCCTTCTATATACTATATACTCTATAGTATGCCTGTGAAGGGGGGGGGGGCATGTTTCCCGTGCTTAGAACTCTCTCTGTACAATGTGTCATTTTTGCAGGAAAAAAAAAGCTATTTAAAATCACTCGCGGCTAATTGCCGATTCCCGTAATACAGAGAGAACAATTCGAATACAACAACTAACAAATATCTAATTTCAACTAATATGAAAGAAATTATAATAGCGGATATAACGAATGCTTCGAATGCTTCGAATGATTCGAGATTCAGTATATCTAATATAGAGAACTGTTCCTGCACAGTGTCATTTTTGCAGGAAAAAAAGCTATTTAAAATCACTCGCGGCTATTGCCGGCAAATGAATTGTCGGATCCATAACACAGAGAACAGTCATTCATTGAAGTCATTGATAAAAAAATGCGTTGGGGTCCCCCCAAATTCAATAAACCAGGCCCTTCAGGTCTGGGATGGATATTAAGGGGTACCCCAGCCAAAAAAAAAAATGGCGTAGGGTCCCCCTCAAAATCCATACCAGACCCTTGAGGTCTGGGAACCCCAGCCAAAAAAAATGGCGTGGGGTCCCCCTCAAAATCCATACCAGACCCTTATCCGAGCACGCAACCTGGCAGGCCGCAGGAAAAGAGGGGGGGACGAGAGCGCCCCCCCCCCTCCCGCCTGAACCGTACCAGGCCACATGCCCTCAACATTGGGAGGATGCTTTGGGGGTCTGAGACCCCAAAAAGCACCTTGTCCCCATGTGGATGAGGACAAGGGCCTCATCCCACAACCCTGGCCGGTGGTTGTGGGGTCTGCGGGCGGGGGGCTTATCGGAATCTGGAAGCCCCCTTTAACAAGGGGACCCCCAGATCCCGCCCCCCCCCCCCTGTGTGAAATGGTAAGGGTGAAAAATGGTAAAAATGACAGGAGACGGTCTTTGACAATTCCTTTATTAAAATCTTCTTTCTTCTTTCTTCTGGTCTTCCTTTCTTCATCTTCTCCTTCCGTCATCTTCTTCCATCTTCTTCCATCATCTTCTTCCTTCGATTCGCTTCTTCTTCCTCGGTCTTCTCGTCCTTCTCGTCCGGCATCAGCATCGGCGTCTCTTCTCGTGGGCCGCTCCTCGCAATGGGAGGCTCCCGCTCTGTGAGGCTCAGCTCCGTCTGACAGGTCTTTTATAATGGAGGGCACCTGGTGACCCCGCCCCCTCTGATGCACGGGGACGTCATGGGGAATTCCCTATGCCTTTCCCCATGACGTCAGAGGGGGGCGGGGTCACCAGGTGCCCTCCGTTATAAAAGACCTGTCAGCCGGAGCGAAGCCTCACACAGCGGGAGCCTCCCATTGCGAGGAGCAGCCTGCGAGAAGAGACGCCGATGCCGGACAAGAAGACCGGAGGAAGAAGAAGCGAATCGAAGGACGAAGATGACGGAAGGAGAAGAAGATGAAGAAAGGAAGAAGGAAGACCAGAAGAAAGAAGAAAGAAGATTTTAATAAAGGAATTGTCAAAGACTGTCTCCTGTCATTTTTACCATTTTTGACACTTTTTTGGTGAAATGGTAGGGGTAATTTTGTACCCCCTTACCATTTCACACAGGGGGGGGGGGCGGGATCTGGGGGTCCCCTTGTTAAAGGGGGCTTCCAGATTCCGATAAGCCCCCCGCCCGCAGACCCCCACAACCAACGGCCAGGGTTGTGGGGATGAGGCCCTTGTCCTCATCAACATGGGGACAAGGTGCTTTGGGGGGGACCCCAATGCACCCTCCCAATGTTGAGGGCATGTGGCCTGGTACGGTTCAGGTGGGAGGGGGGGCGCTCTTGTCCCCCCCTATTTTCCTGCGGCCTGCCAGGTTGCGTGCTCGGATAAAGGGTCTGGTATGGATATTTGGGGGGGACCCCACACCATTTTTTTTTTTTTGGCTGGGGTTCCCCTTAATATCCATACCAGACTTGAAGGGCCTGGTTATTGAATTTGGGGGGACCCCCACGCTTTTTTTTTTTTTTTAATCAATGAATGACTGTTCTCTGTGTTACGTAGCCGATTATTTCAGATATACTGAATCTCGAATTCATTTGAAGCATTCGTTATATCCGTTATTATAATTTCTTTCATATTAGTTGAAATTCGATATTTGTAGTTGGATTTACTAACAATTCGTAACGATTCGTAACGATTCGTAACTTGAAATTGAAATTCGATATTTGTAGTTGGATTCGAATTGTTCTCTGTGTTATGAGAACCGACAATTCATTAGCAGTGTTAACGATTCGTAACTTTACTAACGATTCGTAATTTTTTTTTTTACGATTCGTACGAAATTCGTACAAATTTTTTTATATACGAAACGGGACGAAACGAAACGAAACAATTTTTTGACAGTTCCCATGTCTAATTATAACTGGTGTGATAGACCAGTGGCCCCCCAAAATGACAGATTGAAGCCTTCTTCCACATATACTGCACTTCTCTAGAGACTTTTGTCACAGGGTCATTTAAAAAATGACAGGCAGAGGAAGAGGCAGGCCCTTCCGCAGGGGTGGTAGGGGTAGGGCAGGAGCAACAGGCTTGAGCCAAAGTGGGAAGTTGCAGAAGGTGCATTTGATTACGTCAAAGGATGCACCAGACTTGGTTGAGTGGCTCACTCAGCCTTACTCTTCTGTACCCTCCTCATCCTCTTGATCTGCACCCTCTTCACTCTCTGCTGTGTGCACCCCCAAAGACACTACCACCAACACCACCACCACCATATACCCTCCACTTGAGTCACAGGAATTATTTTCCGATCCATCATCACAAGACATTTCCGATGCGCAGCCATTCTTGGCATTGGATCAGGAAGAGGAGGTAGCAACAACCGTCACTCAGCAGTCTGAAGACAGTACCCAGATCAGCCCAAGGAGGTTGGTCCCCGCTGTTGCTGCCTACTCCGAGATCTCTAATTATAGCAGTGGGGAAGGTGACGTTGATGATGACGTGTCTAGGGACGTCACGTGGGTGCCCACAAGAGAGGAAGAGGAGGGGAGTTCAGAGAGAGAGATGGACCAGCAGATAGGGAGGAGAAGCAGGCGGAACTTACATTGCACAGGAGGGACAAACCAAACTGCTAATGTATCAGGAGCGAGGCATCAACCATGTACGGTCACATCTGGCGCTCCCAGGATGCCGTCACATGGCTCCGCAGTGTGGGCTTTTTTTAACGTGTCCGCTGCTGACAATAGTGTTGCCATCTGCAGCCTTTGCATGCAACGCATAAGTCGCGGTAAGCCCAACACTCACCTAGGGACGACCGCCTTAAGAAGGCACATGAGCTGCCATCACCGAGCCCAGTAGGAGCAACACCGTCAGAACCCACAAAGCCACACTCCAGGCTCTCACCGTCCAGCCTCTTCTACTTCACCTTCTCCTCTCTCCTCAGAATTGTCCTCCACTCCACCTCCCATCATGCCGTCTTCATGTTTTTCTGGAAAAAGGCAGGCTTCCGTGGGCCAAATGTTCGAGCTTAAAAAAATGATGACACCGGATAACCCTCTTGCCCAACAGTTGTCCGCTGGCTTGTCAGAACTGATAGCCCGCCAACTACTGCCATATAAACTGGTGGACTCGGAGGCCTTTCGAAAATTTATGGCAATTGGAACACCACAATGGAAGGTCCCAGGAAGGAAGTATTTCTCACAGAAGGGCATCCCAGAGCTATATGGCCATGTTCAGCGGCAAGTGAATGTATCTCTGGCACACAGTGTCAGTGCCAAGATACATCTGTCCACAGACACGTGGTCTAGCACACACGGGCAGGGAAGGTATATAACTTTTACTGAAGGTGTGTAACAGTGTAGCGCTAAAAATGTCTCTGTACAGCAATGGTTATAGACTGGGAGAATCAACAACCACCAGTTTACTGTTCAGAATGTTGTTATAAAAATAACAAATATAGGTCAAATAGGTGGTGGGCATCAGGTCCTCTAAGTGAATGAGGGCGTGATGTGCCTCCAAGCTAGATAGACCAGGAAGTGTGGGTGCACTACCAAGTGGTCCACACTCACCCTGTGTGAGTATTTAGTGAGATTGTCACAAAGCTAATTTTCCAATTAAAGTGAACAAACTTATGTGGACTGTCAATCTATACAAAACATATCTAAGAACAGTGGTATAGGTGTATTGTGTAGTCAAATAAATGAAATTACACTAATAATAAGTAAAAATGTATCATGAGCCGATATTATTATATCCCTGATACTGAAATCGTGGTATATAGAAGATGCTGGGAAGCAAGGGGGCTGAAGCAAATAAGTATGTCAAGATACACCACGTGTCATCTGAATTCCTATTAAAGCTGTTACTTAACTGGTAAGCAAATGAAGCAGTGAACAATAAGTGTACATCGCAATACACTTATTCAGTGGGTAACATGTGATAAAAATGGTTCTTTCTGAAAAACCCCAATAAACAGTCCTGGTATTGGTGATTTATGATCAAACAAAAACATCAAACTGTATTTCAGGTAAAGTGAACTGTTTCATAAAGTCCAAATGATGCGAAGCAAAGCAGTGATGGTAGTATAGTTCAGATGCAAGGCAAAACAGTGATGGTAATGTGGTTCAGATGCTGGATCCTCTCATAAAAGGGCAACAATGCAACCAAAAGGGAAAAATCATAAGCGCTTACCATGTGTGGTGGACCAACTCACCAGAAGTGGAAGGTCGGAAACAGCTTGTATGGCTACCTCCAGGTGCCAAAAGTGTGGAATAAGTTGTTGGAAGTTGAAAATGTGAGCTGGGACGTCACGAGGTCCTTAATGGATACTCACCGACCGAATGGATGGCAACTAGATCGATGTAGTTGGGTCAGTGCTCCTCGGTCAGACTCGCCATGGATAGAGAAAAAAGAACAGAAGAGGGACTCCTCATCGTGTAAAACCCAAATGTAAGGGTTCACTTTTATTATAAAAAGGAACATGCATCCAACAAATAGGTAAAATATAGTGAATGGAGCTGTTCAAATAAAATCAAGTAAAAAAACGCAGTAGGCGGTAATGCTAGGAGACCCGGCGCGTTTCGTCTGAAAAGACTTCTGCTGGGGTAGGGTATATAACTTTTACTGCCCACTGGGTGAACCTTCTGATGGCCATCAAGCATGTAACCCGTGGCACCCGTGTAGATTTGGTTTTACCACCATGGATTGCATGCAAGCCTGCCTCTTATTCTCCTCCTCCTATTCCATCCTCCCTCTCCTCCTCGGCTGAATCCTCCTTTTCCGCTGCTAGCGTCTCTTCCGCTGCGCCGCCCAAGATCCCCAGAACCTATTCGACATGCCAGGTGAGCCATTGCCATGCTGTGCTGTGCCTGTTGTGCCTGGAAGCCAAGAGCCACACTGGCCCTGCACTCCTTTCAGCTTTGAGTTTACAGGCAGATCAGTGGCTAACACCGCTCAATTTGACAGTTGGTAAAGTGGTGTGCGACAACGGTGCCAATCTGCTTAGCGCGTTGAAACAGGGCAAAATTACACATGTGCCATGCATGGCACACGTCTTAAACTTGGTAGTGCAGCGATTCATTGTCAAATACCCTGGGGTTATTGAGCCATTGCCATGCTGTGCTGCGTCTGTTGTGCCTGGAAGCCAAGAGCCACACTGGCCCTGCACTCCTTTCAGCTTTGAGTTTACAGGCAGATCAGTGGCTAACACCGCTCAATTTGACAGTTGGTAAAGTGGTGTGCGACAACGGTGCCAATCTGCTTAGCGCGTTGAAACAGGGCAAAATTACACATGTGCCATGCATGGCACACGTCTTAAACTTGGTAGTGCAGCGATTCATTGTCAAATACCCTGGGGTCCAGGACATCTTGCGGCATGCAAGAAAAATCTTGGGCCATTTCAGAAGATCTTACACAGCCATGGCTCGCCTTGCTGACATTCAGCGGGGACACAATCTGCCGGTCAGACGTCTTATTTGTGATTGCCTGGCGCGATGGAACTCAACCTTTTTTTTTTTTTTAATTGTTTATTTATAACATAACAGATACAAGATATCATATCACAATTCACAAAAAGTATGGCATTTTAACTTCGGGTGGTACAAAAATATTTGACATAATAAACAGGTAGAACTCAGCAATGGTACATGTATGGTATATCGTCAGCTGCTTCCATAAGTGGATCATTTAAATAGGGTTTCCATACAATGACCATTATCAATTCAGGTCAGGGTAAACAAACAAGATAAGTTCAATAACATTATATCTAGGTGAAAACAAAATAAAAGGTTGTTCAGAGGGTGACACCAACGGGAGTTAAGGAGTGGTTTAAGTATCAGATTCAAGGGGGTATATTGAGTCGTCCCAATTTTTCCAAATTTTTTCAAATAGGGATAAGTTGCTGTCAATCTTTGCGGTCATATGTTCCATTCTACGTATTTCTGTAATAATAGTAAGGAGATGATGGAAGGTGGGGGGGGGGGATAGCCATTGCCTAGGAATGGCTCTTTTTGCTGCCAGTAGTATAAAAGACCCGAGTTTCTGTAATGATTTGGGAACTCCTAGAAAGGGGAGGCCCAGAAGGAAGTGAATGGGGGTTCTTTGTATTGTGCTGGAGAGTAACGACTGTAATAGTTTGGATCTCAGACCAATAGGAGTCAAGAACAGAACATTCCCAAAAAATATGGACATGGGTGCCTACAGACTCTCCACATCTCCAGCAGAGTTTGGAGACAGATGGGTTTTGAGCATGGAGTATGTCTGGGGTTCTGTACCAAAAAAGAATATCTTGATGGCAGTTTCTTTTTGAGTTACACAACGTGAGATTTTTGAGGCAGACTCCCATATTTTACGCCAGTCTATTAGCGAAATCGGGCGATTTAATACTCGGGACCATTTCTTCATATAATTATGCGTAGAGTTTGTCAGGAGAGGGGTTTCATGTAACATCTTATATATAGATGAGATTAATTTAGGTTCATATGGGCCATCAGCACATAATATTTCAAAATCTGTAGGTTTTTCTAACGTAAGAGAGGGGGAGTTAGAAAGAAAATAATGTTTAAATTGTAGGTATGAGTATTCCAAAGATGCAGGGAGGTCATGTTTTTTCTTCAATTCACTAAAGGTACAAAATTTACGTGATATGATACCAGATGTCGCAGCTGAAAAATGCCACCCTGTGTCCATGGAAGTGTGCGTGTATATGACAACCCATCCGGATTGTCCGGGTTAAAGAGGACATTCCGGAGTGGGGAGCATGTGGAGGAAAGGGCAAAGCGATCTGCACATTTCCTCCAAATAGATAGGGAAAAAAGCATTGGAGCTAGGCAAAGGGATCTCAATTGGGGTATGAATTTGTTAGAGGTTGGCCATAGCATATAGCACAGGTGTACCGGGGCAGTAATGCTCATTTCTATTTCGGCCCACCTGCTTGGGGCCTTCCTAGAAGTCCAAGTGGCCATTGCTCTGAGGTGCGAGGCGTAATAGTACTTGATGAGATCTGGAGCGGCCAGAACGCCTTTGGACCTGAGGGCAAATACCACTGATTGAGCGATCCTGTGAGATGCGTTGTTCCAGATAAACTTCAGACATTTTCTCTGGAGATTCTTCAGCTGCGACATTGGGACCGAGATTGGAAGTGTTTCAAACAAGTAAAGCAGTTTAGGCAAAATTGCCATTTTGAGAACATTAATTCTGCCAAGGAGAGATATAGGAATGGAGGACCAGAGATTTAAGAGTCTTGTTATTTCTGCGAACATGGGGGAGAAGTTGGCTTGGTAAAGAGCGGTGTATGAGGGGCTTAGATGGATGCCTAAATATTTTAACGAAGATGTACACCATTTATATTAAAATTTAGCCTGTAAAGAGGTGAGTGAGTCTGGAGAGATGTTAATGGGGAGAGCTTCTGTTTTGGACTGGTTAATTTTAAAGCCTGAAATAGTGCCGAATGAAGATAGGATATTATGGAGGAGGGAGGTGTCAGGGCGGGTAATAGTCAATAAGATATCATCAGCGAAAAGTGACAATTTATAGTCTTGTCCCCGTAGTGGAACTCCCCGTATTTCAGAATGGGTTCTGATGGCTGCTGCAAGTGGTTCAAGGCTTAATATAAACAGTAGGGGTGATAGGGGGCAGCCCTGTCTAGGGCCATTACTAAGGGTGAATCTCTGTGATGTGTAGGAGGACGGAACTCAAACTTCTATATGCTTGATAGGCTGCTCCAGCAGAAACGTGCAGTTAACGACTACCTGTATGAACTCTGCGGCAGAACAGGTTCTGGGGAGCTTGTTTTTGATGAGATCACCAAACTTGTCAGTCGCAGCCATGGCGCCATCAGTGACATTGTACCTTACGCCTTCTTTATGAAGCGTGCATTGCGTTGTGTCATTGATCAAGCCGTGGAGGAACAGGAAGATGAGGAAGTCACAATGCTGGATGAATTCCCAGGGGGGGCTACTCTATCTGAGACAAGTCAACAACAGGAGTCTGAAGAGGAGTCAGAGGAGGATGGTGCCGGGGTGGATGAGGAGGAGCAAGAAGAGCATGCTTTAAACCTTTCTGGGATCCCTGTTGTTATCCGTGGATGGGGTGAGGAGAACGAGGAGGACGACATTATCCTGGATGATAAGCAGGATCCAGGCCACCACACCGCTTCCAGTTTAGTGCAAATGGGGGGCCTTCATGCTCCAGTGTTTTAACAGGGACCCCCGTATAAAAAGCATAAAGGTCAAGGACCAGTACTGGGTGGCAACGTACTTAGACCCCTGGTACAAACACAAAATGGCGGAAATGTTACCACCATCACAGAGGGCTGTCAGAATGGAGCACTTACAGGCCTTGTTTAGAGAAATGCTGCATTATGCCCATCGTCCAGTGTCCTGTCCGAAAGGACGTTCAGCGCAGCAGGGGGGATCGTGATCGATAAGCGCACTCGCCTAGCTCACGACAGTGTTGACTACCTCACATTTCTAAAAATTAATGAGGCATGGATCTCGGAGGAATTCAACACATGCGACCAGTAGACCATGTATATGCATAACTCTATAAACGATTTATATAATCTAGCACACAGACCTTTTTTCTACCTTTGGCTCACTTGTACAAAAAAACCACACTATATGCCCGTACCGTCCTGTTTGAAGAGGTTGAGCGGTGTTATATTTTTGGGTCCCGCAGCGAGTTGCTGGTGTCAGTGCTCTCTATCTCGGTGCTGGTGTCAGTTCTCTCTATCTCGGTGCTGGTGTCAGTTCTCTCTATATCGGTGCTGGTGTCAGTGCTCTCTATCTTGGTGCTGGTGTCAGTGCTCTCTATCTCGGTGCTGGTGTCAGTGCTCTCTATATCGGTGCTGGTGTCAGTGCTCTCTATGTCGGTGCTGGTGTCAGTTCTCTCTATTGCGGTGCTGGTGTCAGTGTTCTATCTCAGTGCTGGTGTCAGTGAGGGAGATAGCAGCGGAGAAGCCAATCAGCAGGCAGTGCCAGCACCATGGCTGAGGAATGGATCAGCACTGGACTGGCACCTCCGGACCACCGCAGTGGAGCCCTGCATAGGTGGGGATAAGGGCCGGGCAGAGGGAGGGGTCAGGGGCTCAAGCACAGGTTGGAACACTGGCACAGGACTGCGCTGCCCTGACTGTGGCACTGATCAATCATCTCCTGCACCCCCTTCGTAGCCTGGCCTGACATTGCCTCTCCTCCATGGCCTTGAATTGACAAAATTTCACATATAAAAAAAGAATGCTTGTCGTTGTCGATCCCAGATTCACTTAATACTTCTGGTATGTCAGTGTCCATGTTGTGGGACTATGTGTGCACAGCTAGTAAGTATTTTGTAGCTGAAAATATGACCTGGAGGTTTTTAAGATTCGCCTGCCATTAAAGTCAATGAGGATCGCGTTCACGAATAGTCCCGTCGGAAGTTCGTCCATCACTATATATATATATGTGTATATATATATATATATATATATATATATATATATATATATATACACATATATACACAGAGGGAACTCAAGTGTTCACTGACTGCTGACATGGACCTATTGGAGGATCATTCATCCTCAGTGATACTATTTTTTTGTGTTAGCGTTTTGCTTTAGTGATACAATAATCCAGACTGAGATGCCACAACCCATCATTTATATTATTTAGCATGCTGTGAGTGAAAAAGTTATTTCTATTTATTCATGTTTGGTCATTTACTTCTTTGTTCGTGTATTGTAATGTGCTCTTACTATACAGTATGACAATATACAAAATTTTCTTACAGCTGAAACATTTTGGTGTCTTTTTCCTGATACCTTACCATAGTTTTGTGCAGAATACTGGGCTCCATTCACAAAGCAGTATATACTGCATTAAGAAATGCAATATAATATGGCTTAGCGTTTTTCAAACTTTTTTGGGCATTCACTAAAAACACTAGTAAAATACATTTATGGTCAGAGCCCTTCGATCTTCAAGAGATATGAAAGAAAACACATAAACACGTCACAAGACTAACAACATAAATAGACCTGAATTGTGCCCTGGGCCTGCTGTAAGGTGAGCCCTGGTGAGCTGGGCGATAAGCCCTGGTGAGCTGGGCTATATGCCAAGAGAAGGGCGCATACCTTGACAGTAAATGGATACTTCTGTAGAGAAGGATGTTTTGAAAGAAGTACTCTGAGAAGGGAAAAGGGTGGGTGGGTACCTTGCACTGGAACCGACACAGCCTGTTGTGGGTGGTCTGGTTAAATACCCTCCGGGCTCCTCCCATAATTGCAGGCCACCATGCTGGCCTTCTTATTTATGGTCGGAGCCCTTCGATCTTCAAGAGATATGAAAGAAAACACATAAACACGTCACAAGACTAACAACATAAATAGACCTGAATTGTGCCCTGGGCCTGCTGTAAGGTGAGCCCTGGTGAGCTGGGCGATAAGCCCTGGTGAGCTGGGCTATATGCCAAGAGAAGGGCGCAAAAGACTCGGTTAGGGAGGTAATTTGGTATTGTGTGAAAAGCCAACTGTGTTGGCGGCATGACATGGAAGCCAGGATGTGATGGAGGTCTCCTGTTGTCGCCCTGGGGTTTGAGGCTAGTAACCCGTGAGACAAGTTCCGGGCTGTACAGTAGGCCTTTAGGGCATTTGAGATAACGATAGATTAATGAGGCGGGTAGTATCGCGAAGGTGTTGTTCGGATGCGAGGTTAACTACAACCAATGTGGGATAAGAGACATGGTCGGGTCGGTTCCAGGTTCCTGCGAAAAGGACGACGCAAGGTTAACGGGTAATGTGACGGCTAGAGTATTGTTTGTCTGGGATGTGGACGCAGAGGACCTCTGATTGGTGCTGCGGGGATAGTGGCACTGGCCTGTGCGGGAAGGCCATGATGGCCAGCGACTTGGACCTATGTATAATACTGGCTGTGGCTTGGTTGTCTGTGGTAAACGACCCTGTTTGTCTTGCCCGGTTGCTGCACCAGATGTGGCCTGCTGCAACAATGGGGTAGAGTTCGAACAACGAGGATGACTAAGTGATCCCGGGAATCAAGAGGATTCTGACAGCCATGGCCCTGTGAACCCAAGATGGCCAAAAAATTGAGGCGAGGACCTGTGGGGGCTGTGGCGTCCATGACTACCTGAGGTGAAGAGGGAGACGCTGACGGAATGAACATTGGCATGCCATGTTGGTTCGTGGGAAATTGTCTCCCATGGGCAGATCCGTTGTTGCTGGCACGTCTGAATTAAGGATTTGGTGGGGGTCTTGTACCTGGAAGAAAAACACTAAGAGGCGGGAGGTAAGGGATCACTCCCGGGTCTGAAGAAAGAATGGTGATAGTCATGGAATGAGCACCCTGCGTGCTAATGACCTAGATCCATGCTGTATGCAGATACGCGTCCCCTTCAACCTTCCTGTTGGGGTTGCCCTGCATGCGCGTCTCCGACTGTCCCTAAGGCACAGCGCAAACTCTGAAACAGTGAGCGTGCGATTAAGTCAAGGGTCGCTGGCCTTCAGGATGATGGAGACGTTTCCCCTCTAATATGATTTGTTCTTGGCCAAGTTGTGTGCTGCTATGGAGGAGGGATGCTAAGTTAACGTCATTATTGTCCCAGATGTGTGTGTGTGTGTTTTTTTTTTTTTTTTTTGTAAAGCTTGTAAGACAGGAGGGGAAAAAAAAAAAAAAATAAAAAATAAAAAATAAAATAAAATAAAAAATAAATAAATAAAAAAGGGAGGGGGAATGGGCGTTTGTTTTTTTTTTTTTTTTTTTTTCTCTTTTCTTTCGAGTTTGAAAGACAGGAGAAAATATATGGGCGTTTGTAGCTTGGGGAAAAAGGGGGGGGGGGGGCAGAGCAGGATACCTGTGCGACAGGTATGGGGACAACCAGGGGTTGCGCGTGAGCGCTGAGTGGGATGTTCCTGGGCCTATATGTAAACTCCGGGGATGCGTGACACCCGAGGTGAGCCAGGAGGTGACTGGCCGGGTAGCCGATGCTCGGGTGTCCGTCTGTGCTCGGCACGGACTGGTTAACCAGAGCCCCCCCCAGGGCGGCACTGGGGGGAGTGGCTACTGATTGGTTGCTAAGTAGGAATGTTTCGATCTGTAGCAAGTTGACGTAGGTTCGGTCAGCTAATACTTGCACTGCCAGCAAGTCATGAGATTAGGTGACCTTGTCTGCGTAGTGAAGGCTTGTGCTTCGAAAATAGAGTGACATGCATAGAAGTATGTGACAGTTACTAACGCCTGGAGATTTTAATCAAAACTATGGTGTTCTGCTTGGATGGGGAGGGGAGATGTGGGAAACGAAGCATGATACCGTACGACGGTATGGTAACAATCGGGGTTGCGCATGAGCGCTGAGTGAGATTGTTCCTCTGGCCTATTTGGAAACTCAAAGACTGCATGACAACCGAGGTAAGCCAGGAGGTGACTGACCAGGTAACCGATGCTCGGGTGTCCGTCTGTGCTCGGCACGGACTAGTTCAACCAGAGCCCCACCAGGGCGGTACTGGGGAGAGTGGCTGCTGGTTGGTTGCTAAGTAGGGATGTTTCGATCTGTAGTAGTTTGACGTAGGTTCGGTCAGCTAATACTTGCACTGCCAGCAAGTCATGAGACTAGGTGACCTTGTCTGCGTAGTGAAGGCTTGTGCTTCGAAAATAGAGTGACATGCATAGAAGTATGTGACAGTTACTAACGCCTGGTTACTGAGCCAAATCTGCGTTTAATAAATTAGGGGAGGGGGGTTGTGAGAACAGAGCGGAATACCGTGCGCCGGTATGGGGAGATCGGGGATTGCGCATGAGCGCTGAGTGAGATTGTTCCTCTGGCCTATTTGGAAACTCAAAGACTGCATGACAACCGAGGTGAGCCAGGAGGTGACTGGCCAGGTAACCGATGCTCGGGTGTCCGTCTGTGCTCGGCACGGACTGGTTAACCAGAGCCCCCCAGGGCGGTACTGGGGAGAGTGGCTGCTGATTGGTTGCTAAGTAGGAATGTTTCGATCTGTAGTAGTTTGACGTAGGTTCGGTCAGCTAATACTTGCACTGCCAGCAAGTCATGAGACTAGGTGACCTTGTCTGCGTAGTGAAGGCTTGTGCTTCGAAAACAGAGTGACATGCATAGAAGTATGTGACAGTTACTAACGCCTGGATACTGAGCCAAATATGTGCGTGAAACGAGGATATGTAGTGAAAGGTGTGTAGAGAGAAAGGAAACTAAAAATAACAACAACCTATGCACCTGCTTGCTACCCTAGTGCTAGAGTCTCTGTTGGGGTCGAACCTGGTACCTACGATAGGGTGACATAAAAATATTTTTTTTTTTTTTTTTTTTTTGAAAGATGGGTTGCAAGAGCTGATTCGGGGCCATAGCTGACCCCCTGGTGAAGAGATGCGAGCCCTCGATTTTTTTTTTTTTTTACCTGAGAAAGAAAGAGATGGTCTGATCCTGTTCGTAGGAGAGACCAGGTGGCAACTTACTGATCTAAAAGGTGAAAAGGGATAGAGAAAGGCGTGAGTAGCTGTGTGGGCTACTGGAGACGATTGGCCGCGGAGGCCGAAGTAGCAAGCTGCAGCGGTGGCAGTGACTTGCGTTTAAAAGGGTTGCCGCGGAGGCAAGGAGTGGGTCGGCTTGCGGAGGTTGCAAGGTGTGGGGGCCCATGACACAAACCTGTGGTGCTGTAAGATGTGTGGGGGATGGCAGTGACTTGCGTGTGAGATGGGTTTGCCGCGAAGGCAAGGAGTGGATCGACTTGCGGAGGTTGCAAGGTGTGGGGGCCCATGACACGAACTTGCGGTAACTGCAAGAAGTGCGGGGGATGGCAGTGACAGATGCTCTGATGGACTGGGGGGGGGGGGGCAAAAAGGGGGAACTGACCTGGAAGGGTGAAAAAAGGGGGTAAAGAAAACGTATGAGTAGCCGTGTTGCTACTGGAGATGACAGGTGTTTAAGCAAAATGCAGAAAAACATATGCGTAGCCGTGTTGCTACTGGAGATGACAGGCGTAATGCCGGATGCAGCAAGATGTATGAGTAGCCGTGTTGCTACTGGAGATGACAGGCGTAATGCCGGATGCAGCAAGATGTATGAGTAGCCGTGTTGCTACTGGAGATGACAGGCGTAATGTCGGATGCAGCAAGACGTATGAGTAGCCGTGTTGCTACTGGAGATAACGGGCGTTTATGTAAAATGCAGCAAGACGTGTGGGTAGCCGTGTTGCTACTGGCGATGACGGGCGTTATGCTAAATGCAGCAAGACGTATGAGTAGCCGTGTTGCTACTGGAGATGACGGGCGTTATGCCGCTTTAGTCTCTCGAGTGCGTTGGGTAGAAAGTATGACAAAACATGAAAGATGACATAGAACGACTTGTGAAGCCGAAAGTGCGACTTTGCGACATGGACATGATAACGTAATGATTCGAGTTTAGTAGGAGTGGTAACGACAAAGTCCTACCTGCGACAGTGAGTGTGTAGCGATAATCGATGAAAATATATGACCGATCTCGTGAGCCCAATTGTATGGACATGTGTGGGTAGGCAGAAACAGTCTCCTTGCGATGCCTCTGATGTGGATCAGTTTGAAAAGGTATGAGATGAGTCCGATATAAAATCGGTAGAATCTGATACAATTGGTTTGTAGGGTGTATGCCATCTCTTCCTGTGACCGAAAAACACCTGACCACACCCATCCCCCAGGCTAGCCAGTGCAGAGAAGGCACCAGGTGGTTTTAATTACACCTCAATCAGCCACAGGAATCCATACAAACAAAATACATGATAATCTCAGAAAATGGAAAGGAAAAAAAAAAAAAGCAATCCCATGGACAGTGAATTTGTAACCAGTGAATCCTATGAAAGTCATATCGGAGAACGACCGATAGCTGCTTGGAGGCTCGGGTCAATAACTCAGAGGTAGTTTTTGTGAAGGGGTGCCAGATAGTAAGCATGATAAGCCACAAGTTTGCACATGATATGAAAGGTTTGGCTACTACTTATCTGCGACCATGAGCGGGAACCGCCGACGAAGACCCCGAATGAAGATGCCGAAGTGGCCTGCGATTGGACGCATGGATAGACGACCGTGAGGGAGCTGAGCAGAGTCGGCCTCTTGATGTGCAGTACCTTGCACTGGAACCGACACAGCCTGTTGTGGGTGGTGTGGTTAAATACCCTCCGGGCTCCTCCCATAATTGCAGGCCACCATGCTGGCCTTCTTATGTAGCGGTCTCCCTGACTTGCAAGGGTCTGATAGTAACCCCCAGAGCCAGAGAGAACTGACATTCCTCCTCAGAGTGCTGGTTACTAGGCGTAGTGCAAGGTAGAAAGATTGGGCGCCAGTCACTTTTTGTAAAATGAACAAAGATTTTATTTCTCTTAACAGGAACGGTGGGGGAGAGGGTTAGGGCACAGAACACTCTTAGGCAAATGCAATAGCAATTAGAACTTTGCAGACCAAAATAGAACTAGGTAGACAGCAATACAAATAAAGGGCCTCTAACCACTTGACCACTGGGCACATAAACACTAGGGATGAGCCGAACACCCCCGGGTTCGGTTCGCACCAGAACCTTCGAACCGACCGAAAGTTCGCGCAAATTTTCGAACCCTATACGTTATAATGGACGCGAACGTTCGAAATCAAAAGTGCTAATTACAACGGCCAATATGCATGTTAATGTCATAAAACAGGTTTGGGGACCCGGGTCCTGCCCCAGGGGACATATATCAATGCAAAAAGAACTTTTAAAAACTAACGTTTTTTCGGGAGCAGTCATTTTAATGATGCATAAAGTGAAAAAAAAAAAGTGAAATTTTCCTTTAAATATGGTACCTGGGGGGTGTCTAAAGTATGCCTGTGAAGTGGCATGTGTTTCCCGTGTTTAGAACTGTCCTTGCACAAAATTACATTTTTAAAGGAAAAAAAGAAGCCATTTAAAACCACTTGCGGCTTTAGGTTTGTTCTTAAGTAGAATCTGAACAGGTACATTATGAAGTGTAGCTCCATCCCAAAAAAATCTATTTTTAAGCTTTTTGGAGAACATAGGGAGGGGTTATCACCCCTGTAACATTTGCTGTCTTTGCACATCTGTTCAGAACATGTCACCTCACTTTCCGTCCCAATGACAAATGTTTTTGGAAAAAGTGGGGTTTTAATTGAAACAAGGATTGGTGATAAAGTATCAGTAGAGAGGAGATACCTTTTTCCCAAATTAAATCTAACAGGATAGAATTTCCCTTCCTAGGGTAGATTTCCTCTCACTTCCTGTTTTCTCTTTCCATTTGCAAGTAGGAGTCGTTTGTAAGTTGGATGTTTGAAAGTAGGGGCCTGGCGTATATACTCTGCAGAAATTTGCCCTATTAGATGTTGGTGTAGCCACAAGACTGGTGGGCACAGGAATGGGCCCTGCTGTGAGTTAATAGATCAAGATTTGTAATTGCATGCACCTGTTGAACAGGGCAGAAAAATTGGGGGTGGTGGTGGTGGTGGACGGTGTTGCCACAAGACTGTAAGCTCTCACAGTTACTCTTGGTGGGCGCAGGAATGGGCCCTACTGTGAGTTATTAGATCAAGATTTGTAATTGCAAGCACCTGATGAACAGGGCAGAAAAATTGGGCCTTTGGCGGTGGTGGTGGACGGTGTTGCCACAAGACTGTAAGCTCTCACAGTTACTCTTGGTGGGCGCAAGAATGGGCCCTGCTGTGAGTTATTAGATCAAGATTTGTAATTGCAAGCACCTGATGAACAGGGCAGAAAACACACTTCAAGTCCTATAGGTGCTTCTGGGAAGAAAATATATGATCTCTGTGTGATGGGACTAACACACTTCAAGTCCTATAGGTGCTTCTGGGAAGAAAATATATGATCTCTGTGTGATGGGACTAACACACTTCAAGTCCTATAGGTGCTTCTGGGAACAAAATATATGATCTCTGTGTGATGGGACTAACACACTTCAAGTCCTATAGGTGCTTCTGGGAACAAAATATAAGATCTCTGTGTGATTGGACTAACACACTTCAAGTCCTATAGGTGCTTCTGGGAAGAAAATATAGGTCTGTGTGATGGGACTAACACACTTCAAGTCCTATAGGTGCTCCTGGGAACAAAATATATGATCTCTGTGTGATTGGACTAACACACTTCAAGTCCTATAGGTGCTTCTGGGAACAAAATATATGATCTCTGTGTGATGGGACTAACACACTTCAAGTCCTATAGGTGCTTCTGGGAACAAAATATATGATCTCTGTGTGATTGGACTAACACACTTCAAGTCCTATAGGTGCTTCTGGGAACAAAATATATGATCTCTGTGTGATGGGACTAACACACTTCAAGTCCTATAGGTGCTTCTGGGAACAAAATATAAGATCTCTGTGTGATTGGACTAACACACTTCAAGTCCTATAGGTGCTTCTGGGAAGAAAATATAGGTCTGTGTGATGGGACTAACACACTTCAAGTCCTATAGGTGCTTCTGGGAACAAAATATATGATCTCTGTGTGATTGGACTAACACACTTCAAGTCCTATAGGTGCTTCTGGGAACAAAATATATGATCTCTGTGTGATGGGACTAACACACTTCAAGTCCTATAGGTGCTTCTGGGAACAAAATATATGATCTCTGTGTGATTGGACTAACACACTTCAAGTCCTATAGGTGCTTCTGGGAACAAAATATATGATCTCTGTGTGATGGGACTAACACACTTCAAGTCCTATAGGTGCTTCTGGGAACAAAATATATGATCTCTGTGTGATGGGACTAACACACTTCAAGTCCTATAGGTGCTTCTGGGAACAAAATATATGATCTCTGTGTGATTGGACTAACACACTTCAAGTCCTATAGGTGCTTCTGGGAAGAAAATATAGGTCTGTGTGATGGGACTAACACACTTCAAGTCCTATAGGTGCTTCTGGGAACAAAATATATGATCTCTGTGTGATTGGACTAACACACTTCAAGTCCTATAGGTGCTTCTGGGAACAAAATATATGATCTCTGTGTGATGGGACTAACACACTTCAAGTCCTATAGGTGCTTCTGGGAACAAAATATATGATCTCTGTGTGATTGGACTAACACACTTCAAGTCCTATAGGTGCTTCTGGGAACAAAATATATGATCTCTGTGTGATTGGACTAACACACTTCAAGTCCTATAGGTGCTTCTGGGAACAAAATATATGATCTCTGTGTGATTGGACTAACACACTTCAAGTCCTATAGGTGCTTCTGGGAACAAAATATATGATCTCTGTGTGATTGGACTAACACACTTCAAGTCCTATAGGTGCTTCTGGGAACAAAATATATGATCTCTGTGTGATGGGACTAACACACTTCAAGTCCTATAGGTGCTTCTGGGAACAAAATATAGGAGCTCTGCCTGCCTGCCAGGAACACACTACAAGTCCTATAGGTGCTTCTGGGAACAAAATATAGGAGCTCTGCCTGCCTGCCACGAACACACTACAAGTCCTATAGGTGCTTCTGGGAACAAAATATAGGAGCTCTGCCTGCCTGCCAGGAACACACTACAAGTCCTATAGGTGCTTCTGGGAACAAAATATAGGAGCTCTGCCTGCCTGCCAGGAACACACTACAAGTCCTATAGGTGCTTCTGGGAAGAAAATATAGGAGCTCTGCCTGCCTGCCACGAACACACTACAAGTCCTATAGGTGCTTCTGGGAACAAAATATAGGAGCTCTGCCTGCCTGCCACGAACACACTACAAGTCCTATAGGTGCTTCTGGGAACAAAATATAGGAGCTCTGCCTGCCTGCCACGAACACACTACAAGCCCCTCTTTCTAAATCAATCTAAATGAATGAATCTATCTAACTCAATCTCTCTAAGTAAATCTCTCTAACTAACTAAATCCAGCAGAGTGTCACAGATCTAGCCTGCTCTATCTGCGCCGGAACAGCATGTGACCGGCGCAGGCGGCGTGGCGGCCTTTTATAGGGGGGGGGCATTGCGGGGCCGCTCGCATCACACGAACGTGATGCGAGCGGCCAAAATAGTTCTGGGCTCGCCGAGCGAGCGAACGCCCGGTGCTCGATGCGAACGTGGGTTCGCATCGAGCACCGGGCCCATCCCTAATAACCAGACCAATTTTCAGCTTTCGGTGCTCTCACATTTTGAATGACAATTACTCAGTCATACAACACTGTACCCATATGACATTTTTGTCCTTTTTTTTCACGCTGTCTTTATTTTTTGCGCTATAAAAGAAAAAAGACTGAAAAATCTGTAAAAAAAAAAGAATTTTTCTTCATTTCTGTTATAAAATTTAGCAAATTTGTAATTTTTCTTGATAAATTTTGGCCAAAATTTATACTGCTACATATCTTTGGTAAAAATAAGTACAAATTGGGGTATATTATTTGGTCTTTGTTAAAGTTATAGAGTCCAAAAGCTATGGTGCCAATATCTGAAAATTGATCACACCTGAAGTACTGACGGCCTATCTAATTTTTTGAGTCCCTAACATGCCAGAAAAGTACAAATACCCCCCAAATGACCCCTTTTTGGAAAGAAGACATTCCAAGGTATTTAGAAAGAGGCATGGTGAGTTTTTTGAAGTTGTCATTTTTTCCCACAATTCTTTTTTTTTCTTTTGTTTTTTTAAACAAAATTGTCATATTAGCAGGTTATTTCTCACACACAGCATATGCATACCACAAATTACACCCCAAAACACATTCTGCTATTAGTCCCGAGTATGGCAATACCACATGTGTGAGACTTTTACATAGTGTGGCCACATACAGAGGCTCAACATGCAGGGAGCACCATCAGGTGTTCTGGAGCACCCAGGCCAATTCTGACATTTCTCTCCTACATGTAAAAATTATAATTTATTCGCTAGAAAATTACATAGAACCCCAAAACATTATATATGTTGCTTTAGCAAAGACCCTAGAGAATACAATGGCAGTTGTTGCAACTTTTTATCTAGCACGGTACTTTCGCAGCAAATTTTCGAACGTGTTTTTTTCGGATAAAAAAAGTTTTGTGCTTTACAAAAAACAAAACCGTAAATTTAGCCCAATGTTTTTGCATAATGTGAAAGATGAAGTTACGCTGAGTAAATAGATACCTAACATGTCACCCTTCAAAATTGCACACACTCGTGGAATGGCGCCAAACTTCGCTACTTAAAAATCCCCACAGGCGACACTTTAATTTTTTTTACTGGTTACATGTTTTGAGTTACAGAGGAGGTCTAGGGCGAAAATTATTGTTCTCGCTATAACGTTCGCAGCGATACCTCACATGTGTGGTTTGAACACCGTTTTCATATGTGGGCGGGACTTACGTATGCGTTCGCTTCTGCATGCGAGCAGACGGGGACAGGGGCGCTTTAAAAAAAAAAATGTTATTGTTCATTTTACTTTATTTTTTTAGTTTGACACTTTTTCCCCCAAATTTTTTTTTTTGATCACTTTTATTCCTAATACAAGGAATGTAAACATCCCTTGTAATAGGAATATGGCATGACAGGTCCTATTTACAGTGAGATATGGGGTCAATAAGACCCCACATCTCACCTCTAGGCTGGAAAGCCTGAAATAAAAAAAAAAAACGATCCTGGCTTCGATCGTAGCGAGTATTGCAGGGTATAGCCTTGAGGCGATTCAGTTTGCATTTGCAGAGCTATACAAATCATTCATTCATCGCAGGGTATCGAAGGGTATTGCATGGTATCACAGGGTATGGCATGGTATTTCTGTATATGCATTTGGCATTAGCAATAGACTGAATGGGACACAAGCTGTCAGATGCTAATGTCATGAACTCAAGCCACCTGTCTGTTGTGTTAATGAGGCTGGTCTGGCTTGTAAGGTGTATTCCACAAAATGTTGTTGTGCTAATTAGCCCTGTGTTAATGTTTATGTTAATGTCTGCTGAATAGTCATTCCAATTAACTAGGAGCCTTAAAGTCTGACCCTGAAAAGTCTTTTCAGCCAGTCAACTAGTCTGGGCAATGATTAAGATAATTAGCTCATGCTAATTAGGTTAGCTTTTAGTCATCTGGCTATATATATGTGTGTGAAATGTCAAATAAAGCATTCCTGATGTACCTCAAGAACTAGTACTGTCTAATTATTGGGGGTTCCTATAACCAGATCCATTGGACTCATGTTCCAGGACTTAGGAAGCATTTACGGCGGACACCTTGAGTACAGGATCCGTCACAGTATCGCAGGGTATGGCATGGTATTTCAGAGTATTGCAGGGTATTGCAGGGTATTGCAGAGTATTGCAGAGTATTGCAGAGTATTGCTGGGTATTGCACAATATTGTTGGGTATTGCAGAGTATTGTTGGCCATTGTTTGGTATTGCTGATGTAGCAGAGCGTCCCAGAGAAAGCCAGGAGAAGTCTTGTTCGGGGTTTATACGTCTCCCAGGCCCCTCTCATACACATTCAGAGGTCTCTGATGCATGATCCAGTTCGGATCTTAGTCATCTTCCCCAGGCTAATTTAAGCTCACCTGAGCAGACAGCCTTTGCTCTCTGCCTGGGACACAGACATTGATGGTTAGTGAGGAGCTAAAGGTTGGTAAAACGCTTAAAAACTCTATACAGAAACTGACGAGCAGTAGGCTTGCTCAGCCTGGTAGTGAGGGCCGGTGTATGGTATAGTTAGAGCCGAGACACGGCTAGGACTTTTGTTTTGTTATTCCTGTTCTGATATGTTTTCTGGAAGACTGTGCAGTACCTGTGTATGGACTTGTGTTTAAAACAAATAAACCCAGCACTGTTTTCACTACCTCAGCGGATTATGGTATCTGTGCCTAAATAACAGCTCATCCCAGGGAGCTTTGTACCTGCTACCTGTTCCCCAGGTTACATATGGTGGAGTTCAGCGGGCAGCTGTAGTAAGTTACTACTTAAAAGGCCAGTACCTAGAGTGACTAAACATGGAGGAAATCCTAAAACAATTGATGATATCCAACGCTGCACAACAGCAAACAAACGCTGCACTGCAGCAAGCGAACGCTGCACAGCAGAAAACAAACGCTGCACTCCACGCTGCACAACAGCAAACAAATGCTGAACAGCAGAAAACAAACGCTGCACTCAGCGCTGCATTACAGCAAGCCAATGCTATCGCACAGGAGCAATCGCAGAGGCTGTTTGAACAGCTAAATATATAGAATGGTGATTTTGCGCTAAAGTGCATCAAACAATATGATAGTGATATAACACATGAATTATCAATATAAAAATACAAATAAGTGACATAAAACAATAAAAATCACATCGGGTTGCGATTTAAAAAGTGCATCAAGTGCTAAAAGTCATAATAGTGAATAAAATTATTGTAATAAAATATCTACCTCAGTATAAAAATACTGAGAACATTGACCATGAAAACCGCAGTGTAATAAAAGATGGATGATATGGATGAAATAAAAATATGAATGAATAAAACTATGTATATCAATCATAAATTTAAATAATGATGTAAAAATCGAGTCCACCAGAGGATAAATATCTGAATAAAACCGCGATGGTCATGACCTACAGCAAGACAGAAGCAATAGATACAATTGGAATCATGGATAGAGGACAGTAAGGACACAATGCCATGGTCATCTTTACTCCTGCTTCCATCTAGTGTTGTCGATTCCACGGGAAAAGTCAGTTCTTTATCTGGCCCAGTTTCTGCTACTGGTGGACTATTATTTTCTGCAGGAATAAAACATAACTAAATTAACTCATTGCTGCAGGCACTGCAGTTATTACTGCACATCCACGAGGAGAGAGATATCCCTGGGTCCACGCTTTGAGGAAGTGGAATTTTCTCTTCCCCCCCCCCCCTCCCCTCCATTTGTGGAACGGATCGATTACTCTGTTTGGAGACATCTAAGGAAGGACCTGGAAGTTTAGCCGATCATCCATACTGGCTTTGATGCGCATTTTGATCGTTTGAGAGGTGAGAGGCTAGTGAGCACCTTTTAGGATTAGGTCCTCACCACCCAACACCCCCCACTGTTTTGAAGATAGTCTGAATCACTACTTCTAAGGACATTAGAGACTTTAAGAATGTCACTCTAAGGGGGTCATCACCATCACGGTTTTATTCAGATATTTATCCTCTGGTGGACTCGATTTTTACATCATTATTTAAATTTATGATTGATATACATAGTTTTATTCATTCATATTTTTATTTCATCCATATCATCTATCTTTTATTACACTGCGGTTTTCATGGTCAATGTTCTCAGTATTTTTATACTGAGGTAGATATTTTATTACAATAATTTTATTCACTATTATGACTTTTAGCACTTGATGCACTTTTTAAATCGCAACCCGATGTGATTTTTATTGTTTTATGTCACTTATTTGTATTTTTATATTGATAATTCATGTGTTATATCACTATCATATTGTTTGATGCACTTTAGCGCAAAATCACCATTCTATATATTTTTCTGTACGGGTTTGTGTTTACTCATAGATTTTGCAGCTTGGTTTAGGAATTTTTTTCCACACACAGTATCAGTACTGACACTCATTTATTTTCATTATTTCTTCACATTTATTCACCCATCCACTATATTGAATATAGTTTCTAGTTCACTAAAACAGCGCGAAGGACACCCACATTTATCTTCTGTTTGAACAGCTAGCCATTGATGCAAAAGCAGATAGGAAAACCTTGTCTGAGGTTGTGGAGACATTAGCACAGTGGTCACCTGCTAAAGTTGGTGATGTTGGAAATGAGCCCTCAGCCATCCATGTGGCTCGCTTTCTGTCTAAGATGACTACAGATGATGATCCAGAGGCCTTTCTGCTAACATTTGAACGGACCGCTGAGAGGGAAGGTTGGCCAAAACCCAGTGGGCAGGACTGGTCGCCCCCTTGCTTACTGGGGAATCGCAGAAGGCCTACTATGATTTGGAGTCAGCAGAAGCGGGAGACTATGAAAAGGTCAAACAGGAAATACTGGCACGACTTGGTGTCACTTTGGCAGTTCGAGCACAGCGGGTCCACAGCTGGTTCTTCCAAGACAAGAAGCCCCCAAGATCGCAGATGTTCGACCTAATTCACCTGGTGAGGAAATGGCTAAAGCCAGAGTCCCTGTCTGGGCCACAAATAGTGGAGCGTGTGGTCATGGACCAGTTCTTGAGGTCACTACCAATTCCCCTGCATGAATGGGTGAGTCAAGGAGACCCTAATTCAGCGAACCACCTGGTGGAACTTGTTGAAAGGTATTTTGCTGCAAGGAACCTGGTCACTACCCCTACAGCCGCTCGGACTTTCCACCCAAAGCCACGGTCTCCCCAGGCAACCGGTAAGACTGTTCCAGGGGAAGTGGGTGGTAAGCATGGCAAGGAAATAGGGGGGAGGATTTTTGGTGCCAGGACTTAAGCTTGGCGTCCCAAACAAGGGAAGCCACTGCCTGTCAGCAACCCAAACTGGGGAAACGTCAGGTGTTTTCGTTGCCAAGAAATGTTGCGGCAAATTGTCCATTGACAGATGAACCAATGCAGTGTTATTTATCTATTAGAAGGCAGTCTATGTTTGCAGCGGTTCCATGCACTGCAGCGCCACATATGAGAAAACCAATGTGTCAAATGACTGTTAATGATAAGCCTATTACAGCCTTGCTGGACTCTGGAAGTCTAGTGACTTTGGTTACAGCTGAAATGATTGAACTTGTGAATTATCATGCTAAAAATATTGCTGTGATCTGTATACATGGGAATACCCGAGAGTATCCTGTAACCACTGTTCAGTTTAAAACTGGCTTAGGTACGGTGACCCATCCTGTTGAACTTGTTCCCCCTTTGGTGCATGAGGCCATCATTGGTAGGGACGAATAGAAGAAGGGAACGATCCCCCACGTTGGGGTTTTTGGGCAGCGTACAATGAAGAGAAGTCAGAGTTTGTGGGTAAAAAAGTTGAACGTTTTATTTTATAGGTAAAAAATGATTGACATCATTGAGTTAGAACATGAGCTCCAATGGGAACAGTAGCAAATAACTATACATTTGTGTAAAGAAAGAAACATGGATATACAGTATGCATACTGTATATCCACCAGGTGGATTAGGTCGAACATCTGCGATCTTGGGGGCTTCTTGTCTTGGAAGAACCAGCTGTGGACCCGCTGTGCTCGAACTGCCAAAGTTCTTCCCAGGTCATCAGCATATCCTCGTAATCATGGATTATGCTACCCGTTACCCCGAAGCAGTTCCCTTACGCACCACGTCTGCTAAAAACATTGCCAAAGAGCTGTTTATGGTGTTCAGTCTGGTTGGCATCCCGAAAGAAATCCTTACAGACCAGGGCACCCCGTTTATGTCGCGAATAACTAGGGAGCTCGGTAAGTTATTTAAGGTGACGCAGTTGCAAACCTCAGTGTATCATCCTCAAACAGATGGCTTGGAGGAACGCTTCAATAAGACGTTAAAGAGCATGTTAAAAAAGGTTGTTCACAAGGATGGGAAAAACTGGGACTTCCTGATACCATACTTGATGTTTGCCATCAGGGAGGTTCCCCAGTCCTCTACGGGGTACTCTCCCTTTGAGTTGCTTTATGAGAGACACCCTCAGGGACTCTTGGACATAGCCAAAGAAACTTAGGAGGGAGAACAGACACCCCATAAAAGTGTCATTGAGCATATTGCTCAAATGCAAGAGAGGATTGCAGCCATCATGCCAATGGTAAAAGAACACTTACTGCAGGCCCAGGCAGCCCAACAGAGAATATATAACAGGGGGGCACAACTCCGTTTTTTTCTCACCTGGTGATAGGGTCCTGGTGTTAGTTCCCACTGTTGAGAGCAAGTTCCTGGCTAAGTGGCAGGGTCCCTTTGAAGTAATTGAGAGAGTTGGGGAGGTCAACTACAAGGTTTATCAACCAGGAAAAAGGAAGCCCGAACAGGTTTACCATATAAACCTGTTAAAACCCTGGAAGGATAGAATGGCGGTAACGCCTACGGGTACTGTGTCCCCTCTCATCCCTGAGGTCAAGATTCCAGACACCCTGTCATATTCCCCAAAACAGGACACTAGAGAATTCCTGATAAGAAATAGAGAGAAGTTTTCAGAATTACCTGGCACGACTTCAGCAGTTCAGCATGATATTGTTACTGAACCTGGGGTATGTGTCAAGCTCAAACCGTACAGAATTCCTGAAGCGAGGAGAAAGGACATCAGCAATGAAGTTAAAAAAATGTTGGAGCTAGATGTCATTGAGGAATCCAATAGTGACTGGTCTAGCCCCATCGTGTTAGTCCCAAAACCGGATGGCACTTGGAGGTTCTGTAACGACTTCAGAAGGCTTAATGCGGTGACAAAGTTTGACACATACCCAATGCCCAGAGTAGACAAACTTATAGACCGACTTGGCAAGTTTTGCTATCTTACCACTTTGGACTTGACAAAAGGGTATTGGCAAATACCCCTGACTGGTAGCACCAAAGACTGCATTTGTGACCCCAGAGGGTTCCTTTCAATCTAAAAAAATGCCTTTTGGGTTGCAAAATGCCCCCGCGACATTTCAGAGGGCCATGGACAGGACCCTAAAACCCCACCGACGATATGCAGCAGCCTATCTAGATGACATAGTGGAACATAGCACTGACTGGGAGTCTCACTTGCCTCGTGTCCAGGCTATTCTTGATTCCCTCTTCAAAGAAGGTTTTACGGCAAATCCAAAAAAATGTGCCATTGGTCTAGAGTAAGTATTTGGGCTACACTATTGGCCGTGGTGTCATAAAACCTCAAGTGAGTAAAATAGCAGCCATCCAGGAGTGGCCACACCCTGCAAACAAGAAGCAGGTCAGGGCCTTTCTTGGTATTGCGGGGTATTAAAGAAGATTTATTCCAAATTTTGCAACTATAGCTGCCCCTCTGACAGACCTTACGAAAGGGAAAGGGAAAGTAATGGTGAAATGGTCCTCAGTAGCAGAGGAGTCTTTCCAGGTCCTGAAGAAGGCTCTGTGCGCATAGCCAGTACTGTACTCCCCTGATTTCTCCAAAGAGTTTTTGGTTCAGATGGATGCGTCTGATGTTGGTATCGGGGCAGTACTATCACAGGTATACAATGGGGAAGAACACCCTGTCGTGTACCTAAGCAGAAAGCTCAATGACCATGAGAAAAAGTATGCAGTCATTGAAAAGGAATGTTTAGCCATAAAGTGGGCCGTGGACGCGCTCAGGTACTATTTGTTAGGGCGCCAGTTTGACTTAATAACTGATCATGCTCCCCTGAAGTGGATGGCTCAAAAGAAGGAGACTAATAGACGGGTGAAGCGGTGGTTTTTGGCTCTACAGGATTACTCCTTCACCGTAAAACACAGGCCAGGTGTGGAGATGGGGAATGTAGATGCCCTGTCCCGTGTTCACTCCTGTTGGGCCTCAGGTGTTCCAACCCTCTGGTTGAAACAAGGGAGGAGGATATGTAGCAGAGCGTCCCAGAGAGAGCCAGGAGAAGTCTTGTTCGGGGTTTATACGTCTCCCAGGCTCCTCTCATACACATTTAGAGGTCTTTGATGCATGATCCAGTTCGGATCTTAGTCCTCTTCCCTAGGCTAATTTAAGCTCACCTGAGCAGACAGCCTTTGCTCTCTGCCTGGGACACACAGACATTGATGGTTTGTGAGGAGCTAAAGGTTGGTAAAACGCTTAAAAACTCTATATAGAAACTGACAAGCGGTAGGCTTGCTCAGCCTGGTAGTGAGGGCTGGTGTTTGGTATAGTTAGAGCCGAGACACGGCTAGGACTTTTGTTTTGTTATTTCTGTTCTGATATGTTTTCTGGAAGACTGTGCAGTACCTGTGTATGGACTTGTGTTTAAAACAAATAAACCCAGCACTGTTTTCACTACCTCAGCGGATTATGGTATCTGTGCCTAAATAACAGCTCATCCCAGGGAGCTTTGTACCTGCTACCTGATCCCCAGGTTACACTGGGTATTGCAGAGTATTGCTGGGTATTGCAGAGTATTGCTGGGTATTGCTGGGTATTGCTGGGTATTGCAGAGTATTGCAGAGTATTGCAGGGTATTGTTGGGTATTGCAGGGTATTGTTGGGTATTGCTGGGTATTGCAGAGTATTGCAGAGTATTGCAGAGTATTGCTGGGTATTGCTGGGTATTGCTAGGTATTGCTGGGTATTGCTAGGTATTGCAGGGTATTGTTGGGTATTGTTGGGTATTGCTGGGTATTGCAGAGTATTGTTGGGTACTGCTGTGTATTGCAAATACACTGCAGGCTATTGCTGTGTATTGCAGGGTATGGAGGGATGGCTGAGCATGGATGGATGGATCGGTGGTGACTGCAGAGCAGTGCTGTGGGCACTACAGATCCCGCCCACAGCACTGCTGCCACCGATCCCTCCCCCTCTCCTCTCACACTGTACCGATCTGTACAGAGAGAGGAGAGAGGAACCGGCGTCATGCAATGACGCCGGTTTGTTTACATGTGATCAGAGTGATTTGACGGAGCGATCACGTGGTAAAAGGAGATCGCGGCCGTTTACCGTTTACCGTGATCCGCCGGGTCCTCTCTGGAGCTCATCGCGGCCGTTTACCACGTGATCGCTCTGTCAAATGACAGAGTGATCACATGTGAACACGGATGTTCATGGATGTTCTCAAGTGCGCGCCCCAGGGGGCGAGCAAGAGGGGAATTCTGGGAGGACGTCACTGTACGCCCTCCCAGAGTTAAGCAACCGCCCTGTAGCCGTCATTCGGCTATGGGCCGGTTGTTAAGTGGTTAAGCAGAATGAAGCAATCTGTATCTTGTAGCAACTGCTGTCTCCTATAGCAACAACTTCTCTCACAGTATCTCACTGTAGAACCTCAAGTTCAGATTGCCGTCTCTCACTAGACTTCTTGGACTCTCCGCTACCTGCTGGATCTCTCTCGAGCTTCACCCACAGCTAACCACTGTACTTATCTTCAAGCTTTACTTACAGCTACCTACCATAATCCTTCAATCTTTACTCACAGCTACCTGCTGTCTTCATGGATAAGTCTCCACTGAAGATTTCCCACATATGTCACCACCCCTGACTAGTGAAGCGTCTGCTCTGGTACTCTTTCAGAACTTCATCCCTTCCAAAACTTGCCTCTGGTAACAGGAGTGGTCGTCCCTCTGGCAACTGCTTCTCCCAGGGCCGGATTAACATAGGGGCTATTGGAGCTGCAGATCCAGGCCCCTTTCTCAAGATAGGCCCATTTGCCTTTGAGGGTTGTATCTCGGCGATCAGGATTTACAGAGACCCCACATTTGGGGGGTAGATAGCTAAAGAGCCACTCCAGCACTGGTTAAAATATGGGTCTGCTATCATCTATGGTTCTGGAGATACATGGCTGCTTGCACATCCTGTCAGAAGCTACATACAGAGCGGCCAGTTTAAATACAAGCTGGCACATTCTGCAGCAGACTGAGAGGGTGAGCTCACAGGGCTTATAATAATTATTTGTATATTACTTATGATAATAAACCCCTCGCCACCCAGGCCCATTCTGACACTTCTCTCCTACATGTAAAAATCATCATTTTTTTTAATGCTAGAAAATTTACTCAGAACCCTCAAGCATTATATATTGTTTTAGCAGACACCCTATGGAATAAAATAGTGGTCTTTGCAACTTTTTATGTTACACGATATTTGCGCAGCAATTTTTCAAAAGTTTTTCTTGGAAAGAAACTGTTTTATTCATAAAAAAAAAACCCACTAAAGTTAGCATGATTTTTTGTTGTGTACTAAGCGATGCTTAACATTTTTTTACAGGTTACATGTTTAGAGTTACAGAGGAGGTCTAGTGCTAGAATTATTGCTCTCGCTCTAACGATCGTGGCGTATGTAACCTGTGTGTATCTGGCTCTGATACTAACCAGTGCCTACCCAGCCACTGACTAGTATCTCTCCCCAGCCTGTCCCCACACACCCTCTCACCTGCTGACCTGTGGATGGGGGAATCACTCCTGCAGTGTTATTGTGTTCTGCCAGTGAATACAATGATTAGTGTTGCTAACTATAGCTGGCAGCACTGATTGTTTTGGGGAAAACCTGACAGGCTGGTTGTACTCAAGTCGGTTAATAGGTTGACTTGTGTAAAACCAGCTAGCCCATACATAGATCGACTATGGCTGGTCTCTGCTTAATTGGTGTCATTTCAATCCATGTATGGCCCGCTTAACCACTATGCAGTCCCCAAACACAAACCTTTACATTTTTCCTTCCAGATTACTTCATCCTCCTCTCCTATACATAATGCCCACTGTCATACTCTGCAATAGACATGTGCACAACAAAAAAATGTGTTTATTTTCATTTCGTTTTTTTCGTTTCCGAAAAAAATGTGTTTATTTTCATTTAGTTTTTTTCGTTTCCGTTGATTTGTAACGATTCGTACATTCGTAAGTCATCGGTGTTCGTATTCGTAACGATTCGTACATTCGTAAGAGTTATTTTTTCGTTGATTAGTTTTTCTCGTTAGTTTAGTTTTCGTATATATATATTTATTCGGAATTGGGACGCATTCATATTTATTTGTACATTCGTAACATTCGTAGATTCGTAATCGGAGCATAATTCATAATTTTATGTAATGTGTATGCTATTATTACATTTTAAGAGACACGGAAAATTACGAATCGAAAAAAAAAGACGAATGTACAAATTTTTTCGTTCAATCCATTCGAAGCAGCACCATTGTAAGGGACACGGAAAATTACCAAAACAAAAAAAAAAAGTTACGAATGTACGATTTTTTTCGTTCATTTTCGTTGTTCCTGTTTTCGTTTTTCAGATTCTCTTCATTCGTACATTCGTTGTTTCTACTTAGTTTTTTTCGGATTTTCGTTGTTTTTCGGATTCGTTCGATTCGAACGATTCGTTAATCAGATTAGTTCGATTCGAACGATTCGTTATTCATTAAAAAATTTTGCGAATCATTCGTTCATTCCTACGAAAACGAACGAACGAAAATAACGAAAAAAAAAATGAAAAAACGAAAAAAAAAAAAAAAACGAATTGCACATGTCTACTCTCCACATTTCTCTCCTATACATAGTGCCCACTGTCATACACTCAACACTTCTCTCCTGTACATACTGCTCACTGTCATACCCTCCACACATCTCTCCTATACATAGCGCCCGCTGTCATATCCTACACACTCCTCTCCTATACATAGTGCCCGCTGTCATACACTTCTCTCCTGTACATACTACTCACTGTCATACCCTCCACACTCCTCTCCTATACATAGTGCCCACTGTCCTACCCTCCACACTCCTCTCCTGTACATAATACTCACTGTCATACCCTCCATACTCCTCTCCTATACATAGTGCCCACTGTCATACCATCCACACGTCTCTCCTATACATAGTACCCACTGTCATACCATCCACACGTCTCTCCTATACATAGTGCCCACTGTCATACCCTCCACACTTCTCTCCTATACATAGTGCTCACTGTCATACCCTCCAAGCTCCTCTCCTGTACATACTACTCACTGTCATACCCTACATACTCCTCTCTTATACATAGTGCCCACCGTCATACCCTCCCTCCACACTCCTCTCCTGTAATTACTGCTTACTGTCCTACTCTCCACACTTCTCTCCTGTACATAGTGCCCACTGTCATACCATCCACACTCCTGTACATATTGCTCACTGTCATACCCTCCCCACTCTTCTCTTATACATAGTGCCCAGTGTCATACCCTCTACACTCCTCTGCTGTGCATACTACCCACTGTCATACCCTTCACACTCCTCTCCTGTACATAGTGCCTTCTGCCATACCCTCTGCACTCCTCTCATGTACACTGTTAGACCCTCCACATTCCTCTCCCTCACCTGCACATACTTCCCACTTTTATACCATCCATTCTCCTCCCCTATGCCTCTTACCCACAAAAACTGTTCTTTAAAATTATACTGAATATCCTCAATGTTACCAGCTCTAGAATGGGCACACTTTTGTTAGTTTAACTAAAGGAAATCTCACAGTCCTCATATTTGTTCTGCCCCATTATTAGTACTTATTTAATTTTGTAATTACTATTGTGACGTATAGAGGAACATAGGGGATGTCAGCTACTCTAAATATAGCACTTGTAAAAAAAGCGTCCCTGAAAATATTTTTGAAATGTTGACAACTATGCACTTAGGCACTGCCTAAGGGCCACAGGGTCAGTAGGGGACCCCATGAGAGGCTCCTGTGATATTAAAGCGGTAGTAAACTTTTCTAACATTACTACTTTTTAGAGGCAGGTTATGCCATAATGTATAAGTATGCACAGCATATTAGCAAATTAGGGTACACTTAAATTGTCAGACTGAGCCCTCCAGTGCTGTGCTGTGATCAATCTGGCGGGGCCCGGGCACTTCCATCTTCACCCGGTCTTCCTTCTGGGTTCTGTGCCTTCGGTCACTTGCCTTGGCCAGGCTGCGTTGATGTCATTCCCACACATGCTCATGTGCATCCTCTTTCTCTCATCCCCCCTTTCTCTCTCATCCTCCCTCCCTTACCCCTCACACCTCTTTCATCCCCTCCCTCTCTCTCTCTCTCTCTCTCTCTCTCTCTCTCTCTCCCTCTCTCTCTCTCTCTCCTCCCTCTCTCTCTCTCTCATCCTCCCTCTCTCTCTCTCTCATCCTCCCTCTCTCTCTCTTTAAATTCATTTGTTATAACAAAAAATAATTTGCATTTTTATTTATTTATTGTTTATAAAAGGCCCCACCAAAATCCTCAGCACCAGGCCCATGATGTTCTTAATCTGGCCCCGGCTTCTCTTTTACCTCCGGCAAAGAACAGGCTCCCGTCAGGCTGTGCCTCTAAGGCACGTGGTTCTGCCCCAGGCTTCGGGCTTAACCTTTGCTGCTCCTCTTTTGCAGAACCTTGAATTACTAGATAGGCCTCACGTAGACCTAGCAGCCAGTATGACTCCTGGACAGGCCTCAGGCTTCAGGCCTAGCAGCCAAGAACTGTTTTACACACCTCCAGAACCCGATCACCTGACTCCTCCCAAATACATTCCTACAACACTGTAACACCATCACCATGGGTTTGTCATTTACTTCAGTATCTGATGACAATAAGCTTGCTTTTTTGAACCTGGAATTGTTCCATCATGATAATATCATCTGCGCACAGAACTAGATCAAACCCACCTCAAGGCAACTCTTATTGGCATTATAAGAGTTATCATCACCTGCATTGGTTCAATAACATTCCCAGGAGTCAGTTCTACCGTCTTAAACACAACTGCACCCGTACACAGGACTATCATACCCATGGCCAGCTACTTAAAGCGGGATTCCACCCTAAAGTGGGACTTCCGCTTTTCCGAACCCTCCCCACCTCTGGTGTCACATTTGGCACCTTTCAGGGGGGAGGGGGGTGCAGATACCTGTCCAAGACAGGTATCTGCACCCACTATGGGGCATAAACTCCCACGGGAGTTTACGTCACTTCCTGTCCCGGCGCGCTGTCTGCTGGAACACACACGTGTCCCGGCAGACAGCACAGAAGATTCTCATTGCGCCGCGCGACTCGCGCATGCGCAGTAGAGAACCGGGAAGTGAAGCCGCAAAGGCGACACTTCCTGATTCCCTCACCGAGAATGGCTATTTTTACTATACCACCCTCACCGAGAATGGCGCCGGCAACAGCAGAGAGCCGAGCGATTGATCGGCCTCTGCTGCCGACATCGCTGGAACTGGGAGACATTTTTTTGACAAATTTTTTTGCAGGTACAATCCCTCTTTAAGACCAAATTTATGGAAAAAGGCTTGACTAGGGGGTGTGTTCACTTGTGAGGCTCCCCCAAATGACAACCTATACCGTCTATATCTTATCTAAATTGTCCAGATGACACAATCTTTGGAGTCGAATGGCCAAAGCAGCCCTTTTTATTACAAACATATGAAATACAAAAATACTCTGAAACATAACTTAATGCATATAAATACATTTCTCAAAAAAACATTATCAACCAAATATATACATCAGCATTAAACCTTCCTGATCTAAGGGTCTTTGAAGGTAAATTAGAATCTCCAACCAACCAGTTGTATCGGTAAACCCAAGCTCAGGGACAAACCAGCAACTTCCTTCCAGACACAACCTTGTACACTCCAGTTCACATTTTAAGGGAAAGGACACCCATACCTCCATATGTGCCCAACCCCCCTAAACCTCCATTATTTTTTAGCACCGCCTTCAAAGACCCCATAGACCTAGTGCCACAGCACACACACGTGATACCTTACGTGCGTGTTGCCCTCCACATCCTAACCGCCCTCTGCACACCATCCTGCAGCCCTAACTGCCACAAGTCAATCCCGATTGCATTCAAGTGCACTCCGTCTGCCCGCAAAAAACGCCACGTCTCCTCCTCCAAATCCTGGTGGCGGACCGCCAAACCCCCATTCCGCACAAAAAACTTAGCCACAGCTTTATTCACTTTTACACTGGCTCTGTTCAAACCTGTGACAGAGCGAGCAAAGCGCCAAGCTGTCCTGGCCACAATATCGGACCATATAAAAATCATATTGGGAAAAAAGGATTGCAACCGCAACAAGTCAAACTTTATGTCCCTGGTCAATTCCCTTGCACACCGCAAACCCAGGTCATTACCCCCCACATGTAACAGAGCCACACCAGGGGGGCGATCTAATCGAGCGTACCTGTGCATTTCAGGCACCACCTTAGACCATAGCATTCCCAGGACTCCGAGCCAGCGTACCGTGCCCTCCATCCGGACAAACCCAACAACCTGCCATTCCTCCTGACATCAGCCCTCCTAACACCCCAATACACATATGAGTGTCCTAGGATCCACACCAGACATGTTTCTGAATCTGGAAGAAAAAAGAAGAGAAAAAAGGAATAGGGTGGGGGGAGGGCAAAGGGAAAAAATACATAAACCTGGTACCACATTAATTTCCAGGATGAGAGAAGAGAGAAGCCACAAACAATAATAAAAAAACACCCACCCCGGTATATTTCCTAACCTACAACAAATGAGGGGCGAACGTACAATTTAAATTGCGCTGATTCCCAACGCCCAATACTCTGAACCGCCTTGTCATCCAACCCCCACCAGACTGCCTCTGTGGCTGCCCCGATGTGAAACGAATGAGAGGAATAATCTTTTGCCGACAACCCCGCTGCCACTAAACACCGCCTGAAATTGAAATCGGGACAAAGCAGTGCCATCCTTATGTAGGAAGAAAACCCCCCCACCCTGAGGTCTAATACGGCAAAATTCCCCCACAGCCGCCACTGGGCATACAGGGGAACCCGGGATAGTACTCAACTCCACCCAGGCCCCTTTTCCCAGCTGATCTGTCTTGGACCTCCTTAGGAACACTCCCAACGTTTTTTCCCGCACCGACACGTCGATGACGTTCAAACTGCCATCTCCTTTTTTGTTCCTGCTCACCAACTCTTCCACCCTGAAAGCCCCAAAAAAGGCCAACACAAAAACGGCCCGGAACAAGACCCTCTCAAACTGTGAAACGCAAACACTTTTTAACTGTTCCACCACAACCCCCAAAAGCTGAAAGGAAACTGGGCGTCTTGTGTCGGCCGCCGTGCCACCAGCGCGATATCCACGCATAGCGCGCCGAACCATGAAAGCTTTTGTGGCATCCTGTTGACCCGCCAACTGGAACATAAAAGCCAGACCAGCCAAATTGCGCGACATATAGGAAGCCGACACCCCGCCCTCAAAGTTCCTACCAATAAAATAAAGCAGCAAATGAACCCTACCCTCATCGTGGGCACAGTCCCCCACTTCCCGCACCAAGGCACCCCATTCCAACCAAACCTTACTGTAAGCTTTCCAGGTAGCAGCAGACCGACTCGCATATCAACTGCTGGGCAGTGTCAATGCGATTCTCCATAACCTCTCGGGGCAAGGAATCCCGTGCGCCTCCACTTCCGGAGCCAATTGACGAAACCTGTCCCACTGAAAACGAGATAATGCATCAGTCACTGAATTATCGATCCCAGGAACATGTACAGCAGTCACAAAACAATTACTACATAAACACTGCAGAACCAGGTGCCGCAAGAGTCGCACAACTGGGGGAGAAGACACAGTGTTGTTATTGATGGCCTGTACCACCCCCAGATTATCACAGTGAAAACGAACCCATCGATTTTTAAATTACCCCCCCATAGCTCCACCGCCAGCACTATGGGGAACAATTCCAAAGCCGCTAGATTGCGAAGCAAACCCGCTTCCCCCCAAGCCGCCGGCCACTCCCCGGCGCTCCAGCGTCCCTGATAAAAAAAAAAAAAAAAACACCAGAACCTGCCGCATCCTCACTCACTCACTCAGCCGAATGAAATGGTGTGGAGCCCGAACACCAGCCGTGGCCGCTGCCAGGGCCGGCAAAAAACACGCCCCATAGGCATGATGCGGCAGGCGAAATTCAACCTGCCCAGAAGGGATTTCAGGGCTGGAAGCTGAATCTTCTTCGCCTGCAATGCCGAAGCCACCTCCCGCTGCAGACCCTCCAGTTTGTCTAAGGGCAAACGGTACTCCATCGCCATGGAATCAATAACTATCCCCAAAAAACGCAGCTCCATAGCCAGACCTTCTGTCTTGTCAGGGGCCAACGGAACCCCAAAAACCTAAAAAACCTGTTGAACTGTAGCCAAGAGAGATGCACATATCCGGCTCTCCGCGGGCCCGATACACAAAAAATCATCCAAGTAATGGATGACGAATGACAAACCTGAAACATCCCAAGCCGCCCATTCCAGAAAAGAACTAAACTGCTCAAACAAGGAACAGGAAATCGCGCACCCCATGGGCAAACATCTATCAACAAAAAACTTGCCCTGCCACCGACATCCCAACAGGTGGCAGCAATCAGGATGAACCGGCAAAAAATGAAACGCTGCCTCTATATCAGTTTTTGCCAACAATGCCCCCTTGCCAAAACGCTGAACCCAGGCGACCGTTGAACGTCGAACGACGTGTAACACACAGTGCAAAGGCCCGGATCAATGGAGTCATTGACCGACCCCCCCCTGCGGGTGGGACAAATGGTGAATGAGCTGAAATTTGTTCGGCTCCTTCTTAGGAACAACCCCCAAAGGGGAGACACTTCCTTAAGCAACTTATCTGTAACAATACCAAGATATTCTTTGGCCGACTTCAAATTGTCCGCCACCGGCGGAACCACTAGAAGCCGACTATATAACCTAAAGCCTTCAGTAAAACCCAACTCCAGCAACCTGGCTGCATCCGAAATAGGATAGCGCCTTAGGAAGGGAACCATCCTCACCGGCGTCTTCCCTTTTTTTCAGTATCCCCCCCTTTTCCGCGTCCCTGCTTAAAGCATAGAGACTGCGAGTGGGAACCTCCACACGTGGAACACTTATTTCGGAATCGACACTTGGCCCTGAATTTGCATGTGCCATTGTTGAATTGCCAGCAGAAACCCATGCGATTCCCGGCCAGTTGCCTGGCAGATGCTCCTGGCCCCACCCTGATAGGGAGGCAGAGAGCCTCTCGGAGAGGACATTAGCTTCATCCAAAGACTAATGTCCTTATGGTCCTACCGTAAAGATGGGTGGACCGGCTTCCTTTGCTGAAATTGCTCATCATAGCGCAACCAGGCAGTCCCCCCATAGACCCTTTGCGCCTCCCCGATGAAATCAAGGTAGCAGAAAAGCGGTGAGCAATTCTCAGGAGCCTTTTCCCCAATAACACTTGCCAAAATCGCAAACGCCTGCAACCAGTTTGCAAACGTGCGCGGTATCAACCTATATCGCCGCTTCTCCTGTTCTTCCTTCTTGCTCTTGTTGGGCTTAACTTTATCCAAGTTAAACTTCTCCAAGGGCAACTGCCGCCGTTGCACTAGCCACCGCGGACGACGACGCAGAAGTGGCCACGAGATTGGCTACCCCCGCCACCACCGCAGTCGGGCCCCCTTCCGGCCCTGTAACCTCGGCTGCCACAACTTGGCTAGCCCCCGCCAACCCAGAGCCCTGAGCCGCAGGCTGCTGGACAACTGCCCACGCCTCTACCAGAGAGGCATCCGCCACCGGCCGTGCGCCAGCCTCACAGCGCACCAACACCTCCCTCAAACCTGCCAACAACGTTTGCACCACCCCCGCGTCCTGTGACCCCTCTACTCCCAGGTACAGGGAACCTGAACCTTGCCCGCCAGAGCTAAACCCCCGATCTACAGGTGCCCCTGCACCCCTAGGCCCACTAACAGAAACCCCATTGTCAAGGACAGGATAGTAAGAAGAGAGGACAAAAAGGTTTTTACCTGGCTGTCGCTGCCCCACCGGACATCCAGCCGTAGGTCCTGCTCCAGGTGCCGCCTCTGGTATCTCGTCCTCATCCAGCTCGACCAATTCTCCCTCCGACAGACTGTCTTGTGAACCCACGGCCTCCCGCCGATCCTCTTCGTTAGGCCGTAGGTCAGGATTCCTCGCTGACAACAAAGGGAAGACACATACCCGAGGGTAAAGAGAGTGCTGCTCACCCCTACAAAGTAGCAAAAGGAAGAGATTCCCCCACATTGGGGTTTTTAGGCAGCGTGCAGTGAAAAAGTCAGGGTTGATGTATAAAAAAAGATGTTTATTGTTAAATGAAAAAACATGACAATCAGGTTAGAACATGAGCTCCAGTGGGGGAACAATTATAAAAACATGGATAGACATTAAGCAAACTAATACTCTCATATCAACAGATGAATATATGGTCTGTCATATAGATGAGAAGATATCCCTGACGCGTTTCAACCCACAAGGGGTCTTCCTCAGGGGGAAAGGTTTGCTGGAAAAACAGAACATCAATGTCATTGGCACAGTAGAGTTGCAAGATAAGCAGGCTCTCAAAGATAGGAGCATACCGTGCCAAAATGTCATATATTTACCACAATAATGTATATCCTTGAGATAAAAGGCGATATTCCCACATGGAGAGCCCTTAGTGAAGAAGACACCATCCACCTTCAGCGGGGTGTGCCAGATTGGTACAGCTCTGATAGAGGCCAAATGGATCTTGAGACGTCAGTAGGCCTTGCAAGAGTTTATAAAAAAATTATAAGAGTAGTACACTGCAGTTTGTAGGCGGCAGTAGGTATGGAGGCATCCATGAGTGATCATTGGTACCATGCGGGGTAGAGATAGGGGATAGGGAATAAAGCCATAAAGTAAGTGTAAAACAAAACAGACAAAAAAGTGAAAAAGTGAAAGACAAAAGTGTGGTGGGGTGAGTGGTGTGAAACATGAAACAAGGAGTGAAGGAGAAGATGTGATGTCCTGTAAAGGGTTAATTGGGTGGAAGGGGGTTGGGTTGGAAAAAGAAAAAGAAAGAGGAAGAGGGAAGAGGAAAAAGATGAGAAAAAGGAAGAAGAAAGACAAGTGAAGGGAGTGGACAGAAGGAGGAAGGGCGGTGAGGGAGGATAGGAGAACAGCCAAAGGAGGAGGGATGGAAAAGAAGCAGAGAGGAAATAGGGGAGAGCAAAAAAGAGAGCGAAAGTGTGAGAACAGGAGAAAAAGAAAAGGACGAGGAGGAGTAAAGAATCAAAACACAAAAGCGTGAAGGGGGCAGGGAGAGGTAGTGAGAAGCAGTGAGTGGATGGGACCAGGAGTCCGGGAAGGGGAGTGGGAGAATGCACAGAGTGTATGCAGCCTAAATGAGTGAAGCAGGGAAAGGAAAAACATAATAAATGTGGGCACTGATGAGGGGCAAAAAATGGAAAAAAGTGATGGATAAGTGTAGGTGGAGGAGAGAGAAGAAAAGGATAGGGGTTGCTGGTGAGGGGAGATGAAGGCAAAGGTGATATGATGTGAAAAGGAAAGAGGAGGAAGTGCAAAAATAAGTGAAAAATGGCTGTAGTCATACCTAAGGGTAGGGAGCAAGAGGATAGTGCCATTTGCTGCCAGTAGTGACGTAATGTCACTAGACTTGGTCCCAGATATTTGATCACAAAAGTAGTGATATTTCAAAGGGGCATTAAAGGCCGAAGGTAAAGATCACCTAGTCTGGGAATGGAAGGCAGCCATTTCAAAGTTTGAAAGGAAGCTATCCAGTCTGGGTGCTAAGCTACCAGGGCAGAGCCAACGCCCTGGAACAGAGTCCATACAGACCGCATGGGAAGATCTCAGTGGGATGCCGTCTTGCTGGGGTGATGATAATGGTATATATCATCTAACAGCCAGCTATATAGAAGGGCAATAAGGGGTAATTGCCGGAAATAAGCCACAGGGGGTGATTGGCGGGAAACCAACCCAACCCGATAGGGTGCCCACATAAAGCCGTGTCCATCCTGGGTGAATGCGGCCGCCATGTCGGCAGGCCGCGTGTGGCGTCCTCGGCGTCCTTGTCGGCCGGGAGACGGCCCGTGACTACGTCATCCCTGACGTAATAACGTGACGTGCGCTCGTCATGCGCACCAGCGGGGCCCCGCGCGTGCGCAATGAGAAGTGCCGTCCAGGGATGTCCAGGGACGCCGCCGACAAGGGGGGCTGGCCGCGATCGGTCGCACGGGACCAGCCCAGGTGCGCCAATCAGCAGGGCAAGGGGAGGGGCACCAGAGCGAAAAAAGTGCTCCAGAGCGCTGCTGTAGAGTGCTCCACAGTGACGACCTCACTGTGCGCCGTACGATCCCGCACCTCCCGCTCCATGTTGTTGCTGCGTCGGGCCCTGGGCCGGGGAAGCCCGCCTGGCCGCAACTCTGGACCGCACTACTTCCAGGTCCCCCCGATGGCGCTGTGTCGCCTCGTCCATCCTGCTCCTCCCTCTCCCATCTGGATTACAGGCCCTGGCCGTTCCTGGTAATTGGCCGTCACCCGCCGAGGCATCTCTCCCTCGCCGAGCCGCCCTCAATGCAGGCGGCGAGCCCGCTGAGGCAGCCGCTCTATGTCTAGTCTCCACCGCGGGGGGTAGGGGACAGGCCTAGTTGAAGCACTGCCCCCCCCGCATTCGCTGTGTGACTGAATTCCCTCCCCCCGCACCGGCCGCAGCAGGCCTCCGCTTAGCCGGCGGTGTCCAAAGGCTCTGCTCCTGCCCCCCACCCTCCCTCTCATTCTCTGGACCCGGGGCTGTAACGCTCAGGAGGCCTTGACCTCCTGGCACATGTAGGAGGAGGAGGGCCGGCGGGCGCACTGGAAGAGGCCTGGCTGGGGGCCTGTAAAAAACTTGCCACCGTCTCCTCCAGCCAGCCTGCGCCGCCGCCTCCTTCCTGAGCCACAATACTACCTCCGCAGGAGCGAGCAGAAAAAAGCTCCCGCTGTGTCCTTTACCCGGCACGAACTGAGCCAACGCGCGCTGGCTCCGCCCCCTATCGCGTCACCATCCCTGCCCAGCAGGCCCGCCTCTAACTTATTCTAGCACGTCGCCCGCGCCTCACTGACCCCCACCCTCATCATGGAGGCCCTCCCCTTAGTGCCTAGCTCCGGGCCTGTACTATCCCAATGATATTGTTAAAGATGCTTTTCAACACTATCTTCATAAAGCTGTAAGGAGTGATAGAGAGGCTAAAGTAGTGGATATTTTACACAGTACGATTTGTCACACAGTTCCATACCCAATATAAGAACATGGAAAGGACCTTCTTAAACACTGGCCCATATTGAGCGAGGATCCTCATCTGAAATCCACACTGACTGATCGACCCTTATTCACATATAGAAGAGCAAAAAATATTAAAGCTCAAATAGCCCCCAGCAAAATAAAACCACTACGTCCTACTGCCAGTGCTCCCCTAATGTTCTTCAACATCAAGGTGCTGTATCAATGTAAGAAACCATTATATCTCATGAGTAAACACATGACACATAGGCAAAAAGAATTTACATGTAAATTTACATGTAAAGGGAAGCAGTACACCATACCTGACTTCTTTACACTACATACTTCAAAGTATGTAGTGTAGTTTGACCTGTCCATGCAGCCTGCTGTATATAGGTCGCACTATACTTACTCTTCGTAAAAGGTTTGGTGCGCATCGGCACTTTGTTGAAAAGGGTCTCGACAAAAATCCCGAGGCATTTCAAGGAGTTTCATAAGCAGTCATCTTCAGTACTACCCATTTGGGTTATAGAGGCCATCCCCGACCATTTTCCCAAAGCTGAACATTATAAGCGGTCAATGGTATAAAGGGGGGGAGGGGTGGGGGGGTTGAAGAGGAGAAAGCTATAGAGGCCCAGAATGTGGACCAGATAATATTATAGTAGAATATTAATTATAATGCCTTCATTTAGGCCTCCAGGCGATAAACTGTGTAGATCCAGTAATTTTCTCTCTCCCATAGCCGCCTCTTAAAGGGCAACGTACAGGTACGTGATTCTGTCTGTACGTGCCCTTCTGCCGCAGTATTTCTGCGTGAGGCAGTCGGGAAGCGGTTAAAGATATGAAGCGCTGGTATTTTTAATAGCAGACGCTATAAATAGAAATTGAGTTTGTCTGAAGCTGTAGTTTAGCTCAGACTGATTATGTTGTAAATTCTGGTTCTGTTCCAGCTCGGCTGGTTGTGTGGTTTTCCCCTTGGCCTAGGGATGGCACCCTTGTAGTTGGCCAAGGTTGGAAATTGCAACAAGCTGGGTGTATTGAGTGCCTCTTTGCCCGGAAACAGACAGTGGATGTGGTGGTCTACCCACTGTGCATTCTTGGAGAGGGTACTAAAGGGACAGACCCCGTTACAAGGTGTGTTCCGACCTGATGGCCCTCCTGGCCTAAGGTGTGCTGCTGCCTTCTAAATTGTCTCGAGGCCGGCTGGCCCGAGGCTTTGCTACTGGAGGGTAGGCCCAGAAGTCTTGGGGCCTACCGATCTACAGGTGGTCCTGTGCTATCTTGCCTGCGGGAAGAAGGCAAGTGACTGAAGGATCCAGGGGAGGATTTTTCAGAGAGAGGACAGAGCAACAAGGCCGGTATCTCTAGAAGAGCCTGGAGACTCAGTTGGAGGAAGCATCCCGGGTCACCTGCCACTCAGTATCGCTGGTTCAGCTGAAAGAAACTGGTACTGTGTGATTGTTCTTTGACATTGCAAAAAGTTGCTTGTTACCTAATCCTGTGGCAGAGGATTGTGTAATGGTTCTACTAATTCTTCAAGTCTGTGGCATGACCGAGCATCGCATCGGCTGCTAGGTCGGTGAGAGAGGCCTATCCTGTGGTTGCTGGATCCAGTTGTCCTCTGGATCAAGAAGTATCCCTGACTCGCAATTGAGAGGTACCTAATCCCCCAAAACCCTCCATTCCTCTATTGGAATGTATTTTGTGAATAAAGCATTGCAAAATGAGACTATGTGTCGGAGGTGAAATCTATGAGAAAAATCTTTAATCTGAAAACTATGACAGACAAGGTGGAACAGTGAAGGAACGGTAAGCCCAATCAAATACCAGCAGCACCTTCAGGGGTAAATGGAATGAATTTAACAGTAGGCCATAGTGTGCATGAAACATTGGCCAGTACCCCAAAGGGATGCTTGGAGTGAAGATAGACACTTAGAAAGGTGTATGCATGTAATAAAGTATATGTTTTATTGAAAGAAAAATGTACAAAATATAAAGAAGTATAAATGCTGAATGGGGTTCAGTATGTTTACATACAAAGATAGAATAGGTTGATACAGTTATTAACATGTCAACAGCAAAAACATACAAAGCGTTGTGACAATAATAAGAACTTGCTTGGTACATATGGTAAGGATGATGCCAACATGTTTCGGACTCTGGTCCTTTGTCAAGGCAACTAGATATCCTTTAGATTCCCATCTAGGTATGTGAGGAATCATAGGGTTAATATAGATTAAATACAACGTATTATACTGTCAAATATACATTGCTAGACACGAAATAGTGTGGTAAGTAAAATGTAAGAGAGGTACTCACATGTACTGCCAATGTTTATTTATATGCCACAAGGGGGAGCCACTAAGCGTGGTATCCTGAAGTATCAAAGGAGGTATGTTTAGTAAAAACAAGATAGACTTGACCACATTGATGTGGAAAGCTTGCTGAGAAACCCTCAAAGGCTACAAGGTCCAAATACAGGGCTTGGGCGGAAGGCCCAGGTCCTGTGTCAGGCAAAGTTGGCCAAACAGTGTATAACTGTGAAAATAAAGTATAAGGGTATAATGAGAATGGGTTGTCTTGAGGTACATGTACAACCAAACAAAAAGCCATGTATTTACCTGAGTAAAGATCGTTGACAATGAAGGAACAGTCAGCTCTGAGTGATCAGCAGCATGTACTGAAGCCAAAAGATAGGAGGTGTATATATGGTCAGGAAATGAAGATCAGCTGGGTAGGGGTGTGGGTACTCAGCTGAAACCATTGCGCTGATTGGCTGGTTTGTCTGAAGGGAAAGAGCGCCAAGAGCGCCAAGGTGTGTTTCCTGTTGTGGACCTCTGACGGGGCGGCGCCGGGCGCGGCCGCGTCATCACGGCGGGGTCACGTCCGGCGTCGTGACGTCACCGACGCGGGAAAAGAGCCGCCGGCGTCCTGGTGCGCTCCAGGCTGGAGCGCAAACAGGAAGCGGACATGATGGAAGGTCCGGTTTAACAGCGGAAGGTTGGCGCATGCGCAGAAACAAAGTCGCGCATGCTTGCCAAGTCTTACCCGCGCCGGGTATTCACAAACTCCAGTTTCAAAGCCCTCGAGATAAGGTTTAAAATTAAAAGCCTCGTTGAGGCCAGGGGGTAAGGTGGCATTCAGATGAAAAATCCATCGAAGTTCGCTCTGTAAAAGCGCTTTATTGTAATCACCCCCTCGAACTGGGGGTGGGATATGATCTAAGGCTTTGAATGAGATTTTTGGGGTAGTGTCTGGGTGAACAGTAAAGGAATGTCGTCCCAATGGTAAATCGGGATCTCTTTGATTTATACTGGTGATGTGGCCATATATCCGTTTCCAAAAAGGTAGTTTGGTCTTACCCACATAGAAGCACCCACATTCACATTCCAAAAGGTAGACAATGCCGATTGAGCGGCAGTTCACATAATGTTTGGGAAAAAAAAAAAAACGTTGACCATTTGTAGGTTGGATTTAGATAGATATTTACAATAATTGCAATTGCCACATGGAAATGTACCCTTTAGTTGTCTCTGGGATTTATTACTACTTTTGTATTCACTAGTAAAAGGTCTCGGAGAGATGAGCACTCGACAAGTGGGAGCCATTGAAAGAGAAGAAATTATGGGTTAAGATAAATTTGAGTGCTCTAATTATGAATAGAGACAACTCATGAGGGTATAAGTTGGCGTTGGACAAAGTATGTTGAATGGCTGTGAGTCCTAAAGAGTGGGGTATAGAACTGTAAAGGGCCTCGACGTCGATGGCGACCAATACAGTGTCGGCATCGACATGGAGGTCCGAGAGGCCTTGAAGTAAGTGTGTGGTATCCCGTATGTATGAAGGTAATGCCTGTACTAAAGGCTGTAGTAATTTATCTATATAACGGCTCAAATTGTCCGTAAGGCAGCCCCGTCCGGAGACGATGGGTCTACCTGGTGGTCTGGGAAGGTTTTTATGTACCTTAGGTAAGGCATAGAAGGTTGCTTCTCTCGGGAATTTGGTCCTAATATAATCTGTAGTGGGTTTGTCAATGATGTGTTGTCTAGAGGCATCATCAACAAGCGTGTATAGTTCCTGTTGAAACAACCTGATTGATGTACTGGGAATTGTGGCATACCATTCACGGTTACGTAGTATATTAAGACACATCTCGAGGTAATCTACTTTGTCTAGGACAACAATATTTCCGCCCTTGTCCGCCGGTTTGATCACTATAGATGGGTTGGTTTTCAGGTCTTGTAGGGCCAAGTGTTGGTTATATGTAAAGTTTTTGTTTTTAAAGTGGGTGGGAGAGGTTTTGAGGTGTCGTATTTCGTTGGTCACTGACTGTAAAAAAAGTGCAGCGCGTGGATTAGTACTAGGTGAAGGAAAGAAACTAGATTTTTTCTTAAGGGAAATGTGATGAGGAGGATGTAAAGAGTGGGTGAATGTGTCATCCTCAAAGTTATTGAGGAGGTATTCTAAATCAAATCTGGTGGGTTGTTTTCCTCGAGAAGCTCAATCCACATCGTCACTCGAAAAATTTGGTGTGCGTCCACGTTTGGGTTTGCGTGAGCCCAGGGGGAGATTGGGTTTGTGGGGTGGGTGGGCAAAGGTGTGGGTCTTGTCAGTGGTGGAACGAGAAATGGGTACCTTGGAACCAGGTCGTGTGGAAATATTGGAACGAGTTGTGCGATTAGTATCGTTCCATTTATATGCACGTTCTTCATGAAAGGCTTTCTTGTCACGAAAGAATTTTTTATCCTTCTGTGCAAGAATGTCATGATTGAATTTGTCAAAACGGGTTTTTAACTGTTCGTCTAGTGAGATGTAGAGAGGGTGTGTCTGAAATTGCTCGAGCTGTGTGTTGATCAGTTCGAGTTTAATATCTAAAGCAGTCATTTGGGATTCATATTCAACAATAAGTAATTTCATGAGTTCATTGGAACAATGTTTCAGGACATTCTCCCAGGAGACTTTAAAGTCCGGGCGGATGTCCTGAAAGGTAGGAAAGATTTGTACCCGAAGGCCAAAGGGATTGATATCATGGGCAATGTATTCTTTAAAGGATTTAATATGCCAGAAGAGAGAAGCTTTCTTTTGGACTGTGTGTGTAAGGTTGAGAAAGGTATACTTGAGTTGTGACTGAACGTATTCGTTAGACTCAAAGTTGTGCATGGTATTGGACATGCGTGTGTCCCATTCGTCTCCAAGATACAGAGCCATATTGAAACAGGAGTGAAGAAATATGTATAATGAGATACAATAGCAATGATATATGGCTGTATAAAATATATAGGCATGCAGTACAAGGAAGTGTAGTTATTAATTTCTAGAGTCTCTATAAAGGGTTGTGCCCTGTCAAGGGGTAATAGAGGAGGTAGGGTATAACCTAAACTTGCCCGGTAGGGGATTTGGATGGGGTAACCATCAAAGCGATAAAGAAAAGATTTGCGTTGGGCAAGTAGGTGGAAATACAGGTGGTCTATCGCATCCCAAGTAGTAAATGGAATGAATTTAACAACGTTTTTTTCCCAAACATTATGTGAACTGCCGCTCAATCGGCATTGTCTACCTTTTGGAATGTGAATGTGGGTGCTTCTATGTGGGTAAGACCAAACTACCTTTTTGGAAACGGATATATGGCCACATCACCAGTATAAATCAAAGAGATCCCGATTTACCATTGGGACGACATTCCTTTACTGTTCACCCAGACACTACCCCCAGTTCGAGGGGGTGATTACAATAAAGCGCTTTTACAGAGCGAACTTCGATGGATTTTTCATCTGAATGCCACCTTACCCCCTGGCCTCAACGAGGCTTTTAATTTTAAACCTTATCTCGAGGGCTTTGAAACTGGAGTTTGTGAATTAGATCTATAGTTCCGTCCCCCACAACAAGCACCCATATAAATCTCCGCTATTACATGTATTATATACTGTGTCTGCTAAACATGCGTTCTGTCCCTCCGATCCAATGCCATATACTACAAATGACTTTAACTTTGAACAATATCTACAATATTAGTGCTGCACATATTCTCCCATGTTTATTTGCCATTTGTCACCTAACAGGTTTACATATACTATTCTAGCTTGCTTCCCCTCACTGCACTACCCGGCGCGGGTAAGACTTGGCAAGCATGCGCGACTTTGTTTCTGCGCATGCGCCAACCTTCCGCTGTTAAACCGGACCTTCCATCATGTCCGCTTCCTGTTTGCGCTCCAGCCTGGAGCGCACCAGGACGCCGGCGGCTCTTTTCCCGCGTCGGTGACGTCACGACGCCGGACGTGACCCCGCCGTGATGACGCGGCCGCGCCCGGCGCCGCCCCGTCAGAGGTCCACAACAGGAAACACACCTTGGCGCTCTTGGCGCTCTTTCCCTTCAGACAAACCAGCCAATCAGCGCAATGGTTTCAGCTGAGTACCCACACCCCTACCCAGCTGATCTTCATTTCCTGACCATATATACACCTCCTATCTTTTGGCTTCAGTACATGCTGCTGATCACTCAGAGCTGACTGTTCCTTCATTGTCAACGATCTTTACTCAGGTAAATACATGGCTTTTTGTTTGGTTGTACATGTACCTCAAGACAACCCATTCTCATTATACCCTTATACTTTATTTTCACAGTTATACACTGTTTGGCCAACTTTGCCTGACACAGGACCTGGGCCTTCCGCCCAAGCCCTGTATTTGGACCTTGTAGCCTTTGAGGGTTTCTCAGCAAGCTTTCCACATCAATGTGGTCAAGTCTATCACTTGATACTTCAGGATACCACGCTTAGTGGCTCCCCCTTGTGGCATATAAATAAACATTGGCAGTACATGTGAGTACCTCTCTTACATTTTACTTACCACACTATTTCGTGTCTAGCAATGTATATTTGACAGTATAATACGTTGTATTTAATCTATATTAACCCTATGATTCCTCACATACCTAGATGGGAATCTAAAGGATATCTAGTTGCCTTGACAAAGGACCAGAGTCCGAAACATGTTGGCATCGTCCTTACCATATGTACCAAGCAAGTTCTTATTATTGTCACAACGCTTTGTATGTTTTTGCTGTTGACATGTTAATAACTTTATATATTGTAGCTTATTATCCAATTAATTTTATTTCAATAAAACATATACTTTATTACATGCATACACCTTTCTAAGTGTCTATCTTCACTCCAAGCATCCCTTTGGGGTACTGGCCAATGTTTCATGCACACTATGGCCTATTGTTAAATTCATTCCATTTACTACTTGGGATGCGATAGACCACCTGTATTTCCATATATATGTTCCCATGGTTACCCTCTCTGTTATTATTTATTATAGCCACTCAGTATCCCTGTTACATTGTTACATAGTAGTGTGTGTATATATATATATATATATATATATATATATATATATATATATATATATATATACAGGCCCGGACTGGAACAAAAAATAGGCCCGGGCATTTTGGATTGAGCAGCCCATGACATGATAACTGGCCCCTTCCCTACTCTCCACCCTGACAGATCCCCTGAGAGAGGGGAACCCAGCAGAGGTGTGGGGGGGGGGGGTGGGACCAGGAAAGAGCATGGGGGGATGGAGAGCACAGGGAAGAACCTTGAGAACAGCGGAGGGGCAGCGGAGAACATGGGGGGAGGTGGAGAGCACAGGGTGGCAACAGAGAGCATGGGGGAGGTGGAGAGCACAGGGAGGGCGGTGAAGGGCACAGGGGGGCTGGTGGAGGGCATGGGGGAGATGAAGAGCACAGGGAGGGTGGTGGAGAGCACAGGGGGTGGTGGAGAGCATTGGGGGGAGATGGAGAGTACAGGGAGGGAGGAGGAGAGCATGGGGGGAGGTGGAGAACAAAGGGGGGCTGGTGGAGAGCATGGGGGTGGTGGAGAGCACAGGGAGGGTGGTGGAGAGCATGGGGGGAGATGGAGAGCACAGACGGGCTGGTGGAGAGCATGGGGGAGATGGAGAGCACAGGGAGGGCGGTGGAGAGCACAGAGGGGCTGGTGGAGAGCATGGGGGGAGATGGAGAGCACAGGGAGGGCGGCAGAAAGCATTGGGGGAGTTGGAGAACACAGGGGGGCTGGTGGAGAGCATGGGGGGTCGTGGAGAGCACAGGGAGGGCGGTGGAGAGCATGGGGGGAGGTGGAGAACACAGGGGGGCTGGTGGAGAGCATGGGGGAGATGGAGAGCACAGGGAGGGCGGTGGAGAGCACAGAGGGGCTGGTGGAAAGCATGGGGGGAGATGGAGAGCACAGGGAGGGCGGCGGAAAGCATTGGGGGAGGTGGAGAACACAGGGGGGCTGGTGGAGAGCATGGGGGGTGGTGGAGAGCACAGGGAGGGCGGTGGAGAGCATGGGGGAGGTGGAGAACACAGGGGGGCTGGTGGAGTGCATGGGGGAGGTGGAGAGCACAGGGGGGCTGGTGGAGAGCATGGGGGGAGATAGAGAACACAGGGAGGGTGGTGAAGGGCACAGGGAGGGCAGTGGAGGGCATAAGGGAGGTGGAGAACACAGGGGGGATGGTGGAGGGTGGAGAACACAGGGGGGATGGTGGAGAGCATGGGAGGAGGTGGAGAGCACAGGGGGGCTGGTGGAGAGCATGGGGGGAGATGGAGATCACAGGGAGGGCAGCAGAGAGCATGGGATAGATGGAGAGCACAGGGGGGCTGGTGGCGAGCATGGGGGAGATGGAGAGCACAGGTAGGGGGTGGAGAGCACAGGGGGGCTAGTGGAGAGCATGGGGGAAGATGGAGAGCACAGGAAGGGCAGCAAAGAGCATGGGGGGAGATGGAGAGCACAAGGAGGACGGTGGAGAGACACAGGGGGGGAGATGGAGAGCACAGGGAGGGCGGCAGAGAGCATGGGGGTGGCGGAGAGCATGGGGAGGTGGAGAACACAGGGATCTGGTGGAGAGCACAGGGAGGGTGGTGTAGAGCACAGGGAGGGTGGTGTAGAGCACAGGGAGGGTGGTGGAGAGAACAGGGAGGGTGGTGGAGAGCACAGGGGAGGTAGAGAACACAGGGGGGCTGGTGGCGAGCATGGAGGGAGGTGGAGAGCATGGAGAGGGCAGCAGAGAGCATGGGGGAGATGGAGAGCACAGGGAGGGCAGTAGAGAGCATGGGGGGAGATAGAGAGCACAGGGAGGGCGGTGGAGAGCGCAGGGAGGCTGGTGGAGAGCATAGGGGGATATGGAGAGCACAGGGAGGGCAACGGAGAGCATGGGGGAGGTGGAGAGCACAGGGAGGGTGGCAGAGAGCATGGGGGGGTGGAGAACACAGAGGGGCTGGTGGAGAGCATGGGGGAAGGTAGAGAGCACAGGGAGGGCGGTGGAGAGCACAGGGAGGGTGGTGGAGAGCACAGGGGAGGTGGAGAACACGGGGGGGCTGGTGGTGAGCATGGGGGGAGGTAGAGATTACAGAGGGGCTGGTGGAGAGCACAGGGAGGGCGGTGGAGAGCATGGGGGGAGGTGGAGAACACAGGGGGGATGGTGGAGAGCATGGGGGGTGGAGAGCACAGGGGGGCTGGTGGAGACCATGGGGGAGGTGGAGAACACAGGGGGGCTGGTGGAGAGCATGGGGGAGGTGGAGAGCGCAGGGGGGCTGGTGGAGAGCATGGGGGAGTTGGAGAACACAGGGGGGCTGGTGGAGAGCATGGGGTAAGGTCGAGAGCACAGGGGGGCTGGTGGAGAGCATGGGGGGAGATGGAGAACACAGGGGGGCTGGTGGAGAGCATGGGGAAGGTGAAGAACACAGGGGGGCTGGTGGAGAGCATGGGGGAGGTGGAGAACACAGGGGGGCTGGTGGAGAGCATGGGGGGAGGTGGAGGGCACAGGGGGGCTGGTGGAGAGCATGGGGGAGGTGGAGAGCACAGAGGGGCTGGTGGAGAGCACGGGGGCTGGTGGAGAGCATGGGGGAAGATGGAGAGCACAGAGGGGCTAGTGGTGAGCACATGGGGGGCTGGTGGAGAGCACAGGGGGCTGGTGGAGAGCACAGGGGGGCTGGTGGAAAGCATGGGGGAATATGGAGAGCACAGGGGGGCTGGTGGAGAGCACATGGGGGATGTGGAGAGCACAGGGGGGAAGCAGAGAGCATAGGGGGATATGAGCAGAGCATGGGGGGTGGCAGAGAGCACAGGGGGAGGTGAAGCGCACTGGGGGGGCAGAGAGCATGGGGGGTGGCAGAGAGAATGGGGGAGCTGGAGCGCACTGGGGGGGTGGCAGAAAGCATGAGCAGGCAAAGAGTATGGGTGGTGTGGAGGGGGGGGGGGGGGGGCAGCAGAAATAAGCAGGATAGGAGGAGTGGTGGGGGCGGCTGCATATAGAACAATCATTCTCTCCATCTTCCTCCTGCAGTCTCCTGCTTCTCCTCTACCTCTCACAGGCATTCCGATACTGCAGGAGGAAGATGGAGAGAATGATTGTTCTATATGCAGCCGCCCACCACCGCTCCTCCTATCCAGGTTACAGAGGGATGAGCGCAGAGCACGGGGCTGCACTCACGTTTTCTGTTATCCGGTGTACTATCATTAGCCGTCCCCCATCACGAAGTGTCTGCTGTGAACTGCGCATGCGCAGTGCACAGGACACCCATATTCCGAAAATTGACGAGGATGAACGGCGCCTGCACCGTGAGTCCACTTTCAAGCCCCCCCATCCAAGTGGACATAGAGTTAGAATATAAAAGAGCCGAACACAGCGAAGGCCGGGCCCTGTAAGTTTGACTAACCCTATGTCCGCTTGGATGGTGGGGGCTTCACCTCGACTCACGGCGCAGGCGCCGTTAATCTTCCGACAATTTCCGAAAATCTTCATGCTCCGTACTGCGCATGCGCAGTACACTTCGGACACCTGGTGACAGCCGGACACTTCATGACAGAACACCAGCTTCAAATTGTCAGGACTCAGCAGCAGGTGTCTGCTTTGGCTCCTCCCCCTTCACAGTCACGCCCCCTGGTACCAATGGCTGACCTATACAGGCAGCCGCGGAGAGGCCGAAGGCTTCTGATCTAGCTCCACCCCCTCTATGTTTACGTGCCCCCGGCGCCGATGGGCTGAGTTTAACTGGCAGTTGGGCGGCTACAGAGAGGCTGCATGAGCGGCGCGGGCTCAAAGAGCCTTGTGTCCTTCATGGACTTGCAGCCTGGCGGCCCCAGTGCCCGGTTTGCCCTATTGCCAATCCGGCCTGTATGTGTGTATATATATATATATATGTAGCGATACCCCCAGTTAAGAGGGCCGCTGGTTTGTTTTGGGTCCCTGAGTACAGCTCCACCAACCCCCGGCAATTTGCTCTACCCGCTCTGGCACAGTTAGTCAAGGGGTATGTATCTATGCACATATAAACATCACTTATACTCTAAGTGTAATGGGTATGAACTCACAAGCAGACTGCTGAAATAAGAATAACTGGCTTTACTTTGTCAGTAAGGAAAAGAAATAGTAACATGCATTTAAACATATGACTTACAATACTTTAGCAGGTCCCTGCAATATGCACTTTAACATGTACACATATATGTATCAAACTAGCAATGGGGAACGGAGCGCCAAATGTAGCGACCGTCTGCTATGCACCCCTGAGGTGCAATAAATCTATCTGCGCCTACCTAACGGACCAGGCCTGATCCCTAGCAATAGAGCTCAGTCCTTGAATAAGTACAGTATTCTTCACCGGCAATAGATCTGTAGAGGTGGTGCACATGTAGCTTTAAATGGTATACTTGTAATCCACAAAAAGTAACATCTGCTGCTCTGAGGTAAATTGTGCCTTGGCAGTTCAATAGGCATGAGAGTGTGTATATCAATGCAGGATGAGCCTTTCAGCTCTCTCACCAATCCTGGGGTACCGTCCTCAGCTCCGGTCCCTCCAATGGCGGCTCCGGTCTCCTCAGTCACAGCCCCTGCGCTCCGGTCCTCACTCCGACCGACCGACTGTAGGGAAGAGTCTCCGCTCCGCTGCTGCCGACTCTGAGGGATGAGAGTCTCACTCCATCTGCTGCAAGGCCCAGGCTTCAGGCCTTCAGCAGATCCGGTCCGCACAGGTGTCTCCTCAGGAACCAGTCTCCGCGTCACCAGCTCAGTCAGAAGAGGCGTCCCAGTCAGACGCGGCATCAGAAGAGGAAGAGGCGGTCTCTCCTCCTCCTTTTTATCACCTCCCCCAGAAGCCTCTCGGGCGGAAACAAACAGCCCGAGAGCCTGGGGAATCATGGGGGATGTAGTCTCTTCCCCTAAAAGGGGTACGACCCCGAGTCTCCCAAAGCTTACCTTTCTGCGGAAAACAACACGTTCACATAACTTAGCAGAGGAGCCTGATAAGATGGGGAGCTCTGAGGTCACTTCAGATGAGAGTCTCACTCAGGGCTTTCATTCTGCTGCAAGTTCCTCTGAACTTTCTCCATCTTGGGGAAAGTTAACCCTTTCAGCTCTGGATCCTCCTCTGGGCTTGGAGGCTCTCAGGACCTTCAGGTCTGTAACAAAATCATTCGCCGCAACATCTCTGATGGAAACGAGTAGAGACCAGGGGTATCAGCACAGGTGTCTGGGTTCCTCACATCTTCCTTCTTCCTCTTTAGAACCAGTCCATCCGCAAGTCACCAGCTCAGTCAGAAGTGAGTGGGATTCCTATTGCCATGCGGTCGTCCCCCAGGTAGGTTAGGGTTTTCTCAGTCCCCTTCACAATTCTGACGCGGCATCAGATGATAGGCTCTGATCTCCATCTATCAGAAGAGGTAACAGTTCACGTCTCTGCTCCAGGTCTCTCCTCCTCCTTTGTTTCGGGCCCCCCTTTTGGATCACCTGTGCCCTGTCCAGAAGCCTCTTTTTTACTTGCTTCACTCTCCAAATGCATAATTTTCCCCCTCTTAGTCGGGCGGAAACAAAGTCTTGGCTCTAAGGCAGCTCCCTAGAGAGAATCAGCCCTCAAAGTCCCTTCCCCGAGCGGGTGGTCCTCCCTGAAAAACATGGTTTTCTCTGTGGCCCCTGTCCAGCCTGGGAATCATGGGGGATGTAGTCTCTTCCCCTAAAAGGGGTACGACCTACACTCACTCCATCAGCTGCAAGGCCCAGGGCTTCAGGCCTTTCAGAAGATCCGGTCACTCCCCCTGGGGTTACGACCCCGACTTTGAATCTTTGGTCCCAAGGACAGTGTTCAACTTCAGTGTGGGTGACTGTTTTTATATCTGTGCCCAGAAGAGTTGACTGGGGTTCGCCCTCCACCAACTGAAGCAGTGGATGGGTCCAGCGGCGCAGGCGCCGTTAATCTTCCGACAATTTCCGAAAATCTTCACACGGTCCCCAGGCTGTAGGTCCTGTACTCTAACTTTCAAATCAAAGTTCCTCTTGTTTCGGGCCCCCCTCTGGTCGGAGGCCGCTTGAGCTTTCTCATAAGCCGTGCCTCAGTCTGTCCACATATCCTTTGTGGGAAGCAGCAGAGGCATGGTCTAAAGAAATGCCGAAGGCCAAATCACTGGCAATCTTGCTTCTCTCCCAAACATAAGTCGGTAAGGAGAGAAACCTGTCACATCACTTGTGGTGCAATTGTAGGCATGCACCAGAGCTGATATGTGTTGACTCCAAATGTTGCTTTTCTCTGTTTCCAAAGTTCCCAACAACAGCCATGTTGAACTTTCAGGCTGGGCATCACCTTGAGGGTGATATGGTGAGTTCTAGTCTTCTCTACTCCCAGAGAATCTAGTCTTCAGAGAAATCAATGCATAACCAGATCCATTGGGCCTTGACTCTGTAGGTGGCCCATTGGGGCAGCTTGATGGGGTAAAGTCTTTCTCTGAATGCATCTTGCACAGGAATGGCAATACTCCTCCACTTCGGCCCTCATGCAGGGCCAATAAAACCGGTCTCTGACAAGTTGGAAGGTTCTCTCTGCTCCCAAGTGACCATGCTGGTCATGTAGGGCAATCAGCACAGTCTCTCGAGTGCTTTTCTGGGAGAAACAAAACTGCCACTTGTCTTCTTGGGCCTCAGAGGGGCCCCTTCGGTAGACTACCCCCTGATGCACCTGTAACTTGTCCAACTCTCTCCTCAGTAGGCCGGGCTTCTTTAGAAGGGTGAAGGCGAAGTCCCTCTGGACTCTTGTCCTCCAGGGCTTCCAGGACCAATTTCCCCATGGGGTCTTCCAATTGGTCACACCTTAGCTCTTTCTTGGACAGCCTCGGTAGACACTCTTCTTCTAATTGAGTTACTCCACAGTAACACTTTGGGACTCCCACTGTGGTAACTCCTACCTCTTCAGCTCTGGATCCTCCTCTGGCTTGGAGTTCAGCCCCCTGACAAAGGGCTCACACTCCTTCTGGTGCCACTTGGGTCCAGTCTTCCCAATCATCAGCTATGACATGGGATCTTCAGGACAGGGCATCTGCATCCCTATTTCCAGCCCCTGGTCTGTACTTGAGGCTGAAATTGAATCCAGACAACGCCGCCAACCATCTGTGTCCAGTTGCATCCAGCTTGGCGGTGGTGAATAGATATGTCAAGGGGTTGTTATCTGTCTTTACAGTAAACTCAGCCCCATACAGATAGTCTCTCAGTTTGTCAACAACTGCCCATTTGAGGGCTAAGAACTCCAACTTGTGGGTGGGATAGTTCTTCTCGGAGGGGGTCAGGCTCCGGCTCACATAAGCCACTGGTCGTAGCTGGTCTTCGTACTCCTGGTAGAGTACCGTAAACATCTTCTCCTTCACCCGTCCCCTTCACTTCTGACCAACCAACTGGGACAGCAGGACTCACCTGTCCCAGCAGCATCCTGGCAGGGATCTCCACGGGCCGCTCCGTGGGGTTCCTCACACTGACAGGGACTCTTCCTCTGGCCTTCTTCAGGTCCTTCAGTGAAATTACTTCTGGTATCACCTCCAGACCTGAGTGACCCTCCATTGGGTCGGGTTCCAACATTACAAAGGGGCCAGGCTCACCTCTCCAGGCGCATGCGCAGTACACTTCGGGGGGTTCTCGTTTAGGAGTACACCTTGGTTGAGGATCCCTGGGTTCCTTCCGAGGGGTCTGATCTCCTCTTCTCTTTCCGTTATTCTTCTTGGAGCTCACTGGTGACAGCCGGACACTTCATGACAGAACAATCCTTTTTGCTTGTCTTCAGATTGCGTATGGCCTCTAAGGCAGGCCCCTTTAGGCAGCTTCAAATTGTCAGGACTCAGCAGCAGGTGTCTGCTTTGGCTCCTCCCCTTCACAATCACGCCCCCTGGTACCAATGGCTGACCTATACGGGCAGCCGCGGAGAGGCCGAAGGCTTCTGATCTAGCTCCACCCCCGATGGGCTGAGTTTAACTGGCAGTTGGGCGGCTACAGAGAGGCTGCATGAGCGGCGCGGGCTCAAAGAGCCTTGTGTCCTTCATGGACTTGCAGCCTGGCGGCCCCAGTGCCCGGTTTGCCCTATTGCCAATCCGGCCTGTATGTGTGTATATATATATATATATATATTTATATATGTACACACATTCAAAGATGGCCCCCAGCAAAGCCTAAAAAAGGAGCACACCGCCCGCTGACCCTGTACCCGGAAGTGACGTCAACTTGGAGTGTCTCTGTGTACCGCTGATTGTCGTCCCAGCTTTTTAGAAGCAATTGGAGCCACCGGTGTGGCCGGATCACGGACAGCTACTACCAGACACCAGACATGAACCCGGGACAGTGCAGATTTTCCACATCCATATATACTATTGCTGGAATTTACTGCTCATTTGTGAGTGCTTCCATTTTTTATTTCATTCATTAAATGTCTTATTGCTACACTAATGCCACGTAGCACGATCTGACTTTTAGTCCGGATTATTATGGCCTGCCGGACAATCCGCTGGGCTTTCCAGAGGAGGTCCGCCAGACTTTCCGATCGTGTGGACTTGCCCACACATGCCCGGACTTTTCCGGCGGACAATACGCTGGAGTTTTGGCGGAAGTCCACAGCACTTTTGAAATGAACGGACTTGCCGACACAAGTAGTAAAGTCTGTTCATTTATAACGTGACTCCAGGTAGACGGGACTAGCGAAGGAAGTCACTGCCGCCGCCTCGATCGGCGACATTGACACCTCGCAAGCCCCGTCACCTGGTATGGATTTAAAGGGGAATCCCTACGCCGAAAAAATGGCGTGGGGGTCCCCTCAAATCCATCTCAGACCCTTATCTGAGAACGCAGCCCGGCCGGTCAGGAAAGGGGGTGGGGACGAGCGACCGCCCCCTTCCTGAGCCGTACCAGGCCACGTGTCCTCAACATGGGGGGGTGCCTTGGGGAAAGGGGGGCCCTGCGGCCCCCCCCACCTCAAAGCACCTTGTCCCCATGTTGATGAGGACAAGGGCCTCTTCCCGATAACCCTGGCCGTTGGTTGAAGGGGCTATGGGCGGGGGGCTTATCGGAATCCGGGAGCCCCCTTTAATAAGGGGGCCCCCAGATACCGGCCGCCCACCCTATGTGAATGAGTATGGGGTACGATGTACCTCTACCCATTCACCTAAGGGAAAAAAGTGTAAATAAAAAACAACACAATTTTTAAAAATACTTTATTGCACAGCTCCGGGGGTCTTCTGCCGACTTCGGGGGTCTTCTGTTCTTCTGGCTGGGCCTCCACTTTCTTATTCCAGCTCTTTTACTAGCGGTGGCCCGGGCTTCTGTCGCCGTCGCTGTCGTCGCCGCCTGCTCCTTCTTCCTCTTCTTCTTCTTTCTTCATCCGATGTTGACACGTCGCTGTCTCCGCTTGCAATGGCCCAGACGTGTTGCGTTGCCAGTTATATAGGGACAAGGGGCGGGGCCACCGGCTCATCTCACATGGTGACCCCGCCCACTTATGGTGTCACAGTCCCAGCATCCTCCGGGACTGTGACATCATTAAAGGGGGCTCCCGGATTCCGATAAGCCCCCCGCTTGCAGACCCCGACAACCAACGGCCATGGTTGTCGGGAAGAGGCCCTTGTCCTCATCAACATGAGGACAAGGTGCTTTGGGGTGGGGGGGCCGCAGGGCCCCCCTTTCCCCAGGGCACCCCCCCCCCATGTTGAGGGCATGTGACCTGGTACGGCTAAGGAGGGGGGGCACTCGCTCGTCCCCACCCCCTTTCCTGACCGGCCAGGCTGCATGCTCAGATAAGGGTCTGATATGGATTTGGGGGTGTTTTTTTTGGCGTAGGGATTCCCCTTTAAATACATACCAGGTGACGGAGCTAGCGAGGTGTCAATCTCGTCGAGCGGGGCAGCGGCATTGACTTCCTTCCGATAGTCCCGTCTACCTGGAGTCATTCAAAATGTGTGTCGGCAAGTCCGTTCGTTTCAAAAGTCCCGCGGACTAGCACACAAACGGCCGGATTGTCCGCCGGACTGCCGAGTCCGGCGGACAATTTTAAGTCAAAACTTCGAACTAAGTCTGCCGGACATTTGGGAAGAAAATCCAGCCAGAAAGTCCGATCATGTGTACGCAGCATTAGAAGGCGCTGCTTTTTTTTCCTCCCAACTAAATAGTGTATCCCAGCAGCCAAAGAAACTCCTGCTGATTGGCTGAGACAACTTATTTACCCATCACCTGAATTCACTGAAAATCCATCATCCTAATGCCAAAGGAAACAGTGCCACCCATTGACAGAAGAGAGAGACTACAAATTAAACTTGGACTTAGGACAGAAATCAGTGGATCAACTACCAATTAACCAGGCTAGTTACCACCTAGCACAACTAGATTTATTAGCAGCCCTGTTTAGGACTAGGGATGGACTAGGGATGGGTCGATGGGACCCCTGTTTGGTTCGCAGCAGAATAATGAACCCCATTAAAGTCAATGAGACCTGAACGCCAAAAAATCAAAAGTGCCCATTTTGAAGGCTTATATGCAAGTAACTGGGCATACAATGGTTACAGGGGTCCGGGTCCTGTATCAATGAAAAAAAAAGTTTGTGAAAAACGTAATTTTTAAATGAGCAGTGTTTTTTTGATTTTTAAAGTGAAAGCATAAAAATGAAAAATTTGTTCCAATATAGTGCCTGGGGGGTCCCCTTAGTCTACCTGTAAAGTGGCAGATCTGTGTGTACCATGTCTAGAATGTGATGCAGCAATGATTGCATTTTTAAAGCCAAAATAAATGAAATTTTCCCTGCAAGCTGCCTTTATTTTGCTCAGCAACAGCTGGGGAGCCAGTGTGTATGATGAGGCCACAATGTAGTGCACTGGGAACAAAATTAGAGATTGTTTGGATACATTCTGGTGTCCCTTTGGCTTTGGATAGAAGTAACGGGTGCGTAAAAATTGGTCTTTGGGTGTCGGTGGCGCCTTCCCACCATAACCCTATACAGGTAATCTTGATGAAAGCAAGAATTGGCCTTGCTGTAAAAAATTGCAATGATATGCACCTGTCAAACAGGTGCTGAAAAATTGGTCTTTGGGTGTTAATTGTGCACATGAAACCTATAACAAAAACATTCTTACAGATGAAATGATTGAACACCCTCAAAGCTAGGCAACCTCGAAGTCCTGGAGAGATTCCACATCCCAAAAAGACTTAATCAGTGACACCGACATCAGGGGCTTCATAGCTGGTAATCCAGGACTGATTAATTTTATAAAAGTCAAACGGTCCATGGAGTCTGTGGACAGACGCGTTCTATGATCAGTAACAAAACCTCCTGCAGCACTGAATGGCTGTTCTGAAAGCACGCTGGATGCAGGGCAGCCCAACAACTCAATAGCATAATGGACAAGTTCTGACCAGTGGTCTATTCTCATGACCCAGTAAGTCAGTGGATCGTCATGTGATACAGACTCTGTCGATGGGATGTGGAAGCTGACAGCACTGGGCGGCAAGGACTAAAAAATTCTGAAATGCCTCATTTAGGCATAACAGAAGACTCAAAACAACGTTTTCCACCACACTGTAACCTACTGGAGTCAAGAAAAACGTTCAATAAATCCTCTTTAACGTGTCCTTTAAGAGATTTTATTTTATTCTGCACTCTCTGTGGGGACGGGATGAGTTCTGCCCCTTATAACGGTGGTCAAGGAGGGTTGCCAACCAGTAATCATGCTTCTCCTTTATGCCACGTATTCTTGGGTCCTTTTGCAGGCTTTGAAGCATGAGGTTGCCCATGCGCCTCAAATTTGCAGAGGCTTGAAAAGCAGACTCCTCGGGGGTCACTCAGGATGACAGCATCTGGAACTTCCTCCTCCCTGCCATGTACTACTCCCAAGGGTCCTGAGGTTGGAAAGCCATTGCTTACAGATTGATGCATGTCTTCCTCTTCTTCGAAGCCTATGAAAGTGACAGAATCCTCCTCCTCATCCTCCTACCCTATCTCCTCCTGTGTGTTCTGACTTCTGAGACATAGGAATGATGTTGTCTGGATAAAGTGGGTCTTGAGAGGAAAGGAAGTCCTCCTCTTCCTCCTGCTTCTCTGCCTCCAGTGCCCTGTTCATAATGCCACGCAGAGTCTGCTCCAGCAGGAACACAATAGGGATTGTGTCACTGATGCATGCACTGTCACTGCTCACCATCCTTGTGGCCTCCTCAAATGGTGACAATACAGTGCAGGCGTGGGGAAAAAAAAGGCAAGGCAGCCTTAGCCTGTCGTTGCGCCGTACTGGCATAGGTACTCGTTGACGGCCCTCTGCGGCATGTATAGCTGCTGCAGCATTCCCAAAGTTGAGTTCCACCTGGTGGGCATGTCACAAATCAGGCGGTTTATGGGCAGGTGCAATTCCCGCTAAATTACAAGCTGTCATAAATTGGTAAGACCAGACTGTGTGGACTCCACAGAGAACCAAAATGCATGTAAATGAATATAAACGTTTATTAAGGTAAGTGAATAATATGAATACAACCACCTCCAATATGACACAGTGCAATAAACCAACCAACAGACAGAGACCCACAAATAACAACAGACAGATATGTACAATAAATAGGAAATACCAGGATCATAAACAATAGCCAGGCCAGGGTAATGTACAGAGGGTCAGCAGATAAACAAAGGGCATATCCAGAATCACAGCTGTAAGCCGGGCCAGGGTCATCAACGGGAGATCAGCAGATGGGGTAAGGAACACAGGACAGGGAGAGGATGGATGGATCAGACTGCAGGGCAGGGATGCAAGGTAACAGGTGGGACCAGATAGGGATCAGGACAGGGAGACAGGGAGACAGGATCAGGTACTCAGGTAACAGGTTCAGGTCTTCAGGCAGCAGGTACGGATCAGGGCACAAGGACGATACCAAGGCAATGCATGAGCGGCGCGGGCTCAAAGACACCTGAACGCAGGAGGTGCTGTCTGCTCCACACTGCCAGGATCCATCCATTGGTGGACGTCAATACTGCGGCTCAAAGATGACAACACCAGCAGGAAAAAGCTCTCCTGACAGTTCCAAACTGCCAGGAGGCACCTGCTGGTGGATCTCAGTACTGCATCCAAATGATAGATATTACCAGCAGATGGAGCCTTTCCTGACACAAGCACTGACTGTGTATGACTGCCTTAAATGTCTACAGACTCTTCTGGCCTGCTCTAGTACATCTTGCAACCCTGGGTACATACTTAGGAAATGCTGCACCACCAAATTGAGGACATGAGCCAAGCATGGCACATGTGTCAACTTTCCCTGTCTAAGGGCGGACAGAAGGTTTGAGCCATTATCGGAGACACCGCCATTCCTGGCTCCAGCTGGCATGGTGTGAACCACCTCTGGGCCTGTTCCTTCAGAGCTGCAAAAATCTCTGCTCTGATGTGGTTCCTGTCCCCTAAACACACCAGCTGAAGCACTGCATGGCACCTTTTAGCCTGACTCTAGGAATAGCCCTTTGAATGCTTAGGGGGTACCTGATGTTCATAGGACAATTCTGCAGAGGAGGGCATGGAGGTGGCGGAGGAGGAGGGGGTAGAGCTCACACCAGCTGTATGGAGCACCGAGCCCTGTCCTTCATCCTTTCGAGTTGCAAGCAGCGTTACCCAGTGTGCTGTGAACGAAATATATTGTCCCTGCCCATGCTTGCTGGACCACGTGTCAGCAGTAAGGTGGATTTTACAGCTGACTGCCTTGCCCAACGATGCCAGAACATTCCCTTCCACGTGATGGTAAAGAGATGGAATGGCCTTTGTGTTAAAAGTAGTAGTGACTGGGAACCTGCCATTGTGGTACAGCACATTGTGTGAATTTACAGAAGGGGCAGAATCCACCAGGCTGAAAGGCAGAAGTTGGAGAGCCAACAGCTTTGACAAGCTTGCATTCAGATGCTGGGCATGTGGGTGGCAGGGACTGTATTTTTTCCGCTGCAGCAGATGGGGCAATGAAACTTGTGGGCTACTGTCTACAGCTGGTGGTGTGCTGCTGGCAGATGTGCTGCTAGGACCTGGGACACCCTGTGCTATACTATCATCCCTGTCAGTGGAGGCTGCTGAAAGGTAATGACTCAGTATCGCAGGGGCAGACTGAAGTGGGTAAGGTGGAGGAGGAGGGACATATTTGTGCCCCTTTTGTGTGGCTTTTAGATGCTCTTGACAACAGGCTGAGTGGTTGGACGTTAAATGCCTTGTTAGGCATGTGGTACCCAAATAGTTGGTGTTTTTGCCACGTTTGATGTGTCTGAGACACAGTTTACACATAGCAACAGTGCAATCTGCGGCAGATGTGCTTAAAAAGGCCCAGACAGCTGAGCTTTGGGGAGTGGGCCAGGAGATAACAGCTGCAGAATGTGATGGAATAGAGTGGCTGCTCTCTACTCTTTCTTGATGTCGGGCTCCTTGGGGTTGTGCCGCCTCACCTTCAGTTTCCTCCTCTGCTCTATCTAGCACCCAAGTCACATCAGTGACCTTATCTCTATCTCCATCATTACCACTGGAGACAACTTGGTAATACGCTGCAGCTTGGGGAACATAAATGACAATTTGTCTACCAGTGTTCCTCCTTCTCGCTAGGCTCATGTTACTGCCATCCTCAACCTCAGAACCAACATCTGAATCCAGTAATGGCTGGGCATCCTCAAGGGGCAAGTGGCTGACTCTGTGGTTAAATAACTCAGCTGACTCCTCAATGGCTGATGTTGGGGCTATGGCAGGAATAGATATGGACAAGGAGGCAGGTTTATCCACTCTGGCAACTGCAGGGGACTGCACACTAGTCTCTGCTTGCATGACAGAGGATGAGGAGGATGAGGAAGGGTTAGTAAGCCAGTCCACCACCTTCTCTGCATACTGTGGCTGGATAGCATGGACAAACTCACTAAACAGAGGAAATTATGCCCGGCCTGAGGATTGACCACCACGTCCACTTTTGCCTGTGGACACATTTGTTGCTGGCCCCCTTACAGTGCCAAGGGAACGTCTCCGTGTTGTCCTCCTAGACAATATTGGGAGGGAGGGGGCGGTGCTTATAAACAAATGTAAAGACGAAGTTAAAATCTGTGCATAGATGCACTTTAATCAATGTAAAGAGGTGTTTGGTGCACTTTAATTTGAGTACTCACACTATACAGACACACTCCACAGATACACTATAATATACTGCAATATAATGCGCCAAACGTCCAGTAACGCACAGAACTATGTGGCGTTAAACTGGCAGTAACGAACAGAACTATATGGCATTAAACTGGCAGTAACGCAGACAAAACTATATGGCGTTAAACTGGCAGTAACACACAAAAACTATATGGCGTTAAACTGGCTGTAATACACACAAAACTATATGGCGTTAAACTGACAGTAACGCACACAAAACGATATGGCGTTAAACTGGCAGTAACACACACAGAACTATATGGTATTAAACTGGTAGTAACGCACGCAAAACTATAAGGCGTTAAACTGGCAGTAACACACAAAATGATATGGTGTTAAACGGGCAGTAACGCACGCAAAACGATATGGCATTAAACTGGCAGTAACGCACACAAAATGATATGGTGTTAAACGGGTAGTAACGCACACAAAACGATATGGCGTTAAACTGGCAGTAACTCACGCAAAACAATATGGCGTTAAACTGGCAGTAACGCACACAGAAGTAAATTGCACTAAACTGTCAGTAATGCAATCACGGGTGATACATGCTGCATGCAGTATTTTTTCTAAATATGTGGTATTTATCTCATGAAACCATGTGGTATTTTAACTCATGCATTATCCAGTGGGATGGATACAGTGGAGAAGAATTAGAACCCCTGCCAGTTTTTATTGATAATAATGAGGTAAAAGGGCTTAAATTGTAGAAATATGTCAACTCACTAGGTCAGTGGGGTCCCTGCAGCATATATATTAATACAAAAGAAAAAAGGTGACTAGAATACGAGTCAAAGGGAAGCTGCTTTCACAGGACACACATGGTATACCAAAAACAACTACGTTAAATTAAGTAAATGTCTTTATAAATGTAAAATATTGAATGGAAATAGTATAAAAAATCACACACATAAATAACCACTTGACCTCTGGAAGATTCACCCCCCTTCACGACCAGGCAATTTTTTTGCTTTTTGCCACTGCGTTACTGACAACTGCAGGGCCATGCAACGCTGTACACAATTATATAATTTTTTCCCCACAAATAGTTTCCTTTCGGTGGTATTTGATCACCACAGTTTTTTTTTTTTTCTCTATAAATGAAAAAGACCAAAAATAAAAAAAATAAACAACATACATACATACAAACAAACAAACAAACATATATAATAATACATTATTTTACATTCTGCTTTAAAACCTATGCAATAAAAACATTTAAAAAAGCAAATCTCTTTATAAATTTAATCCAATATGTATTCTGCTACATATTTTTGGTAAACAAAAGGTCCCAATAAGCATATATTGATTGGTTTACGCAAACGTTTTAGCATGTACAAACTATAGTACATATACTGGAATTAATTTTTAATATATTCGTAATGGCAGCGATCAGCGACTTATAGTGGGACTGTGATAGTATGATGGGCAGTCTGACACCTTGTGGGAACCAGTGACACTAATACAGTGATCAGTACTAAGAATATGAACTGTCACTGTAGTAATGACACTGGCTGGGAAGGGGTTAAAATCTAGGGCGATCAAAGGGTTAGGTTAAGTTAAATGTGTGCCTAACCTGTGTTTATGTGTGTACTGTGTGTTGCTTTTACTAAGGGATGTTTTTGCCTTGCAGAGAAACAAAAAACGCCACATCCCCACTGACAGGACAGAGCTCTGTATTGTTTACAGTTCTGTCCTCCTGTCTTCCTCATTGTGAAAACCCCAATGAAATCTATAGGGGGTGGGTGAGTCTTGATATTTGTCAAACATGCACCAAGCCAAAATAAAAAAGAGAGATTTTTGTTCATCAACATTGAGAACACACAAATACTTTAAAGCGGCGTGTCAGCTTAAAAAAAAAAAAAATTTAAAAGTCAGCAGCTAAAAAAAAAGTCGCTGCTGACTTTTAATAAGTACACTTACCTTCCCAGGGCGCCCGCAATGCTGTTCGTGGAGGCCGAGATGTCCCTCGGCGTTCCGGATCCAGCGCCGCCATCCTCAGTGAGGGAAACGGCTTCGCGCGGCCTACTGCGCATGCGCGAGTCGGCGCACGGCCTACTGCGCATGCGCGAGTCGGCGCGCGGCCTACTGCGCATGCGCGAGTCGGCGCGCGGCCTACTGCGCATGCGCGAGTGGGATTTGTGAATGGGGAACGCAATGTGTTGTGGGACACAGTTCCCATAACACACTGCGCCCCATTCCATAGAAGATGGAAGGAGAGAAGATCACCGCGGTGCTGGAGGAGGCAGATTAGGACAATCTGCCTAGCAACAGCCATTTCTGGTAAGTAAGGTTTTTTTTTTTTTTCATTTGAAATTGTTATTAACATTTTTAAAAGTTTTTGTTTTTAAATTGCAGGTTTAGGGGATATGTTAATGCTGCAGGTAAAGCAGCATGATTTTTACGAACAGCCTCCGAGACAGCATTCTTTGGAAGTGCATACTATCATTGGTTGTTGTTCAATTTTTATTTGTCATAAATGTAGCAGTACTACCTCAATCTGATTTTAGTTTTTTTCAGGTAGTTTAGCAATTAAACATGATTTTTATTCATAAATAAGTGACAAAATCTGCACTGTGCTTAAAACAGTGAAAATATCAGGCAGCTAGCACTAAAGGCAGTATAGCAAGCCTTAATCAAACTTTTATATATCAAGTGCAGCACCAAAAAATATATCAGTGACAATTATATCACAGTCAACGATATATGTGTGGTACGCCGCGCTTAGGTAGGATGTATCTAGGTTGCAGCCACCTCAGGGGAAAGGATAGGGGCTATCCTTGGAGTGAGCCCCAATACTTGAAAGATAATAATAGGTAATTCTGGGGTCAGACGCTACCTGTATTACGAGTAAGAGAGTGGAAATAAATATAAGGTATGTCACCTAATAGGGCATGGTGATAGCGAGAGTCCAAATGGTAATATATGAACTACTATAATGAACGCCAGAATTCAATCTAATTAAATAATAAAGTGCCAGTTGGACCATATAATAATGAATGGCCCAGTATAATTAGGCTCAATAGTTAATCACTTGAGCAGAAACGTGGAAAAACAAATATGTATCAATAAAAAGAAAAAAGGTTGCGCTATAAAAAGTGTGAATAATGTGTCTAAGTATGTTCACAAGTGGAGAGTATGAATAAATTCTCAATAATTCTCCATACACATCAGTTCTATCTCCAACATGTATACAACTGTGGTAATTAGCTACAATTATATCAACATTTAAAAATAATATAAATGTAGTGAAAAAATAATTATACAGGCATTGTGAGTGCCAATATCGTGAAGTGAAGTATGGTGATAGTTTGCCAACTATCGCGAATGTGTCTCAATATTATTGTGTATGACACCATAGATTATGGTTATTTCACCCTTAATCAATAAGTGATTACAATTACAAAAAAGACCAAATGAACATGAAAATAAAAAATATATAAATTATAAACAGCTGGGAAAAAAGTGATCCACATAAACGTCCATAAATATCAGGAAGTCCAATCAAAGTGACATCTGTATAAGTGACTACTTCAGTGTTGCATCCGTGACTTTTATGTTACTGTGATCCCGCCACCAAATAAATTGAAGGCTTACCAATATTAGGCAAAAGAATCGCCTGCGGCTTAAACCCAGCCAGGGCTTTTTCGTCTGTCACGCTCTGGTATGGAGGGTCCCGGTGTCTGTATCCTCAGCAGGAATGTCACAGCCGCTCCAGGATCTCACCGCAATAGAGAGCACACCGAAGAATGTAGAAAAGCCAGGGATGGATAAAAAAACAAAGGCAGACCATGGGTGGGATCGAACAGATTTAATCTATAAAAAACGCCAATGGCGTATGTACATCCAAGTATAAAAAGCAAGGAATTCAAATTTCGCGGCCGGCCGGCTGCTATAGTATGTCGCCCGTGCAAGTCTATGGGCGCAGAACGCGGTGACGTCAGCACGTCGCTCCTCCCCCCACTCACCAGATGCCTGCACCCCTGCAGGGGTAACAAGCCTGTAGAACACATCGTAACGCAGTCAGTTCCAAGTCAAATCTTGGATCCAAATCCTATTTCTCCTCTGCTGGGGCTCATGTGGGGGCACTCAGATGTAGTGCAGCATAGGGTAAATATCCTCATAGAGGGAAGAGCAAAAAAAAACCCCATAGTGCAGTAATTTGATCAAATAAAAAATGAATTTATTAAAAAGTAAGGGTCAAAAACAAAAGTTTTTTTACAGAAAAATTGTATATATATATATATATATATATATATATATATATATATATATATATATAGGGATAAGGTAAAAAATATATAAAACGTGTTGGCAGCCAGCCCTATTAGTAGCCAAAGTCAGGGAAAAAAAATGAACAGATCAAAGTCCCTGCTTATAGGGTTTAACGGCAAACACTGACGTCCTGCAGTGGGAAGCTATCAGTTGTGATCGGAACGGCTTCAAATTACTGCACTATGGGGTTTTTTTTTGCTCTTCCCTCTATGAGGATATTTACCCTATGCTGCACTTCATCTGAGTGCCCCCACATGAGCCCAGCAGAGGAGAAATAGGATTTGGATCCAAGATTTGACTTGGGACTGACTGCGTTACGGTGTGTTCTACAGGCTTGTTACTCCTGCAGGGGTGCAGGCATCTGGTGAGTGGGAAACCCGGAGGGGGAGCACCGAAGTCACGTGAAGAACTGTCTTATGAGCACAATCCAGTCACCAAAACGGAAAATTGTATACTCACCTTTCCGTAGTTTTCCTTTCCTGTTGCATCACATGGCAGCATACACATATGGGTTGTGGCTCCGCCTCCGCAACCTGATAGGACCGCGTAGCTATTAAACCTTGAGAGGGCCCCCGCCCCAGTATTCTCAGTATCTAGATACCTCACCTCAGACGGGTGGGTATTTGTATGCTGCCATGTGATGCAACAGGAAAGGAAAATTATGGAAAGGTGAGTATACAATTTTCCGTTTTCCTGTCACATCATGGCAGCATACACATATGGGGAATAACTCGCCAAACTGGGTGGGTCTGAGCAGAAAGATATTTTATTTACAAGGAATTGAGGTATTTGAGCGTATAATTGCTCTTCCAAATTCTACTGTGGGCAATCTGTCCGAGTCCACTTTGTAGTGAGAAATAAAGGTACTCTTGGAAGACCAGGTGGCTGCTTTGCAGATTGTTTCTGAAGAGACCTTGCAGAAAGCCAACCAGGAGGTCGCCATTGCCCTTGTGGAGTGTGCCCTCACGCCCTTGGGTACTTGAGCTTGACTAGACGCATAGGTTCTACTGATGGTCTTTACCAGCCATGCTGCAATAGTGCGGGAGGTTGCTGATTGACCCTTCCTTGGGCCATATGGAATGACTAGGAGGTTCTCCGTTTTTCTTAGGTCACTGGTCATTGAGAGGTATGCCAGGATGTTGGTTTTGAGATCTAGTGGATGTGGGTTCCCCTGCTCCGTGGTTAGATTGGGAAGGCATATTTCCTGATTAAAATGAAAGGAAGATGCCACTTTTGGGATGAAGCGATCCGATGGCTTCTGGACTATCTTGTCTGGGTAGATGGTCAAGTATGGTTCGCTTGCCATCAAAGCGTGCATCTCCGGGACTCTTTTAGCTGATGTAATCGCTATGAGGAAGGTGTTTTTTAGCGTTAGATTCCATAAGGATATTCCCTCAACCGGAAAGAACGGTTCACGGCACAGGGCATCCAGTACTACTGAAAGGTCCCATGTCGGAAAGGAAGGTTTTCTGGGAGGCCTTAGTTTCAGGCAGGCCTTCTGGAACTGCGCGATGAGTGTCTCTCTTGCCCACCTCACGCCCGTCCTGGCAGATAAAGCTGACACGTGCACCTTTAGGGTATTTGATCCAAGTCCCTTGTCGAGACCTAGCTGTAGAAATTCTAGGATCTGTGCCATTGTTGGAGATGATGGATCCCAGGACTGTTGTGCGACCGTGAGGAACTTTTCCCAGATTTTCCTGTAGGTATTGTTGGTGGTGGCCTTTCTGGTTTGGAGGAGAGTGTTTATCACTTCCTGTGAGCAGCCCTGTGCTATGAACCTAGACCTTTCAATCTCCATGCTGTCAGGTGTAATCTTCCTGGGCATGGATGGAGGAGTTGACCTTGGGGCAGTAGATCCGCTGACATGGGCAGGGGTAGGGGGTCCGCTGTATTCAGCTGGAGGAGGGTCGTGAACCATAGGCTTCTCGGCCAGAAGGGAAGGACTGCTATTACCGTGGACCCTGAGTTTTTGAGTCTGAGTAGCAGCCTCTGAATAATTGGTATCGGTGGGAATACATAGCCTAGGCGGAAGTCCCAGCTGTGTTGTAAGCAATCCGTACCTTCTGCTGTTGGGAAAGGTACCCTCGCCAGAAACCTTAGGCACTTCGTGTTGGATGGGGTTGCCACCAGGTCTATCTCTGGTACTCCCCAGGTTCTGGTTAGCAGGGAGAAGGCTTGGTGACTTAAGGCCCATTCGTTGTTGGACACAAAGTGTCGGCTACTTGGTTCTGGGCTCCCGGCACGTACGCTGCCCGTAGTCCCAATAGGTTTTGCTGTGCCCACTCGAAGACTGTTTGGACTTCCTGTAACATTGAGCGACTTCTGGTGCCTCCTTGCCTGTTGATGTAGGCGACTGCTACTCGATTGTCCATTTTCAGTAGGACTTCCTTCCCCCTCAGGAAGGGGCTAAAGGCTAGAAGGGCTTTGAACGCCGCTCTCCTCTCTAATATGTTGGAAACTATATTGCGCGTCCTGAAAGGCCATCGCCCTTGGGCTGCGTGGTGCCATCCTTCCCTGCTGGCATCCGAGGTGATTATTTCCTGAGAGAGGAGAACTATGTGTTTGCACCTTTTTAGGTTGTGCGATCTGGTCCACCACCAGAGTGATTGTTTTACATCCTCTTGGATCACAATTGGTTGGGACATTGATACGCCATTCCATTGTCTTAGAAATGACACTTGGAGAGGCCTTGTGTGCCACTGGGCCATCTGGATAGTCGCTGAGAATGACCCCAGTATACTGAGACACTCCCTGGCGGGAATCGAGCTGACCAAGAGTAGTCTCTTTGCCTTCCCGATCAGGGTGGGGATTTTTTCCCTTGGAAGTTCTATAGTATTGAGGAGGGTATCCAGTTCTGCCCCTAGAAAAATCATCCTCTGTGTGGAATTTAGGTTGCTCTTCCCCCAGTTAATCAGCCACCCGAACTTCTGCAGGGTGGAGATTAGGATAGCTCAATGTATAAGGAGGGATTCTTGGTTGTCTGCAAGTAGAAGGATATCGTCCAAATAATGGTGGACTCTTAGGCCTTGTTCTCTTAAGAGGGCTATCACTGGCAGGAGTACCTTTGTGAATGTCCTTGGAGCGGTGGAGATACCGAATGGGAGGCTTCGGAATTGGAAGTGTTGCCGGTCTACCGCAAAGCAGAGATACTTTTGAAATGAGGCGTGAATGGGGATAAACAAGTAGGCGTCCTGTAAATCTATAGAGAGCATCCAATCTCTGATGTTTATGGCCTGGAGGATCGACTGCAGGCTCTCCATCCTGAATGTTTCTACCTGGATTATCCGGTTTAGGTTTTTTAGGTCCAGGACAGGGCGAAGATCCCCTGTTTTTTTCTTCACCAGGAATAAGGGTGAATAAACCCCTTTTCCCCTCTAGGATAGTGGAACTCTCGCTATAGCTTGTTTCTGGTCTAGATCTCTAATATATTCGGTCAGTAGTAGCCTCTTCTCTTGAGATGTCGGTAGTTTTGTTATATAGAAACGGTCCCATGGACGTTTCCGAAATCTCCATTTGTGGCCGAGTTGGACGGTAGCTACCGTCCATGGATCCGTTATTGTTTCCGCCCATACCTGCTTGTATTTCGTGAGCCTGGCTCCTACTACAGCCGGTTGGGCAGGCGTGCCTTCAAAAGGACTTCTGATCCCCTGTGCCAGGAGTCTTAGGGTTTTTGGAGCTTGAGAAAAGAAGACTGGGGGTTCCTCCAGTTCCTCCTGTATTCTCTGCCGGGTCTGTAAGATTTTGCCTCCCTATATTTGTCGGGTAGGTTCCTTCTGAAGGTGGGCGGCCTTTGCTGTTTAGGCCTTCTATCCGAAGGGATCAGGCCAGATTTTCCCCCGGTGACCTTCGATATGGCCGCGTCTAGTTTTTCACCAAAGAGGTTCGCCCCATCAAAGGGAATTTTACACCAATTTGATTTTAAGGCCGGATCCGCCGACCAGGGCTTCAGCCAAAGTGCCCTTCTGGCCATTACTGAGCTCAGCATTGCCCTCGATGTAGATTTAATTATGTCTACAGATGCTTCTGCGACAAAATCGCCTGTGAGGGATAGCTCTTGGAGGGCAGAGATTACCCTCTCTTGCTCCATTCCTTCCGCTACTAGCTTCTCGGCATTGGAAGACCAGTTGGAAATAGCCCCTCCTACGGCTGCTAGTGCCACTGCTAATGATCTGGACGACCTGGTGGGGCTGTTCAATTTAAACAGCGTTAGTGACAGGCTCTCTTTTTCCTCTTCTTACTTACCCGTCTTCCCCTCTTACCTATTAGGCTGGCGATGGTCTGCTGGGGCAGCGGCCTCCATGGAAGGTGAATCCTGTAACACAGGGAATGAGTGTGCAAGAAAGCAGGCAGAGAGATTGCAGCCAGAAGCATAGAATGAGTGAATGACTAACCTGATAGCAGAAACAAATTTTGCAGAGTGCGCAGCTGGTAACAGGTGGACAGCACAGGAGAATATGCAGGACAGTTTTTTCTCAAAATAATTGCGTTTCTCTGTGCACATGCAGCCACAGAGAAACACAGGGAACTGTTTGAAATTTATTTTTATTACAAACGTTTTTATTGAAAAATAAGTGCAAAAATATACATGTAATCACGTAGACAGTAATTCGCGTAGCTTTACAAAGGAGTGGTATTTCTTATTGTTACAAAAAATTCCTATTACAACAGTGCCTAACTCCAACCTGGTCCTGGTGTTGTGAGAAATACAAAAAGGAGGGGTTTGGAACACCAGGAGAAAAATTCTGCGAGATCATAGTTATCAGAAGGATAGAATCTTCGTCTAGTCCTTTCTTAATGGAGAAGATATATATAAAATTAACAACAAACAAAACCATAACTATAGTCATGAAAAAGAAAAGGTAACATTACTACCAATAGGATATTAGTGTGCTGGGGACTATCTGTTCTTGTAGGAGGGAGGTGGCATAGTGCCCGAAATCTCCCGTAAAGTACGGTGCGTCATCACCTCGGAGGCGTAATAGGGTCTGGTGTGGCCAGAAGTTGATCTAAGTGCCAGGCCGACCTTTTTTTGTCGTATACTTGCATAGTGTCCATTATGGTGTGGAACATTCTTTCCATGAGACGAATGGCTTCCATCCTTTGTAGGACTTGGGCCCAGGGGATTGATTGGGACTTCCAATTGAGGGCAATGGTCCACTGGATTGCCGAAAAAAGTGTGTTGATCAGGTTACACGTGGAGGGGGGGATACCTGGGATTGGGGCGAATAATAGGCATACTGGTGCTGTAAGTGTGATATTAGAGCCTGAGAGGGCCTCAACTTTAATAGAGGCTTGGTTCCATACATGTTGCAGGTGAGGGCAGCTCCAGAAGGTGTGCAACAAAGTGCCCAACTCATGGCAGCCCCTGAAGCAAGTAGCAGGGACCGTGGGGTAAAATTTGTGTACCCTGTCGGGGGTAAGGTACCACCTGGAATGTACTTTAAGGATCGTTTCCTTGACTGCGATGGATTTTGAGCATTTGTGTAAGTTGGTCAGCATGCTCGACCAGTCTTCTATCGTGAAGACGTTGCCTAATTCAGACTCCCATTTGAGCATGGCTGTGGACTTTTCGGGGAGAATGAGATCTTGTGTATTTTTGTAAATTGAGGACAATGTGCCCTTGTCTCTAGACTGTGTCAAGCATATTTGTTCGTAGAAGTTGGGGGGAGTGTTGACTGCATGTTTAAATAGAGAGTGAGACTGAAAAAAATGTCTGATTTGTAGATATTTATAGAATTCTTCTCTGGGGATCTGAAATCTGGATTGTAGGTCTGAAAAGGGGAGGAATCCTAGGCGGTTTGTGAGTGATTTCAGGGTGACTAACGAGTGATGTATCCACCAGGAAAATGTTGCAGGGGAGTGGAAGGCTAAAGGGAAGCTTTTATCACCTAGAAATGATGTTTGGGGGGGGGGGAGGGGGAACATAGTTTCAATTTGGTTCGGTACAATGACCAAATCTGCAGAGATTGTCCTACTACTCTATTCAGGGGACTTATTTCGCTGGGCTTCAGATTGGACTGCCATAGGAGACCTGGTAAAAAGTAGGGACGGATTGACTGTGTCTCAAATTGAAGCCAGGGGATACCACTGGAGGTAGAGTGCCATTGGGCCTGTTGGGCTAGTCTGGCGGAGATGTAGTATAGCCATAAGTCAGGAAGGCCTAGGCCCCCACGTGACATAGGCCTGTGAGCTAATAATTTGCCAAATCTAGGTTTTTTGTTTCGCCATATAAAGGAGTTGACTTCTCTTTGAATAGAGAGTAGAGTTTTGCGGGCAACATATATGGGGAGAGCTCTGAAATAGTATAATAGTTTCGGGAGTATGGACATTTTAATAGCGACTACTCTGCCTAGCAGAGAGATATTAAAGGTAGACCATAGTCTGAGCCATCGTCTGGTCATAGTGAAGGCCTTTGGGTAATTTGCATTGTATATTTCTGTAAGAGAGGGGGCTAATTGAATTCCTAGGTATGAAAGGGTGGTCTTTGATAGGGATATACCGAATGATTGAGTGAGGGTGTCTTTAATGTGTTGGGAGATGTTAATGGGGAGGGCGGAGCATTTAGAGAGGTTGATACCCAAACCGGAGAAGCCCTGGAATGTCTGAAGGGTGGAAAGGAGGTTGGGCAGGGAGATTAGGGGGGTCAGGGAGAAAAGCTAGGACATCATCTGCATATAGGCTGATCTTATATTCGCCCTCGCCTTTGGTATAACCTTTAATGTTGGGGTTGATAATAATTGCTCTGGTTAGGGGTTTGATTGCGAGTGCGAACACCAAAGGTGAAAGGGGGCAGCCCTGCCTAGTACCCCTACCAAGGGCAAAGTACTCGGATGAACAGCCTGGGAGCTTGATCTTTGTGCGGGGCTCATGATATAGTGCCTTAAATCCCCGTACAAATTCTCCGGTGAAGCCGAATTTCTCCAGGACTTGGTCAATGTATGGCAATAGGACACTATCGAAGGCCTTGTGTATGTCAAGGCCTAAGATCAAAACTTTACGGGAGAAGGTTTCTGCGTCCTGGATTATATTCCTCGCTAGTCTGATGTTATCTGTAATTTGTCTATTGGGAATGAAGCCAGTTTGTTCGGGGCCTATTAGGGATGAGACTATAGGGGCGAGTCTATTGGCTAGGAGTTTACCTAATATTTTAGTATCATTGTTCAATACGGAGATAGGCCTATAGTTTTGTGGGAGGGTGTGGTCCTTATTTGGCTTTGGGATTAATGTCATATTAGCAAAGAGCATCTCTGCGGGGGGGGAGTGACCTTGGAACGTAAAGTTTATCATTTTGGTTAACTGAGGGGCTAATAATCGGGCATATTTTTTGTAGTACAGGGAGGTGAAACCATCTGGGCCTGGGGCTGTGGAAGTTTTAAAGGATTTAATGATTAGGGCCACTTCTTGTTCAGTACAGGGGTCATTAAGGGTGGTTAACTGGTCTTCTGAAAGTTTAGGGAGGTTTAAGGAGTCTAACCTTTGGGGAAGATCAGGGGCCGGGGGAGTGTCTGGAGGGGACAGTAAGGCTTGATAGAATTTAGTGAAGATCTGCAGGACATCTTTGGGGTGGGTGACTATCTGTCCTGTACTGTTCCTAAGTTTATAGACATGTGTGGGTTGGAGGGATTGGTGCAGTTTGCGGGAAAACATACCTGAAGCTGTGTTACCGTGTAGCAGGAATTTCGCCTTGGACCAACGAAGGGATTTTTCTGTATTGTACGAAAGGATAGTGTCTAATTCAAGCCTTTTTTGGTTAATTTGAGCAAGGGTTTGAGGGGATTGATCTTGAGCATGGGCATGATATAGGCCGTGTAGGTCGTGGGAAAGTGATACAATTTTGGACAGTTTCTGCTTCTTATTTCTGACCGCTATGTCAATTAGTTGGCCTCTAAGAACCGCCTTATGGGCTACCCACAAGGTGTGAGGGGATAAGTCTTCTGTGTTGTTAAGGTGGAAGTATTCTTCAATGTAGGTTGCTATCTGTGTAAAAATTGCCGGGTCAGACAACAGGGAGTCATTCATTCTCCATGAAGCCACTGCGGGAGAAATGCCTACATGTGTCGTTTGAAAGGAGACCACTTGGTGGTCCGACCAGGGGCATACTTTAATCTCGGCTTTGGCCGAATTGGCTAATAGAATGGGGGAGGTGAGGATATAGTCTAGCCTTGCATAGCTATCGTGAGGGTTGGAATAGTGGGTATATTCTCTGGCTCCAATATTCAGGGCTCTCCAGGTGTCTAGGAGTTGTAATGAAGTGAGGGCTTTAGTTAGTGTCTTGGGAAATGAGATAGCATAATGCGAGGGTCTACTTCTGTCCAATAGGGGGTGCGCTACTGAGTTGAAGTCCCCGCCCAAAACTAGGTGGGGAGAAATGTATTTATCTAAAACCTGCATGAATTCATTAAAAAACCTACTATGGGCTGAATTCGGGGCGTAAATATTAGCTATAGTAATAGCCTTCCCTTGTAATTGTCCTTGTAGTATAAGAAATCTACTGTTCGGGTCTTTGTAAGAGCGTGTGACTTTGAGGGAGACATTGTTCTTCACAAAAATAGCAACTCCTCTGGCCTTGGACTCAAAAGTGGTAAAAAACTTTAGCTTATAAGCCTTGTCAAAGAAACAAGGATGGGATGTATTAGAGAAATGGGTCTCTTGCAACAGGATAATATCAGCCCCCATTTGTTTGTAAAATCTAAAGGCTTTTCTCCTTTTTGTGGGGGAGTTAAAACCCTGTACATTATGTGAAATTATATGGAGACCCATTATGTTAGAAATATGATTCCACTAGAGTGTGCATATGGGGCAAAAAATAAACCGTTCAGAGTCCAAAGCCAGAGGACAGTACAACTACATCTAAATCCAGACACATGAGTATAGTCCTTTAAACCAGCGCTTGCGCAATCAGTTGTCCTGCAAGTGATGGTTTTTGGGGCAGCAATGGTTGAATAACAGTTTGGCGTCATGACTATGAAAACAGTAAACATAACATAAAAAATTACCAAAAAAAAAAACATTATAAACAATATGGGGTCTGGAGGATAATTCCATCCAGACTACCTGAAAACCTTCCTGTGGACCAACACTTGGTCCGGGACCACACTCACTCCTCACGGAAACCTCCCAAGGAGGTGTGAGGTGCAGCTGGTGAGCACGGGGTCATGATCACGTCCAGGTTCTCTTCGAGTTCTCTCCACACAATGTGGGGAGGGAGTCCGTATCGAGTGAGCGCGGAGGGGACAAGGCACGAACGGGTCGTCCTAGAGGCTCTGGGGGTCAGAGACTGTATTTGGCAAATGGGGATCCTTATGCCGACATGGGGTAAGATGGGGGGAGAGGTGGGATCCAGGGGGTATAGAAAAAAATATTTCAATGTTATAGGGGAATAATAAAAAAAAAAAAATTGTGGAAAAGAAAAAAGAGGAGGGGGGGGGAGAGATGATCCGTGGGGGGGCCCGGGGGAGACAGCAAAGTCAGGGTGAACGTACATACCGGAGAGCCAAAAAAAACGATCTGGTAGAGCTGGCAGTTCACGGTCCTTCTGCGTTGATCTTGGGGGAGACATGGGTGCCATCACTGGAGGCTTTCTTTATCAGTATTCGGGCTGAGGGAGAGGCCTTTGGGCTCTGCGATCTCTGTGCGGTGAAGGGGTGGCCCAGATAGGTGAGATGCGAGGGGTGGTGGGCATCCTGACGGCATGCTGTGGTTCCAGAAGACCAAGTTTGGTCAGTATTTCCTTCCCTTCTCTGATCGTTGTGGCAAGGTATGTGGTACCGTTGTGCGGGATGATAAGTTTAAAGGGGAAACCCCATCTGTATCGAATGTGAGCGGCTTGTAAGACGGACGTGATTTCCTTCATACGTCTCCACTTCTCCAGGGTCGCCGGCGAGATATCCGGGTAGATTTGCAGGGGGAGGCCGTCAAGTAAGATCCGGGGGGTGTTTCCTCCTTGGTCAGGTAGTCTTTGAGACACATAATAATGTCTCTTGGAGGCTTTTCTGGTGGGGGCTTAGGCCTGAGAGCTCGGTGCAAACGGTCACATGTAAATGAGTCAACAGGGAGCTCCGGCAGGAGGGAGTGAAACAGTCTGTTAATGGCATCCGTCAGATCCGTCACCGTCTCCGGAACTCCTCGGACTCTAATATTGTTCCTCCGGTTCCTGTTGTCCAAATCCTCCATGTGGTTCTGGAGTTGGACAACAGTGTCCGCAAGTAGCTCATGGTCTCTCCTCAGGTCTGTGTAGGCTAGATGAAGCTCGTCGTGCTTCACCTCGAGTAGGTCCGTGCGGTTACCGTGCGCGGAAATCTCCTGGGAGAGGGAGGTAGTGGACTTGTGTAGTTCGGCCTGGAATTTTCTGGCCAGTCTATCATACATGGCTGCCAGGCTGTCCTCCAGATCTGCCTTTGTAAGTTGTGAAGACTGAGCCGGCTGATCCCCTTGTTGTGGCAGGGGAAGGGCCACAGGATTCGTCTCGCGTGGCGGGGTTCTTTGCTGGGCGCCATCTTGCGACATCCCGGCCTGTTCACGGGCTCTCAAGAGGTAGTTAGTTAGGGACCGCTGGGCGGTTTTAGATTCGGATTTTCTGCCTGCCGGCATGCACAATTAGTCCCTCGGGAGGGAGAGGTACCTTTCGGTGCTGTAGAAAAGGTTTTAGTGTCCCGGGGAGTGCTATTAGTCTCTGACGGGGCCGGAGCTCCTTCTTCTAGCTGCTGCTCTGCTTCGCGCCGCGCATGCGCCCCCAACTGTTTGAAATTTAAAACTGGCGCCGCCATCGCCGTAGCGATGACGTCACGCTCGTGCATGCACAGTAGCGTTCTGCGCGACCCGGCACCATCTTGGAAGCTGGAAAACCAGCTAGAGGGCGAGAAGCTAGCCGTCTGTGCATGCGCCGCAGCGCTGAGACGCTCGGCCGACCTGACAGGGGGAGAGAGGAGGACTAGAGAGCCCAGCAGCAGGTACAAGAGAAATAAATGTATAAGCCCTATATTAGACATGGAATACTGTATAAACCCCTGCATAGACATACAGGACAAAGAAAGGGCTGGTTTACAAACCCCAGGTCACCCAGTGCAAAAGGGCAAGGCTGGAGGCCGCTGCTTGTTAAACCTATTTAAGGTTTGTTTGTATGAGAGATGTTTGCTTTACATACCCCTGAGACCATCAGAGTGGGGTTCCTCCATTTAGCTCATTCAGAGGCTGTACAGGTAGGACTTCCACCCAGGAGAGGCTTGAACCTGTCTGGGGCGAGAGCGGTAAGAGGTGCTGTTTTTCGGTTTTGTCAGGTGAGGAAAAAAAGGAGAATACTGGGGCGGGGGCCCTCTAAAGGTTTAATAGCTACGCGGTCCTATCAGGTTGCGGAGGCGGAGCCACAACCCATATGTGTATGCTGCCATGATGCGACAGGAAATAACCTTTTCTTTGGAAACTCTAATCTTGGACTTTTTAAACCTCATTAGTGCATGTGTTGTACTTCCCATGTTGTATACTGTGCATCTGTGAATTGCCTCTATACGGTATTTTTATGCCTGGTTGAAAATAATTATTGTATGTGGAGTGCAAGGATATTATTTTCTGGAACCCTATCATTTACGCCTCATATTCTTCATAATAATTTTATGCTGCACTATGATAATACACCTGTTTAGGTGACTTTTGGTTACACCAGCACATCTATCTAGATGTTTGAGGGTTTTTTTCATGATCACTATCAATATATATTCTTTATGATTATCCTAACACTGAGTTATATATTTTTTTGCCATTAGAGTCACAGGAGAAATTGTATATCACGTATAACTGAGTGGGGCATCACCCCTTATATATGGTGACTCACTTATGTAATATCACGTATATATAATACCCTATTATTAAATGTGCACGTCATCCAGCACTGTGTCAATATATTGGTATACGCTGTGCATTTTGATGTAGGCACAAACAAATATATGGATCACTTATTATTTTTTATTTGTTCACTTTTTGGATTTGGGCATTGATACATATTTGTTTTTCCACGTTTCTGCTCAAGTGATTAACTATTGAGCCTAATTATACTGGGCCATTCATTATTATATGGTCCAACTGGCACTTTATTATTTAATTAGATTGAATTCTGGCGTTCATTATAGTAGTTCATATATTACCATTTGGACTCTCACTATCACCATGCCCTATTAGGTGACATACCTTATATTTATTTCCACTCTCTTACTCGTAATACAGGTAGCGCCTGACCCCAGTATTACCTATTATTAATTATATCACAGTGTTATTGATTTAAATCAACAAATACATGGATTAGGAAAAATCGGTGTGAGCCACTCTGCTGAATTCAGGTACAGTATTCAAATGTGTGTCCATATAGCTATCCCCCCACCTTCAAATAAAGTGCAAACTCACCAGAAATAATGGCTGCCGTGACAGCAGTATATGTGCCTTTTAATAAACATGGAAATTCCTCTGGAAACGTGGCAGCGTTGCATCTCCACTGGTGCCTTGGAATGGACTCCCACTAATGTGACCTCTTCTTCAGGTCAGCAGTGTCCAGCCATGCTACGCACTCCTCAGGCTGCAGGCACCGGAAGAAGTCTTCTTAAAAGCTACAAAAAAATCCTAGTGAAAGGACTTTTTCAATTTTTTAAAACCTTAAAGTGGTTGTAAAGGCATAAAGTTTTTTTTATCTTAAAGCATTCTATACATTAAGATAAAAAGCCTTCTGTGTGCAGCAGCCCCCCAATACTTACCTGAGCCCCCTCTCAATCCAGCGATTTTGCATGAGAGACTCGGCTGCCAATGGCACTTCGCTGCTGTCTCAGCCAATGAGGAGGGAGACCTCCTCATTGGCTGAGACAGCAGCGAAGTGCCATTGGCTCCCTCTGCTGTCAATCAAAGTCAGTGAGCGGAGAGAGAGGGGGTGTGGCTGGACCGCGGCTCCATGTCTGAATGGACACAGAGAGCTGCGGCTCAGCTCGGGTGCCCCATAGCAAGCTGCCTGTGTAAGAGTCCAGGGCTTACTACGCATGCACCAATGGCGCGTTGCCACAAGAGGAAATCCGTGCCAACTGAGCATGCGCAAAGACGCCCCAATGCGCCAACCCGCACCTGCCCAGAAGACTTGATGGATAAAGGCAGGAAAATGCCCAGGAGGTGCACAGGAAGTGACCTCAACCTGATGGAAAAAGATGGGAAAATGTCCAGGAGGCACACAGGAAGTGATCTCAACCTGATGGAAAAAGGCGGGAAAATGCTCAGGAGGTGCACAGGAAGTGACCTCAAACTTCCCTATATAAGCCCAGCCCAGACACTGCCAAATTGCTGGATTATCTTCAGTCCCCCCTTGTTCCTGTGCTAGTGTGTGCTCTGTATGAACTTGTTGTGACCTGGAAACCTATTTGACTACTCTTGATTGCTGCTTGCCATTGACCTCGGATTTGTACCTTAACCATTCTACTTCTTTGCCCATTTTGTACTCAGCTGCCAGATTGGAACCGACCCCGGCTTGGATCTCAACCATTCTTCCTCTGATTAACTCTTTTATACTTCATTGCCAAACTAGACTTGACCTTGGCTCGGGTCTTGGACTAGGCTTGCATGGTGCCCTGCACCCCTGGCATCAGTGCCACTCTGTGTCCACCAAGTCTCTGCCTCCATCTCCAGAGGCTTCAAGGACCCGAGGTGCAAGGGAGGCCTCCCCACTACTTCAGTCTCACATCAGGTACGTGGCCCTCGTGACAGAATAATCCAGCCATGTCTGAGACTGAGGAGAGTGCTTTCACATTCGAGGCCATGTGCCAACAAGTGGTCTCTGTGTCTCAGACCCTGACGTCCATACAAGAGCAGTACTTTCAACTGAAAGGTCGGCTGACTGCAATGGGCAGTCTGAGCCCTGCGGAACCACCTGTTATGGCTATGGAGCAGCCCATCTCTACTCCAGCTCCTGAACCACGTGTTCTTATGCCAGAGCGTTTTTCAGGGGTTTTCCACAAGTTCTGGGCTTTCAGGAACGCCTGTCGGCTATACTGTACCTTACAGCCTAGGTCCTTCTCTTCAGAGGATACAAAGGTCAGGTTTGTGGTAGCCTTACTTACAGAATAACCTCAAGCATGAGCTCATCAGCTATTGGAAAGGGACAGTCCTATACTGCACTCACTGTCTTCTTTCTTTGATGCCATGGCAATGCTCTATGATGACCCACAATGAACCACCACGACTGAAACAGTGTTGACCTCTCTACAACAGGGGGAACGCCCTGTTGAGGACTACGTAACGGAATTCTGCAAGTGGGCTGCAGACACTGCATGGAATGACACTGCCTTACGCCATCAGTTTTGCCAATTTTTATAGAAAATTCATCAAAGGCTTCTCGTCAATAATTTCACCTATCACACAACTCACCAAGCAAAACAGCCATTTTTTGTGGTCCACCTCAGCACAAACGGCTTTCGACAAACTCAAGAAACAATTCACCTCTGCCCCAGTCCTTCGTCATCACGACCCAGCCCTGCCTTATGTGTTAGAGGTCGATGCTTCAGAGATTGCTGTTGGGGCAGTCCTTTCTCAGCACCACAAAACAACAGCCATGTTGCATCCTGTTGCCTTCTTTTCCAGAAAGTTTTCCCCAGCTGAAAGGAACTATGATGTAGGGTACTGGGAACTCCTTGCTATTAAACTGGCGCTGGAAGAATGGCGATATCTATTGGAAGGAGCCTCGCACTCTATACTTATCTAAACTGATCATAGGAATTTGGAATACCTCCGGACAGCTAAACGTCTCAGACCTAGACAAGCCAGATGTGCTCTCTTCTTCACCTAATTTCAAATGCATATCACGTACTGTCCAGGATCCATGAATTGTAAACCTGATGCTCTATCCCACACAGGGGCATAACTAGAAATCACAGGGCCCCATAGAAAAATGTTGTATGGGCCCCCCCTGCATACAGCTCCCCCCCCCCCCACAAAAAAAATTAACTAATTCCGTTGAACAACAGATTACCACACTCATGTGGCACAGTACCCAGGCAACAGCTTATATTAATTTCGAACAACAAAACCAAAATGTAAATAACCATATAATAAACACAGGACACACTTAACCCCTACACTGCCACCTAGTGGTTAACCCCTGTTAAAGCTGGATTTCTAGCTTACTTAAATGATTATAGATACAAAAATGATAAAGTGAGCTAGAAATCCAGCTATAACAGATGGTGCCCGTGTGTGAGGAGGCTTGACGTTTTGAGCGAATTGGCGATTTTATATGTGGGGAACTACAAAAAAGGTAAGCCTTGTTTATATATATCTGCCTACCCTTTCTTTCACATTCAAAACTAGCAAGCTTCTTTGAACACTGTTTATAGATATATAACCTTTTGTCTGCACTAATACTTTGATGAGACTGATATGAACAGTATAAGTGAAATAAATTGTACTGAGAGTGTATGAGAAGACATCCTGCCTCAATTAGGCCAAGATTGCAGGAGGATGTCAGAGTGAATGATTTGGGGTCTGATTGGACGCTTGAAGGCAGTGAAAAAAACTAGGATCTGGGCCTTTCTGCCAACAAGCGCTTCTGATTGACCCTTGCATGAGTCTAGGTCAAGACGCTTCCCAATATTTGAGATTGAAATGCACCTGTGGGCCTAGGACACACTGAATGATCTTGCTGTACATGGATCTATCTTTCTGTGTAAACTACTAACTGGGGATCCTAAATTTTGTACTTAGACCTGTTGTAACTACTATAACTCATATCGCAAAGGTGTGCATCAGTTAACTACCTCCTGTAATAATACGCATAGGGTCCGGATTATCCAAGTTTGTGCTAAACATTCTTGAGATAACATAAGTAATAAGCTTTTGTTAGGCATTTCTTTTGGAATATTTCAGAAAAGTCCACGGAAGGGATTGGACTATTATTTGGTTCAGGAAATCTCTAGGCTAATTTTTTGAAGGACTATAGCCAGGACAGAAAATATTGTTCTGGCAAGAAGTGAAAAAAAGGCAGCAACGTTGATAGGGGAGGGGCCTATCTACCCACTTCTTGTCCAGAGGGTAGATACCTCTGAAGAAGGCAACCTCTAAAGAGGTTGGGGGATCAGTTCAAGGTCCATTGTCCGTAAAGGATGGGTAATCGAATCGCTTTAAAGAGGGTGTCTAACCGTGGGGAACCCTACCACTTGACCCCGAAGGAAGAAATGATAGATAAATATGGGCCTTGGACTGTGAAATATATGCAAGAGTGGGATCAGTGGACAGGGAGAAATTATTCTAAAAAAGGTACTTTTAAACCAAAAGCTTGGGAAGCCCTGTGGTACAATCACCGCGGGAAGATGACACGCACAAATGAGAAAGATGCGTGGAGCGCATGGATGGTAGAATCCATGCATAGAGCTGATGATGTGAATATTTTTACGGTAGGAGTTAAGGAGAAAACACACAACATGAGGCTGCGAAGTAAGGACAAACAGGGACAGCCAATAAAACCACCTCCCCAGAGTAGTGACAGTGATGAACAGGGGGACAATGAGGAACTGTCGGGATTGGGGCCTTATACCATCGCCCAGTCCTTGTTGGCGAGATACTCAGAAGCTGATAGGAATGGTCATCTATCAGCAGATGACAAAAAGGGGAAGTCACAACTGGCTGCCAAGTTTAACACCCCAATTAGGACCCCCAATGAACCACAGAAGCACTCTTCCTGTGAAGCATTGAACCGAAATGAAAGAGATAGCACAGCAAGCCAGGGAAATGCAATGCTGGAATCAAGGGAGACACGTCTCCCCAGTTCCGGAGACCATATAAAACCAAAAGGGAGAGCTTCTTCCCCTCTGACGGAAGAACCTCCGGAATATAGTAATCCCCCATGTGCTGGCTGCAAGCCAGCATTCTCCCCTAGGCGGTGTCCAACTAACCATTCCGCTGCTGTAAACCATACAGGCAGTTATGCTACAGAGTACACATCCTATGTACCTTTATACCCCCCAAGTATCGAGCACCCCACAGCAAGGGCCGGGGTGGTGTCACCCCCATGCAGAAAGCATATCACCCAATGTAGGCACACCTGTGTACCATGGGACTGTTAATGCCACCCTTCAGGGCACTTTGCAGTTGGATAAGGTACCCCCACCTGGCAGCAACAATCTTCCCCAGTCTTATGGGGATTCTGTGATGGAATCCCGAAAGACCAATCCACAACGGATATCTTTTTCGGATGACATATCGGTCTATCCTGTAAGAGAGCAAGTGGTTTATGACAACAGTGGGAGATCCACGGGAAAGATGACACATCACGTGCCATGGACTCCTTCTGAGATGAAGGGATTCCTGAGTATTATCCCCCATCCAAGGACAGACCCTATTAAATTTGCCAAAGAGCTGCTGGACATCCAGGCAAGCTACAATGCAAACTGGAGTGATATGCTTCAAATAATGAAAAGGGTGTGTGGAGATGGGGACTTAGATTAAATCCTTAGTAAAACTAATATTCCATGAACCCTATATGTTGACACCAGCCATCAAGGAGATATGCTTACTAAACAATTGGCTCAGTTGATAAAAACCGTCTATCCTCCTCAGTCTTGGACCAAGGTGTCAGGAGTGATCCAAGGTCCAAAGGAAGAGTGTATGACATACTACAATCACTTCAAACAAGCCGTAGAATCAGCTGGTGGGGACATTACTAACAGTGCCCTATCACCCGTATTGATACATAGCTTCATCACCGGGTTGAGAGGACACATCAGGGAAAAATTGATGACCGCAAATCCAGACTGGAGAGATAAGCCCCTCTCCTCTCTATTGTCCCTTGCCACCGCTATTGAAAGGAATATAGCTGATTGGGAGTCACAAAAACCTCAAAAGATCTGCGTCGTCACTGATCAGTCAGACAGTGCAGATCTTGGAGAAAAACCAAAAGGGAAACCGGTTGTTTCAACTGCCACAAACCCGGTCACTACAAGAGGAATTGTAGAGCCCCAAAACAAAATAGGCCACCCCGACAGGAGAGGGAATCGGAAAGAGACCTCAAGTGACGGGGAGAGCTCCCGGTGTTGCCTGTAATCTCGACCAATGAGCAAGGTAGTGCTTATGTACAAATGCAATTAAATGAACAGACCCTAAACCTATTAATCGACACCGGGGCAGCTCGGACCATTTTAAAATCCAGTGAGGTGAATCTTCCCATTCAAAATACCGTAAGAGGAGTTGGGCTAGGGGGTATATCATATCCCCTATTTGAAACCATTCCCACAAAAGTTCGAGTTGGACCCTTTCAAACTGAAGCCTCCCTGCTCTTGAGTGATTCAGTTCCTTGCAATTTGCTGGGAAAAGATTTGCTCTCACAAATGAGAGCACAAATACATTTTACGGAGGATGGAGTGGAAGTAAACATCCCTTCTGATCCTGACAAACACCAAATGGTAGAAACCTGGGATAGCATCATTGCTTTGTGTAAATTGGAACTGGATACCAGCCTTGCAGAAAGCTTGCCCAGTGATTTATTCGAAAGCACCAATCCAGATGTTTGGGCTAAAGAGGGGAACACCGGACTTATGATCCGCTGCCCCCCTGTTAGGATCAAACTAAAACCAGATGCTATCATTCCCAGATTACCTCAATATCCCTTGAAATTGGCTCAATTGGAGGGAATAAGAGACCAAATCAAACACCTCCTCAAAGAGGGTATACTGGTGAAAGTGAGTTCACCACCTAATACCCCATTGTACCCTGTGAAGAAGCCAGGCCGGAATGTTTATCGGATGGTACAAGACCTGAGGACAATTAACAAAATCATCCAAGAGGATGCTCCAGTGGTCCCAAACCCTCACACTATTCTGAGTAACATCCTCCCTTCTAATCAATATTTCACAGTTATGGATTTGAAGGATGCCTTTTTTACGGTACCACTCCACCCTGACTGTCAATACCTCTTTGCCTTCAGCTTTGAACTGCAGCAGTATACCTGGAGTAGATTGCCCATGGGTATGGTATCTAGCCCTAATGAGTACAGCAAAGCAATGAAAGAATGCCTGGACAGGTGGCACTGTACGGAGGGGGTCACTCTCCTTCAGTATGTAGATGACTTGCTGATTGGAGGCGACACGAGAGAGGCATGTAGACAGGCCACTATCTCCTTGTTGAATCACCTTGGAGAGGAGGGATGCCGAGTATCCCCCGCCAAGTTACAATACAACATGGACCGAGTTGTGTTTTTGGGCCATTGCATCTCCAAAGGAAAAAAACACTTGACACAAGACCGAAAGAAGACTATTCTGAATAGCAAAATGCCACAAAATGCCAAGCAATTGAGGGGATTCCTAGGGTTGGTAGGGTATTGCAGACAGTGGATACCAGAGATGTCCAATGTTTGTAAGCCGCTCTATGACTCTGTAAACATACAGGGGAAACTGGAACTCAGTGAAGAGCAAATACATGCTATTCAGACCTTGAAAGCTGCCATCAGTGAAGCCCCCGTTTTGGGCCTGCCTGATTATACCAAGGGATTCCGGCTTTACTGTCATGAGTCCAGAGGCCACGCTGCTGGAGTCCTGACACAGGATCATGGAGGACATGACAAGCCCATTGGCTATTACAGCTGTCAGATTGACACAGTTGTCAATGCAATGGCACCCTGTCTGAGGGCGGTGGCAGCAGCTGCTGAAATGTTGAATAAAACTGCAGACATTGTGCTAGGGAATCCATTAGAAGTCTATGTACCCCATGAGGTTCACGTGGTCATGCAGAACCTGACCACAAAGCACATTTCATCAGCGAGATTAACCAGATATGAACTGGCACTTTAAACACCCACAAATATTACCCTCAAAAGATGTGCAAAATTAAATCCAGCTACGCTACTACCAGAGACATTGCAAGATGAAATAGAGGGCCATGACTGCAATGCAGAAATGGAGGATCACTATCTGGAAGCACAGAGAGTCAGAGACACTCCCATCCACAATGCTGACCTCACTGTTTTTGTAGATGGGTCCCGCTTCTATACAGAAAAAGGGCACCCTGTCACTGGGTATTCAGTAGTCACCAAGGATGAAATTCTTTTCCAAGGAAAGCTACCGGAGCATCATTCCGCCCAGGTTGCAGAGCTTATGGCTCTCATGCAAGCTTGCATAGTAGGGAAAGGGAAGAAACTCAATGTCTACACTATATAGACAAAAAAACGGCGCTGGGAAAAACGTGTACAATGTGAACGTGAAAAAAACAAAAACTGTGCAGCTGCTGGTACAAAAAGTGCTAGAACTTTCAAATATGCTTAAACCAATAAAACAGCGCTGGCAAACAAAATTGTGATCAAATAATAAAAAAAATTCCCACAAAATTGTGTGTGATGAAACTATTATATATGTGACCAAAATAATAAGATGAGTGACATAATAAAAAATGACCATAAAACTAATTCCATGTGTATCAAATTAGTGATAAACCACAAACAAATATGTGATGAGAAATAAAAAAATGTGAATGTGTCCAGTAATTAACCCAAAAAACCAAGACCAAAGTACATATGAGCTCCTCCTTGGAATGGACTCACCGGACCAGTAGACAAACAGCAAAGCAGAGGGCAGATATGCAGACAAGCTGTGATACGGCAAGCAGGCATAAAAAGCAAAGCTGGAGACAAAACAGGCCAGAGGATCCAGGGAGCGATGTATGCACACAGGGCACAGTAATTTTCTTGGGGGTGTTGGACCGGTAAAAGAAGAGAGCAAATTGTCTTTTGATGACGCCCTGGAGGAGGGGCGAAACGCGTCGACGTAATTTCCGGCCAAAGAACCATTGACGCCACTTCCTGTTCCCGTGGAGCGCACGCTGGATCAGCTGCAACCACGGAAGTATCTGAGAAGTTTGCCTGAGAAGTTTGCCTTCCCCTTTGCATCCTGTAAGTAGCGCAGAGTGCGCATTTTAATATCCTGCTACAGCATTTACAATTTGCTCTCTTCTTTTACCGGTCCAACACCCCCCAAGAAAATTACTGTGCCCTGTGTGCATACATCGCTCCCTGGATCCTCTGGCCTGTTTTGTCTCCAGCTTTGCTTTTTATGCCTGCTTGCCGTATCACAGCTTGTCTGCATATCTGCCCTCTGCTTTGCTGTTTGTCTACTGGTCCGGTGAGTCCATTCCAAGGAGGAGCTCATATGTACTTTGGTCTTGGTTTTTTGGGTTAATTACTGGACACATTCACATTTTTTTATTTCTCATCACATATTTGTTTGTGGTTTATCACTAATTTGATACACATGGAATTAGTTTTATGGTCATTTTTTATTATGTCACTCATCTTATTATTTTGGTCACATATATAATAGTTCCGTCAATGTCTACACTGACTCAAGATATGCGTTTGGCATATGTCACAATTTTGGCCAATTATGGAAACTGAGAGGCTTCCTGACCACCTGTGGAAAACCTATTAAACATGGTGAGCTCATTAAGAAAGTCCTTGAGGCACTTTGGTTTCCAGAGGAAGTAGCAGTCTTAAAATGTGCAGCACACACCAAAGGCACGGATGAGGTTTCACTTGGGAATAGGGATGAGCCGAACACCCCCGGGTTCGGTTCGAACCAGAACCTTCGAACGGACCGAAAGTTCGCGCGAATTTTCGAACCCTATACGTTATAATGGACGCGAACGTTCGAAATCAAAAGTGCTAATTACAACGGCCAATATGCATGTTAATGTCATAAAACAGGTTTGGGGACCCGGGTCCTGCCCCAGGGGACATATATCAATGCAAAAAGAACTTTTAAAAACTAACGTTTTTTCGGGAGCAGTCATTTTAATGATGCATAAAGTGAAAAAAAAAAAGTGAAATTTTCCTTTAAATATGGTACCTGGGGGGTGTCTAAAGTATGCCTGTGAAGTGGCATGTGTTTCCCGTGTTTAGAACTGTCCTTGCACAAAATGACATTTGTAAAGGAAAAAAAGAAGCCATTTAAAACCACTTGCGGCTTTAGGTTTGATCTTAAGTAGAATCTGAACAGGTACATTATGAAGTGTAGCTCCATCCCAAAAAAATCTATTTTTAAGCTTTTTGGAGAACATAGGGAGGGGTTATCACCCCTGTAACATTTGCTGTCTTTGCACATCTGTTCAGAACATGTCACCTCACTTTCCGTCCCAATGACAAATGTTTTTGGAAAAGTGGGGTTTTAATTGAAACAAGGATTGGTGATAAAGTATCAGTAGAGAGGAGATACCTTTTTCCCAAATTAAATCTAACAGGATAGAATTTCCCTTCCTAGGGGTAGATTTCCTCTCACTTCCTGTTTTCTCTTTCCATTTGCAAGTAGGAGTCGTTTGTAAGTTGGATGTTTGAAAGTAGGGGCCTGGCGTATATACTCTGCAGAAATTTGCCCTATTAGATGTTGGTGTAGCCACAAGACTGGTGGGCACAGGAATGGGCCCTGCTGTGAGTTAATAGATCAAGATTTGTAATTGCATGCACCTGTTGAACAGGGCAGAAAAAATTGGGGGTGGTGGTGGTGGTGGTGGACGGTTTTGCCACAAGACTGTAAGCTCTCACAGTTACTCTTGGTGGGCGCAGGAATGGGCCCTGCTGTGAGTTATTAGATCAAGATTTGTAATTGCAAGCACCTGATGAACAGGGCAGAAAAATTGGGCCTTTGGCGGTGGTGGTGGACGGTGTTGCCACAAGACTGTAGGCCCTCATAGTTACTCTTGGTGGGCGCAGGAATGGGCCCTGCTGTGAGTTATTAGATCAAGATTTGTAATTGCATGCACCTGTTGAACAGGGCAGAAAAATTGGGGGTGGTGGTGGTGGTGGTGGACGGTTTTGCCACAAGACTGTAAACTCTCACAGTTACTCTTGGTGGGCGCAGGAATGGGCCCTGCTGTGAGTTATTAGATCAAGATTTGTAATTGCAAGCACCTGATGAACAGGGCAGAAAAATTGGGCCTTTGGCGGTGGTGGTGGACGGTGTTGCCACAAGACTGTAGGCCCTCATAGTTACTCTTGGTGGGCGCAGGAATGGGCCCTGCTGTGAGTTATTAGATCAAGATTTGTAATTGCAAGCACCTGATGAACAGGGCAGAAAAATTGGGCCTTTGGCGGTGGTGGTGGACGGTGTTGCCACAAGACTGCAGGCCCTCATAGTTACTCTTGGTGGGCGCAGGAATGGGCCCTGCTGTGAACTATTAGATCAAGATTTGTAATTACCCGCCCCTGTTAAACAGGGGCTGAAAAATTGTGCCTTAGGCACTGGTGCTGGTGCCACAACACTGCAACCCCTCACAGAGACTGTACTTGGAGCACAGCAGTCACACGTGTTGCGAAGCATTTTTTTAAAAAATTGTAAGTACACTTAGGCACTGGTGTGGTGGCATGGATCATTGAGGAGGAGGAAGAGGATAGTCAGTGAACATAAGAGGACAGTCACTCAGCATCAGCATAGGCAGTCTTGAAGGGATGTGACATTAAAAATTATTCGGTTATATCCGCCTCAGGTGCCTGGTAGCTGGTGGTGATCCAAGACTGATTCATTTTGATGAATGTCAGTCGATCAACCGAGGCGGTGGACAGGCGCACCCTATGATCAGTCACAAATCCTCCAGCAGCACTGAATGTGCGTTCGGAAAGAACGCTGGAGGCAGGACAGGCCAGTAGCTCAATTGCATACTGTGCAAGCTCTGGCCAGTGATCCATCCTCAGGACCCAGTAAGCCAGAGGATTTTCGGTGGGAAAGGTGTCCAAGTCTGACCTTGCCCCAAGGTATTCCTGCACCATGTATATCAGACGCTGGCGATGGTTGCTGGAACCGATCATACCTTGGGGCTGCGGACTAAAAAATTGTCTGAACGCATCGGTCAGACGTCCACCTTCCCCACCGCTCCTTCTGCCACTGACCGAAGCCTCAGCAACTCGTCGCCCAGGACCAGGAGTTTGTAGCCTCCCAGTTTCTGGGAACGCGTTGCACAGACCTTTCTGCAAGGCCTCCCTGAGATGTCTCATCCTCTGCTCCCTCTGCGACGGCAAGATAAGGTCCGCAACCTTACCCTTGTACCGCGGATCAAGGAGAGTGGCCAGCCAGTAATGGTCCCTCTCCTTGATCCGAAGAACACGAGGATCCTTCCGCAGGCTTTGCAGGATCAGGGAGGCCATGCAGCGTAGGTTATCTGAGGCATTCGGTCCGGAGTCTTCTGGGTCACTGAGGATGACATGATCGCCAGCCACCTCCTCCCAGCCACGTACAAGTCCACTGGCTTGTTGGGACTGTACATCATCCCTAAAAGACTGCTGCTGCTGATGCTGAGTGCCAGGCTCCACCTCCATGCTCACACAATCCTCCTCCTCCTCCTCCTCCTCCTCCTCCTCATCCTCTTCCTGTGTGATGGGTGGGACAGAAGGAACACTGTCCGGATAAAGGGGGCCTTGAGAGGCAAGGAAGTCCTCCTCTTCCTGCCTCTGTTCTGCCTCAAGTGCCCTGTCCATTATCCCACGCAGCGTATGCTCCAACAGGTGGACAAGAGGGACAGTGTCACTGATGCATGCACTGTCACTGCTCACCATCCTCGTGGCCTCCTCAAATGGTGAGAGGACAGTGCATGCATCCCTGATCATGCTCCACTGACGTGGGGAAAAAAAACCAAGCTCCCCTGACCCTGTCCTGGTGCCGTAGTCGCAAAGGTACTCATTGATGGCCCTCTGCTGCGTGTGCAGTCGCTGCAGCATGGCCAACGTTGAGTTCCACCTGGTGGGCATGTCAGATATTAGGCGGTTCTTGGGCAGGTTCAGCTCCTTTTGCAGCTCAGTCAGCCGAGCACTGGCATTATAAGATCGGCGGAAATGCACACAGACTTTCCTGGCCTGCCTCAGGACATCCTGTAAGCCTGGGAACCTGCCCAAGAACCGCTGCACCACCAGGTTGAGGACGTGAGCCATGCAGGGCAGATGGGTGAGCTGCCCCTGTCGCAGGGCGGAGAGGAGGTTGGTGCCATTGTCAGAAACGACCATTCCTGGCTTAAGCTGACGTGGCGTCAACCACCTCTCGGCCTGCCCCTGCAGAGCTGCCAGAACCTCTGGCCCAGTGTGGCTCCTGTCCCCCAAACACACCAGCGCAAGCACGGCATGGCATCTTTTTGCCTGCGTACTTGCGTAGCCCCTTGTACGCCTACGGAGCACCGCTGGTTCCAAGGACAGAGCACTGGAGGAAGAAGAAGAGGAGGGGGTGGAGGAGAGAGGTGTGTCACAACCAGTAGCAGTAGTCGCGTTTTGGAGGCGTGGTGGCGGAACAACCTCCAACACTACTGCACCTTGTCCTGCATCCCTCCCAGCTGCCAATAGAGTGACCCAATGGGCCGTGAAAGAAAGGTACCGTCCCTGTCCATGCCTGCTGGACCATGAGTCAGCGGTAATATGCACCTTACCGCTGACCGCCCTGTCCAGCGAGGCATGGACATTGCCCTCCACATGCCGGTAGAGAGACGGAATCGCCTTCCGCGAGAAAAAGTGGCGTTTGGGAACCTGCCACTGAGGAACCGCACATTGAACAAACTCACGGAAGGGGGCCGAGTCTACCAACTGAAAAGGCAGCAGTTGAAGTGCTAGCAATTTAGCAAGGCTAGCATTCAACCGCTGGGCATGTGGATGGCTGGGAGTGTACTTCTTTCTACGGTCCAGCAGCTGGGGCAGGGAAATTTGCCTGCTGCAATCGGACGTCGGTGTACTGCAAGTACTTGGTTGTGACACACCGAATTCTACACCTTCAGTCCTCTCAGAGCAGCTTTCAGAGAGGACTGAAGGTGTAGTGGGGATGGAGATCCCAGCTGAGGAGGAGCAAGGAGAGGTCCGCTTAGTTCTTTGGTGTGGGTCTTTTATGTGTGCCTGCCAACGAGCTGCATGGCAGGTCGCCATATGTCTGGTCATGCTTGTCGTGCCCAAGCGGCTGATGTTTTGGCCACGCGAGATACGCTTGAGACAAATATTGCAAATAGCAGTGGTGCGATCTGCTGCACTCGTCTCAAAAAAGGCCCACACCAAAGAACTTTTCTGATAACGTGCAGAGGCAGCGCCCTGCACAGGCGGAGCTCTGCGGTGTTGTACAGTTGCTGTGCTGGCCTCTACCTGGCCTCCAGGGGGCATCCTGCCTCGTTGGACATGTGACGCCGCATCCTCCTCCTCCTCGTCCTCCTCCTCATCCTCTCTCCCTTGAGGCACCCACGTGGAGTCAGTGACCTCATCATCCCCTCCCTCTTCACCACTAGAGCAAACCTGGCAGTAAGCTGCAGCTGGTGGAACTGTACTGCCAGATTCCTCAAGCTGGGTATCGTCATCCGAGCCTTCGAATCGTTGGGCATCCTCCTGGAGCATGTACCCAACACTGTGCTCAAAGAGTTCGGGGGACTCCTCAGGAGGACATGGTGGGTCTAGGGAAGGGGTGGCTGATGATGCTCTGTCAGTACCCTGAGCCTGGGTGAGAGAGGATGAGGAGGATGAGGAGGGCTTGGTCATCCATTCTACCAAGCCTTCAGCATGATGCGGCTCCACATGTCCAGCTGCCGAAAACAAAGACGCGCGTGTCCCATGGCCACGTGCTGATGACGATGCACGACCACGTCCACGTCCACGGCCACGTCCACTAGAAACAGAGCCTGCCTGCCCTGTGTTCTTGGCTCTGCACGCTCTGCCTCCCCTTGGCGGTCTTCCAGCCATTGTAGTCGGTAGTCCTGTGGGTGCTGCTGAGAAGAAAATATAGGAGCTCTGTGTGATGCCACTAACACACTAGAAGTCCTATGGGTGCTTCTGCAAAGAAAATAGAGGAGCTCTGTGTGATGCCACTAACACACTAGAAGTCCTGTGGGTGCTTATGCAAAGAAAATAGAGGAGCTCTGTGTGATGCCACTAACACACTAGAAGTCCTGTGGGTGCTTATGCAAAGAAAATAGAGGAGCTCTGTGTGATGCCACTAACACACTAGAAGTCCTGTGGGTGCTGCTGAGAAGAATATATAGGAGCTCTGTGTGATGCCACTAACACACTAGAAGTCCTGTGGGTGCTTATGCAAAGAAAAAAGAGGAGCTCTGTGTGATGCCACTAACACACTAGAAGTCCTGTGGGTGCTTATGCAAAGAAAATAGAGGAGCTCTGTGTGATGCCACTAACACACTAGAAGTCCTGTGGGTGCTTATGCAAAGAAAATAGAGGAGCTCTGTGTGATGCCACTAACACACTAGAAGTCCTGTGGGTGCTTATGCAAAGAAAATAGAGGAGCTCTGTGTGATGCCACTAACACACTAGAAGTCCTGTGGGTGCTTATGCAAAGAAAATAGAGGAGCTCTGTGTGATGCCACTAACACACTAGAAGTCCTGTGGGTGCTTATGCAAAGAAAATAGAGGAGCTCTGTGTGATGCCACTAACACACTAGAAGTCCTGTGGGTGCTTATGCAAAGAAAATAGAGGAGCTCTGTGTGATGCCACTAACACACTAGAAGTCCTGTGGGTGCTTATGCAAAGAAAATAGAGGAGCTCTGTGTGATGCCACTAACACACTAGAAGTCCTGTGGGTGCTTATGCAAAGAAAAAAGAGGAGTTCTGTGTGATGCCACTAACACACTAGAAGTCCTGTGGGTGCTTATGCAAAGAAAATAGAGGAGCTCTGTGTGATGCCACTAACACACTAGAAGTCCTGTGGGTGCTTATGCAAAGAAAATAGAGGAGCTCTGTGTGATGCCACTAACACACTAGAAGTCCTGTGGGTGCTTATGCAAAGAAAATAGAGGAGCTCTGTGTGATGCCACTAACACACTAGAAGTCCTGTGGGTGCTTATGCAAAGAAAATAGAGGAGCTCTGTGTGATGCCACTAACACACTAGAAGTCCTGTGGGTGCTTATGCAAAGAAAATAGAGGAGCTCTGTGTGATGCCACTAACACACTAGAAGTCCTGTGGGTGCTTATGCAAAGAAAATAGAGGAGCTCTGTGTGATGCCACTAACACACTAGAAGTCCTGTGGGTGCTGCTGAGAAGAATATATAGGAGCTCTGTGTGATGCCACTAACACACTAGAAGTCCTGTGGGTGCTTATGCAAAGAAAATAGAGGAGCTCTGTGTGATGCCACTAACACACTAGAAGTCCTGTGGGTGCTTATGCAAAGAAAATAGAGGAGCTCTGTGTGATGCCACTAACACACTAGAAGTCCTGTGGGTGCTTATGCAAAGAAAATAGAGGAGCTCTGTGTGATGCACTAACACACTAGAAGTCCTGTGGGTGCTGCTGAGAAGAATATATAGGAGCTCTGTGTGATGCCACTAACACACTAGAAGTCCTATGGGTGCTTCTGCAAAGAAAATAGAGGAGCTCTGTGTGATGGGACTAACACACTTCAAGTCCTATAGGTGCTTCTGGGAAGAAAATAAAGGTCTGTGTGATGGGACTAACACACTTCAAGTCCTATAGTTGCTTCTGGGAACAAAATATAGGATCTCTGTGTGATGGGACTAACACACTTCAAGTCCTATAGGTGCTTCTGGGAAGAAAATATAGCTCTGTGTGTGTAATGGGACTAACACACTTCAAGTCCTATAGGTGCCTCTGGGAACAAAATATAGCTCTGTGTGTGTGATGGGACTAACACACTTCAAGTCCTATAGGTGCCTCTGGGAACAAAATATAGCTCTGTGTGTGTGATGGGACTAACACACTTCAAGTCCTATAGGTGCCTCTGGAACAAAATATAGCTCTGTGTGTGTGATGGGACTAACACACTTCAAGTCCTATAGGTGCTTCTGGGAACAAAATATAGCTCTGTGTGTGTGATGGGACTAACACACTTCAAGTCCTATAGGTGCTTCTGGGAACAAAATATAGCTCTGTGTGTGTGATGGGACTAACACACTTCAAGTCCTATAGGTGCCTCTGGGAACAAAATATAGCTCTGTGTGTGTGATGGGACTAACAGACTTCAAGTCCTATAGGTGCTTCTGGGAACAAAATATAGCTCTGTGTGTGTGATGGGACTAACACACTTCAAGTCCTATAGGTGCTTCTGGGAACAAAATATAGCTCTGTGTGTGTGATGGGACTAACACACTTCAAGTCCTATAGGTTCTTCTGGGAACAAAATATAGCTCTGTGTGTGTGATGGGACTAACACACTTCAAGTCCTATAGGTGCTTCTGGGAAGAAAATATAGCTCTGTGTGTGTAATGGGACTAACACACTTCAAGTCCTATAGGTGCTTCTGGGAAGAAAATATAGCTCTGTGTGTGTGATGGGACGAACACACTTCAAGTCCTATAGGTGCTTCTGGGAACAAAATATAGCTCTGTGTGTGTGATGGGACTAACACACTTCAAGTCCTATAGGTTCTTCTGGGAACAAAATATAGCTCTGTGTGTGTGATGGGACTAACACACTTCAAGTCCTATAGGTGCTTCTGGGAAGAAAATATAGCTCTGTGTGTGTAATGGGACTAACACACTTCAAGTCCTATAGGTGCTTCTGGGAAGAAAATATAGCTCTGTGTGTGTAATGGGACTAACACACTTCAAGTCCTATAGGTGCCTCTGGGAACAAAATATAGCTCTGTGTGTGTGATGGGACTAACACACTTCAAGTCCTATAGGTGCTTCTGGGAAGAAAATATAGCTCTGTATGTGTGATGGGACTAACACACTTCAAGTCCTATAGGTGCTTCTGGGAAGAAAATATAGCTCTGTGTGTGTAATGGGACTAACACACTTCAAGTCCTATAGGTGCCTCTGGGAACAAAATATAGCTCTGTGTGTGTGATGGGACTAACACACTTCAAGTCCTATAGGTGCTTCTGGGAAGAAAATATAGCTCTGTGTGTGTAATGGGACTAACACACTTCAAGTCCTATAGGTGCCTCTGGGAACAAAATATAGCTCTGTGTGTGTAATGGGACTAACACACTTCAAGTCCTATAGGTGCTTCTGGGAAGAAAATATAGCTCTGTGTGTGTAATGGGACTAACACACTTCAAGTCCTATAGGTGCCTCCGGGAACAAAATATAGCTCTGTGTGTGTAATGGGACTAACACACTTCAAGTCCTATAGGTGCCTCTGGGAACAAAATATAGCTCTGTGTGTGTGATGGGACTAACACACTTCAAGTCCTATAGGTGCTTCTGGGAAGAAAATATAGCTCTGTGTGTGTGATGGGACTAACACACTTCAAGTCCTATAGGTGCTTCTGGGAACAAAATATAGCTCTGTGTGTGTGATGGGACTAACACACTTCAAGTCCTATAGGTTCTTCTGGGAACAAAATATAGCTCTGTGTGTGTGATGGGACTAACACACTTCAAGTCCTATAGGTGCTTCTGGGAAGAAAATATAGCTCTGTGTGTGTAATGGGACTAACACACTTCAAGTCCTATAGGTGCTTCTGGGAAGAAAATATAGCTCTGTGTGTGTAATGGGACTAACACACTTCAAGTCCTATAGGTGCCTCTGGGAACAAAATATAGCTCTGTGTGTGTGATGGGACTAACACACTTCAAGTCCTATAGGTGCTTCTGGGAACAAAATATAGCTCTGTGTGTGTGATGGGACTAACACACTTCAAGTCCTATAGGTGCTTCTGGGAACAAAATATAGCTCTGTGTGTGTGATGGGACTAACACACTTCAAGTCCTATAGGTTCTTCTGGGAACAAAATATAGCTCTGTGTGTGTGATGGGACTAACACACTTCAAGTCCTATAGGTGCTTCTGGGAAGAAAATATAGCTCTGTGTGTGTAATGGGACTAACACACTTCAAGTCCTATAGGTGCTTCTGGGAAGAAAATATAGCTCTGTGTGTGTAATGGGACTAACACACTTCAAGTCCTATAGGTGCCTCTGGGAACAAAATATAGCTCTGTGTGTGTGATGGGACTAACACACTTCAAGTCCTATAGGTGCTTCTGGGAAGAAAATATAGCTCTGTGTGTGTGATGGGACTAACACACTTCAAGTCCTATAGGTGCTTCTGGGAAGAAAATATAGCTCTGTGTGTGTAATGGGACTAACACACTTCAAGTCCTATAGGTGCTTCTGGGAAGAAAATATAGCTCTGTGTGTGTAATGGGACTAACACACTTCAAGTCCTATAGGTGCCTCTGGGAACAAAATATAGCTCTGTGTGTGTGATGGGACTAACACACTTCAAGTCCTATAGGTGCTTCTGGGAAGAAAATATAGCTCTGTGTGTGTGATGGGACTAACACACTTCAAGTCCTATAGGTGCTTCTGGGAAGAAAATATAGCTCTGTGTGTGTAATGGGACTAACACACTTCAAGTCCTATAGGTGCCTCTGGGAACAAAATATAGCTCTGTGTGTGTGATGGGACTAACACACTTCAAGTCCTATAGGTGCTTCTGGGAAGAAAATATAGCTCTGTGTGTGTGATGGGACTAACACACTTCAAGTCCTATAGGTGCTTCTGGGAAGAAAATATAGCTCTGTGTGTGTAATGGGACTAACACACTTCAAGTCCTATACGTGCTTCTGGGAAGAAAATATAGCTCTGTGTGTGTAATGGGACTAACACACTTCAAGTCCTATAGGTGCCTCTGGGAACAAAATATAGCTCTGTGTGTGTGATGGGACTAACACACTTCAAGTCCTATAGGTGCTTCTGGGAAGAAAATATAGCTCTGTGTGTGTGATGGGACTAACACACTTCAAGTCCTATAGGTGCTTCTGGGAAGAAAATATAGCTCTGTGTGTGTGATGGGACTAACACACTTCAAGTCCTATAGGTGCTTCTGGGAAGAAAATATAGCTCTGTGTGTGTGATGGGACTAACACACTTCAAGTCCTATAGGTGCTTCTGGGAAGAAAATATAGCTCTGTGTGTGTAATGGGACTAACACACTTCAAGTCCTATAGGTGCCTCTGGGAACAAAATATAGGAGCTCTGCCTGCCTGCCACGAACACACTACAAGTCCTATAGGTGCTTCTGGTAACAAAATATAGGAGCTCTGCCTGCCTGCCACGAACACACTACAAGTCCTATAGGTGCTTCTGGTAACAAAATATAGGAGCTCTGCCTGCCTGCCACGAACACACTACAAGTCCTATAGGTGCTTCTGGTAACAAAATATAGGAGCTCTGCCTGCCTGCCACGAACACACTACAAGTCCTATAGGTGCTTCTGGTAACAAAATATAGGAGCTCTGCCTGCCTGCCACGAACACACTACAAGTCCTATAGGTGCTTCTGGTAACAAAATATAGTAGCTCTGCCTGCCTGCCACGAACACACTACAAGCCCCTCTTTCTCAATCAATCTTTGTAACTGAATCTATCTAACTCAATTTCTGTAAGTGAATCTCTCTACCTAACTAAATCGAGCAGAGTGTCACAGAATCAGCCTGCTCAATCTGCGCCGGAACAGCATGTGACCGGCGCAGACGGCGTGGCGGCGTTGTATAGGGGGGGGGGGGCGTGTACTACAGCCCCTGAGCTGTAATTGGCTACAGGCGTCCTGCCTGTAGCCAATTATGGCTCTTCGAGTTTCCGGGGCTGTGATTGGCCAAGCATGCGGGGTCACAGTGCATGCTTGGCCAATCATCAGCCAGCAATGCACTGCGTCGGCCGCGCCGGCCGCAATGCATTGCGGGGCCGCTCGCATCACACGAACGTGATGCGAGCGGCCAAAATAGTTCTGGGCTCGCCGAGCGAGCGAACGCCCGGTGCTCGATGCGAACGTGGGTTCGCATCGAGCACCGGGCCCATCCCTACTTGGGAATGCTAAAGCAGACACCGCTGCAAAGGCAGCTGCTGTAACTGGTACTGAGTCTGTGGAAATCTTCCTGGCCACACCTTGCTCCGATAGTCCTGATCAGGTTGACTTGACTGTTCTGGAGAAATTGCAAGTGCAAACCGATGAAAAGACAAAACGGAAGTGGAAAAACCAGGGGTGTAAAGAAACAGCTGGACTTTGGGCCCATGAGGATGGAAGGTACTGTGCCCCCCTAGCACTATATCCCTATTTAGCTGAGGCATCACACGGCCCCTCTCATCTGTCCAAAGGAGCAATGATCTCCACCATCACATCCCACTGGGTGGCCCCCGGATTCACCACTGTTGCAGAGAGATTCTGTCAAGGGTGTGAAACATGTCAAATACATAATCCTGGGAGGCTTGTCAAAACCCCTACTAAGCATTTGCCCAAAGCGCAGTATCCCTTCCAGAGACTGCAGATCGATTACATTCAATTGCCAAAATGCCAACAATACCAGTTTGTCCTAGTATGTGTAGACATGTTTTCGGGCTGGATAGAAGGATGGCCAGTAGCCAAGGCTACTGCGTCAGTCACCGCAAAGAAACTATTGCAGGAAATTGTGTGCAGGCATGGCCTAATGGAGACCATAGAATCTGATCAAGGGAGCCATTTCACAGGCCAAGTGATGGCCGAGGTTATGGGAGGATTCCAAATTGAACAAAAGTTCCATACTCCCTATCACCCACAGACATCAGGGAAGGTGGAAAGGTATAATGGAGTGATCAAGAATAGACTAGCCAAAATGTGTGAAAATACGCGCCTTACTTGGGTGCAAGCTCTCCCTCTGGTATTGAAATCTATGCGACACACTCCTAGAGGTCCAGAAAAAATATCCCCATACGAGATATTGTTTGGGAGACCCCCAATGACAGGATTGTTTTTTCCCACAAGAGATGACATTAATGCATTGTTCCCTAAAGATGTATGTACAGGAATTACATAAGCAGCTCACCAAGTTGCATGCCCAAGTGTTCTCTTCTATTCCAGACCCAAATTCTGACGGTAAATCTCACTCCCTACAGCCCGGAGATTGGGTGGTGATCAAGAAATTTCAACGAAGAGGACTGGAGCCCAGGTTTGAGGGTCCCTACCAGGTATTGCTGACCACCCCCACCTCAGTGAAGATAGAGGGAAAAATCTCTTGGGTGCATGCTTCTCATTGCAAACAAGTTCAGAAGGAGATTTAGGGAGCTGGGAGGGATGGGCACATCCCCCCTTTTGTTAGGTTTACTCAGCTGGTATGTTCTTGCTTCTGCTCAAGAACCACTAGCTCCTAAGGGGGAGACCCAACCAGTGCCTGTACCCTGGACCCCACCGGAAGAGTATAGTAAATGGGTAATAAAACCTGAGGTGTGGAGTCACACACAGATCCATAAGGCCGAGTGCAAACAAGGACAACTACTCCCCAGTTACCCAATGTACTTTCATGGGTATGTACTCATTCATGCCATAGCAGGGATGGGTTTTGATGGGACCTACCTAGAACATACCATCGGCCTTTATCCCCGCCCTTACACATTTCATACAGCCTCTGGAGACCTTAATGCAGGGTATCTGCTGGATTGGCTTTGCAGTCTGGCATACGTTAAGACCAGTCCTGATGAGCGGGAACGAATACAGCAGGTGGTGAAAGAGAGCCCTGATACCATAATGTATGTGACATATCACCAAGATGTGGATATTGACTTGTGTGAAGGGGATGGGGATCCCAAGGATGTGGAATGTCTAATACCAGGACTTTTTCCTGAAAGACCAAATGACAGTCAATCTAACAACAGGATGATTGTAGATCTTGATACCCAGGCATATGAGATGTCCATAACCAACTTAACCAAAAAAAAATAGCGAAAATAGCAAGTTGTATCCCACAGATCCTACAGGGGAGAACTATGAAGGGTGGTATATTGTTTACATCATCTTCAATCAGGGGGAAGAGAAAGAACATAAAAGGTACTATTATGATTTCCCAGAACTTGTTCAAGGGTCATTAGCGGACAAGTGTTTCCACCCTGCCGATGGAACCCTTGAGATTCTGATTACTAAAAATTCCACCTATAATAGGAAGACACATCCACTCAATTACCTATCAAAGAAAAAGGTTGTCTTGCAGTTGAATTGTAGTAGCGCCCATCAGGCCATGTGGTATGAACAAGCAAATGTGACTCTCTCTACCAAATACACCAACACAGTAATCTTAAAAATTAGGACAGATGCTAAAAACAAACAGTATGAGGTCCTGGATTCACAACCAAGACTGTCCATACATGCCTTTGTGTTGCAAGTAATGAGAGAGACTTGTGTCCCCGAAACATAGGGTCACTATGTTATTGACACCGCTTATTGGCCCCCAAATCAGTCCCTGGCTTTTAACAGTCCAAACCCATGGAAGTGGGATGTCTTATGCAATGGTGTGGATCTGCCTAGCGTGAATGAGTGGATGAATGGAAGGCCAATGAATGAAGAAATGAGAGGCGTGCATATGACTGTAGACTGGCAGGATCCCCAAGGATATGATCTGGATTTAGACTTGCATCTAGATGGCCCATTTGTGTGGCCATTCTGCAACGCATTTGACGAAGGCTGTTGGACCTTTATGCAAATGACAAAGCTTAGGAGTGATGACATGTTCCCCCGGAATCAGTACCCCAGTTATTGATCCTAAACGTTGGTATCCCTGGAAAGGGCAAGGAAAGCTCTGTGTGACAGTTGTACGGATGCCCAATGAGTTAGATGTTCTTGTGCCAGCAAAAATTAGTGCAGACTCCTGTAAGGCTCCTATAGTGAATGCAGCGGATCTAGTCATCCCTTTACTCTCCTCTCACTGGACAGTATTAACAGACACCCAATTTATGTTATATACATGGAGGATAACCTTATCTGATTTCCGGGTGGATAAGTGGGATAAACGGTGTGTAGCCTTCACAAAGAATCAGGTATACATGTTGAAGGGATGGCTGCAATCTGGATATTCAGAATATTCCCACACTAGAGTAAAGAGGGGCCTAATAGAAACTGCCTTAGGAGCAGGGGGTGTTGCCCTGGGTAGCCTAAACACAATGGATTTAGAAGTACTCAGAAACAAATTAGGAGGGTTGGCACAACATGTTGGAGAAGGGGTTAAGGTGCAGCTAGACGTTAATCATATACTCGAAAATCTACATCATGCTCATATCGATGCTACTGCCTCACTATCCGAGGTAATGAAACAGAAGTTCACAGGATTGATAGCGGGTTTATCCCAAGTACAGGAAAACATCCAACTTGCTTTATCCTGCACCCAGGTACAATCAGAACTGTCCCAGGACCTCAGAGTAATGATTGCTTCTTTTTCAGCAGGACAATTTCCACTAAATTTGAGAAAACAAGCAGGTAGGGTAGTATCCAAGTTTGCTATGAGCCATATGGATTGGTGGATGACTCAGTTCCATGGCTGTAAAAACCTGACTTGCACTGTCTCATCCCTGATTCCGGTTGCAGGGACTGAACATCGTGCTTATACCACAGTCAATTTGGGTACTATCCTATCGGGCTCTACCCTGCTACACACCCCGAGTCCATCATGATCTGATGGTTCATGAGTCCGGACAACCTCAAATCATTGATACCGATGGGTACTGGAGAAAGGAAGGGGTGGTACTATGCCAAGGGAAACAGGACAGGATCATGAGACAACAATGCTGGCACAAGGAAGGGTCATGTCTCATGGATGCCGAGGAAATGTCCCAGCCCTATGTAAAATACTTGGGGCAAGGATATTGGTGCTGGTATCAGACGCTCTATACTCTGTCTACAGGTTGAACTGTACTCAGCGGGGTACCCTACCTCAGGGAGTCTACTGCACATCTTCCCCAGTCCTGGGAATAGATATAGCAGGGACACAAGGGTGGACCCCTATTACCCCCGAGAAAAGGCTTGATATCAAGCCTGATACCCCCATACATTTACAGAAACTTCCTCTGGGATTTGGGGCTGAGTTAAAAGCTTGGCTGGTAGATTTCGGACAACAGGATGAAATATTAAATGTGCTAAAGGATGCTGAGAAACAAGCCACCATACGTCTCACCCATGATCAAAATAGATTGATCCAAGTATCCCACGCTTTAGACGCAGACGCTAAGGTTTCCTGGTGGGAAAGTTTATTTGGGTACAGTCCTAACGCTACAGCTTTCCTAAACATTTTACTCCACCCTGTTGTTGTCCTAATCTGTGTAGCCTTATTGCTTTTCCTGATGCAAGTTATAATGTGCATTACTATCAGGAGAATGAACGCAGAAGCTATGAGAATGTGTACCTCAACGAGGTATCTTCTCTCAAGGAACAGAAAAGGCCACTAACTTAGGAACAAATCTCGGAGGAAGCCTGATCCAATCCTGACCAGTACCAAGAATTTGAGCATTTAAGAAAGGACCCTAGAACTATATATTTTTTTTTCTTTTTGTGGTTCTAGAGACAAGCCTTTTCAATTTGTAGTAATAATATGCGGTCAGGTTTTACCTAAATTCCAAAAAGGTTTTGATCATTCTTTATTTTTTTTCATTTTTTATTTTTTTTCCTCCCCCTCATTATTAATATCTGTGTACCTGACCTGGAAAAAATACTTCTAATTGCTAGTATGGGAGAATTTTTTTTTTAGAAACTATATTTTTATTTTTATTTTTTTATTATTATTTTTTTTGGTGCTATTTTTAATTTTTAATTTTTATTTTTTTATTTTTTATTTTTTATTTCTTTTTATTTTTTCCAACCAATATATTTGTTTTTTTTTTCTAACCCAGATTCCATGCTCTTTAACCGTCTTGGTTGGAGTAGCATTAAATCTGTAGGTTTTTTCTTCCCTTTCCATTATTAATTCCACCATTTTCATTACTCACCTCTCTTCCGTTTCTTTTGCTTCATTCAAAATTTTTCTCTGGGTTTTCATCTTCCATCTTCTCAAGATAATGTATCTGTTTAAAAGGATTTTCCCTGCCCGCCAGTAGTGTACCATATTTTGAACCAAAAGTATCCCTGGACATCCCGTGTTTTTATGTCTTAATTTAATGGTACCCCCTTAGTCTACCTTCTGCTTTAACCTGAGCCCCGTGAGCAGGTGTGGTGGACCCCGGGACCTTGCAATAACAGGCAGTGTTGACTATCCCTACCATCAAGGGCCATGGATGATACTGTCTGTTGCTTAGACTCCGTTCCCTGTGGGGAGCCCACTTTACTCATCCCCATTGCACCCCTTATAAGTATTAAGTCTTGATGACCGTTGCTCCTGTCTGGCATTCCTCCAATATCTGTACACTGACATTCTCCTTTTTTGTTTGTTTTATGTATTCATGCACGACGATCTGGAGGCCCGCCCAACCACCACCTGAAGACAATCAAGTCATCTCTTGAGACAAATGTGACAAGTAAGGCTACCCTGAACTGTTCTTCACCATGCTGAAAAGTGCTGTCTCGCGGTCCGATCCAAGCGGAGAAACCACTACACGGTCTCACCAAGTTACAGGACTAGATATGCCAGGATCCCGCCATCAATGTTGGAGTTCCGCTCTTCCAAGGCAGAGGGGCGATGAAACATTGCAGTACAGACACTCATGGTTTAGATGTGATGTCTCAAGGGCACCAGGATTTCTTTCCTGTCTTAAGCCTACCTTGAGGAGGTGGTGGGGAAGGGTTGGGACTTCTGGACTGTTGTGGGTGGGTACAAAATCATGGACATAAGTTCAAGAATGAACTTCAGGGGAAACTGTGTTGGAGATTTTGAATATTTAAAATGGAATTGGATTGCCAGGCTCCATCGGATGTATAAATATATATTTATGGAGATGTATGTGCGGGGAGGTGTATATGATTTTAGCTGGTAATTTTATTTCTGTTAAAGGTTAATTTAGCTATAAGACTTTTGTCAGTTGGAATATGTTATCCAATTAACAGCTCCTTTTGTGTACAGGTCGGCTGAAAGTGTGTTGTAGAAATGCCCTGTGTTGTTTACCTAAACTTAATATTCAAAGGACCAGGTGTAGTCCGTGCGGAGCCGAATTCATTAGCTAATTAACGCTTTTGTACTCTTCCGTGCTAACCAACTAGTTGTCCATCTCAAAGGGTGTTTGATATGCATATATCTTTTGACTTGTTCAGGACGGACACTCTAACCCAGCTATGATTGCGCATACTTAAGTCCCCTATTCATGAGAAGATCTCCTTTTTAATTAAGTTGCCTTCAAACAAATTAACACTAGTTCGTTAATACGAAAGAGGAGGTGCTATTGATGGGAAATTAAGTTATAAGGAAATTAACCAATCAGAGAGTTACCCCCGGGAGCCAATGAACATTGAGACTGGAGAAGGGGCATTTTTGGGCATAAAAACAAGTTTAGAGCTGGATGCTCACTCTCTCGATTCCCACACCACCGGATGGAAGTGTAATGTATTCTGTGTATCTCTAACCTTTCTCTAACTTTAATCTTTCTTTCCTCCTAGGACTTGTCTTGATGTTTTGGTAACCTTATTGATCAGTGTATATCTGTTGTAAACCATATGGCCTTAAATATCTCCTAAGCCTAGATAACCCTGTACATGTACCATCACCTAAGTTTATGATAAGTTCTAAATTATTCTGACGTTTCTTTCCTGTATTAATAAATGTGATTGTTTATCTTTTCGCACTGTTATCGTACGTTTATATTCTTATACAGACAAAGGTTTAATCACTTTAATCGCGTTATTCACTTTATCATTTTTGTATCTATAATCATTTAAGTAAGCTAGAAATCCAGCTTTAACACCCCTTCACTGCCAGTGTCATTTACACAGGAATCAGTGCATTTGTATAGCACTGATTTCTGTATAGATGACAATGGTCCCAAAAATGTGTAAAAATTGTCTGACGTGTCCGCCATAATGTCGCAGTCATGATAAAAATCGCAGATCGCCGCCATTTAAAAAAAAATTATTAATAAAAGTGCCATAAAACTATCCCCTATTTTGTAAACGCTATATCTTTTGCGCAAACCAATCAATAATCGCTTATTGCGTTTTTTTTTTTTACCAAAAATATGTAGAAGAATACGTATCGGCCTAAACCGAGGAAAAAAATAGTTTTTTTTATATATTTTTGGGACATATTTATTATAGCAAAAAGTAAAAAATTCTTTTTTTTTTTCAAAATTTTGCTATTTTTTTGTTTATAGCGCAAAAAATTAAAACCGCAGAGGTGATCAAATACCACCAAAAGAAAGCTCTATTTGTGGGAAAAAAAGGACATCAATTTTATTTGGGAGCCACGCCGCACGACCGCGCAATTGTCAGTTAAACCGATGCAGTGCCGAATCGCAAAAAGTGGTCTGGTTAGGAAGGGGGTAAATTCTTCCGGGGCTAAAGTGGTTAAAACAGAAGTTACTATGACCAGTGCAGGACATTTCCCCCTCCCCCCTCCCACCATGTTGCATATTAGAAAAAAAAAAATTTGAAAAATCAGACAGTCATCACAATCACAGACTCTTTAGACCTATGGCATCACTGCATCAGCTTAATTTAGCTTGTTGTACCTGGAAATTGGAATGGAATGATTGCTATGCAAATTCTGCAAAAACGTGGGTTCGTCCTCAGCGGCGCTGCCTGGCTTCTCTTGGATGCAGGCTGCAGTAGCTCAGTCTCTCTGCGCTCCTCCCATCGCGCCCCCAGCCGAGTGACGTCACGACGCAGGGGCCGGTATTGTGTATAGGACAGGTCAGTGGTCACAGCACAGGAGCTTGCCGATGCCGAGCCCAGACCACTCGTCAGCGGGCCCCGGCTGAGGGCCCCACTCGGCAGCGGGCCCCGGCTGAGGGCCCCACCCGGCAGCGGGCCCCGGCTGAGGGCCCCACTCGGCAGCGGTCCCCACTCTGCAGCAGTTTTCACTCAGCTGCGGGCCCCCTATTGGCCGCGTGTGTTGCTATGGTGGTAGTTCCGCCACTGATCCCACATGTATCCCACATCAGATGACTCGCCAACGACGGACGCAATACTCCCTGCCTATAATTTCTTCCTACTTACGGATGACCTCTTGTCCAGGATTAAACTGGCCTCCTCTCTAGACCAACTGCCCTCAGGAGAACATCTGCAAGAAAAGGAAGGACTTTTCTTCCATGACCATGCTGTTTGTGCCCCTTCAACTGAGAGTTCCTGTGCTCAAACTCTGCCATGACAACAAGTTAGCAGGGCATTTCGTGGTGACCAAAACCACCGATCTGCTTTTGCAAACCTTTTGGTGGCTTACCCTCAAGGCAGACTGCCACGCTTACGTCAATTCCTGCCCGGTATGCAATCATAGCAAAACGGAAAAGAATAAATCATGGAGTCTCCTACACCCCCTGCCTGTTCCCTCCAGACCCTGGGAACAGATCAGCATGGATTACATAGTGGAGCTACCACCCTCTGATGGGTTTGCCCTCTGATGGGTTTAAATATGGATATATTTGTTGTTGTGGACCACCTTACAAAAATGGCTAATTTTATTCCTATGATTGGCACTCCTTCCGCCCCAGAAACAGGTCAGGCTTTTATCAAGGAGATCATACGCCTCCATAGGGTACCCAGCAATATTGTATCAGATAGTGGGGTCCAATTCACCTCTAAATTCTGGAAGGGGCTCTGTCTTGCTCTAGACATAGAGAGCCACTACTCTTCTGCCTACCACCCTCAAACCAATGGACAAATGGAGCGCACAAACCATACTCTTGAACAGTACCTTTGTGGTTTCTCCACCTTTGTCCAAGACAATTGGGCGCCCCTACTTCCTTGCACAGAATTTGCATACAACAACGCAATACATTCTACCACTAAGCAATCACCGTTCTATGCCAACCTGGGGTACCACCCTTTTTTTCCCCTGTACTATCCGCTTCCGTTTCGGTCCCGGCTCTCTGGACAGAGTGGAGTTTCTACAAAACAACTTAGAGCTCCTAAAGGATACCATGTGCAAGGCACAGCTGGATTACAAGACCATCTATGATCGAAGGTGGCGAGGGGACCTGGATCTTCAACTGGGAGACAAGGTTTGGCTGTCTACTAGGCATTTGAATTTGGCCTGTCCCTACAAGAAATTGGGCCCTAAGTTCATTGGGCCCTTCCCTGTCCTGTCCTGATTCAAGCCTGTTGTCTACAAACTCAAACTGCCCTCAACTTACCGGATCCACCCTGTCTTCCATGCCTCACTCCTGAAGCCTGTGTCCCTGAACCCCTTTGGGGAACGTGGGGCCTGTCCTCCGCCTCCTTCTATGATTAAAGGGATTGAGGAGTACGAGGTGCAGGCCATCCTGGACTGCCGTAGAAGGGGCCGCGGATGCCAATTTCTGGTACAGTGGAGGGGTTACGGCCCTAAAGAGAATTCCTGGGAACCCCAGAGCATATCTATGCTCCTGATCTTCTCTGGTGGTTCTTCCTTTGGGGGGGGGGGCTCTGTAAGAGTCCAGGGCGTACTACGCATGCACCAATGGTGCATTGCTGCAAGAGGAAATCCGTACCAACTGAGCATGCGCCAGACACCTCGTGCGCCAACCCGCACCTGCGCAGAAGATTTGGTGGAAAAAGGCAGGAAAATGCCCAGGAGGCCTACAGGAAGTGACTTCAACCTAATGAAAAAAGGCAGGAAAATGTCCAGGAGGCGCACAGAAAGTGACCTCAAACTTCCCTATATAAGCCCAGCCTGAACACTGCCAAATTTCTGGACTATCTTCAGTCCCCCCTTGTTCCTGTGCTAGTGTGTGATCTGTCTGAACTTGTTGTGACCTGGAAACCTATTTGACTACTCTTGATTGCTGCTTGCTAGGGATGAGCCGAACACCCCCGAGTTCGGTTCGCACCAGAACCTGCGAACGGACCGAAAGTTTGCACGAATATTCAAACCCTATTAGTTACAATTAACGCGAACGTTCAAAATCTAAAGTGCTAATTATAACGGCCAATATGCATGTTAATGTCATAAAAGAGGTTTGGGGACCCGGGTCCTGCCCCAGGGGACATGTATCAATGCAAAAAGAAGTTTTAAAAACGGATGTTTTTTCGGGAGCATTCATTTTAATGATGCATAAAGTGAAAAAAAAAGTGAAATATTCCTTTAAATATGGTAGCTGGGGGGTGTCTAAAGTATCCCTGTGAAGTGGCATGTGTTTCCCATGTTTAGAACTGTCCCTGCAAAAAATGACATTTGTAAAGGAAAAAAATAAGCCATTTAAAACTTCTTGCGGCTTTAATGTCATGTCTTGTCCTGGCAATATGGATGAAAATATTTGAGAAAAATGGCATGGCTACCCCATCACCCCCCCCCCCCCCCCACCCCAGCCCATTACCAGCCCCTTTGGGTCTTGTATGGATATTAAGGGGAACCCCGCACCCAAAATAAAACCCTATACCTACAACCCTATATACTCTGAACAGCAGTATACAGGCGGTGCAAACAAGACAGGGACTGTAGGTTTGTTCTTAAGTAGAATATGTTTGTAATTTTGAACGGGTAAATTTTTAAGTGTAGCTCCATCTAAAAAAAATCTATTTTTAAGCTTTTTGGAGAACATAGGGAAGGGTTATCACCCCTGTAACATTTGTTTTGCTGTCTGTGCACCTGTTCAGAACATTTCACCTCACTTTCCGTCCCAATGACAAATGTTTTTGGAAAAGTGGGGTTTGTATTGAAACAAGGATTGGTGATAAAGCATCAGTAGAGAGGAGATACCTTTTTCCCAAATTAAATCTAACAGGATAGAATTTCCCTTCCTAGGGGTGGATTTCCTCTCACTTCCTGTTTTCTCCTTCCGTTTGCAAGTAGGAGTCGTTTCTAAGTTGGATGTTTGAAAGTAGGGGCCTGCCGTATATACTCTGCAAAAATTTGCCCCATTAGATGTTGGTGTTGCCACAAGCCCTCACAGTTACTCTTGGTGGGTGCAGGAATGGGCCCTGCTGTGAATTATTAGATCAAAGTTTGTAATTGCATGCACCTGTTGAACAGGGCCAGAAAAATTGGGCCTTTGGTGGTGGATGGTGTTGCCACAACACTGTAAGCCCTCACAGTTACTCTTGGTGGGCACAGGAATGGGCCCTGCTGTGAATTATTAGATCAAGAATTGTAATTGCATGCACCTGTTGAACAGGGCAGAAAAATTGGGCCTTTGGTGGTGGTGGTGGACGGTGTTGCCACAACACTGTAAGCCCTCACAGATACTGTACTCTGAGCACAGCAATGAGACCTGTTGCAAAGCATTGCATAAAAAATTGTAATTACACGCCCCTGTTAAACAGGGGCTGAAAAATTGGGCCTTAGGCACTGGTGCTGGTGCCACAACACTGCAACCCCTCACAGATACTGTACTCTGAGCACAGCAATGAGACCTGTTGCAAAGCATTGCATAAAAAATTGTAATTACATGCCCCTGTTAAACAGGGGCTGAAGAATTTGGCCATTGCCACTGGTGGTGGCATCCAGAAACAAAAATGTTCTTCCAAGCTATCATCAGGATCATTAAGGAGGAAGAGGATAGTCAGTCAACATAACAGGACAGTCACTCAGCATCAGCATAGGCAGTCTTGAAGGGATGTGACATTATAAATTATTCAGTTATATTAGCTTCAGGTGCCTGGTAGCTGGTGGTGATCCAAGACTGATTCATCTTTATGAAGGTCAGTCGATCACCCTTGTACCGTGGATCAAGGAGAGTGGCCAGCCAGTAATGGTCCCTCTCCTTGATCCGAAGAATACAAGGATCCTTCCGCAGGCTTTGCAGGATCAGGGAGGCCATACAACGTAGGTTAGCTGAGGCATTCGGTCCGGAGGACGACATGATCCGCAGCCACCTCCTCCCAGCCACGTACAAGTCCACTGGTTTGTTGGGACTGTAAATCATCCCTAAAAGACTGCTGCTGCTGATGCTGAGTGCCAGGCTCCACCTCCATGATGACACAATCCTCCTCTTCCTCCTCCTCATCCTCCTCATCCTCTTCCTGTGTGATGGGTGGGAGAAAAGGAACACTGTCTGAATAAAGGGGGCCTTGAGAGGCAAGGAAGTCCTCCTCTTCCTGCCTCTGTTCTGCCTCAAGTGCCCTTTCCATTATCCCACGCAGCGTATGCTCCAACAGGTGGACAAGAGGTACAGTGTCACTGATGCATGCACTGTCACTGCTCACCATCCTCGTGGCCTCCTCAAATGGTGACAGGACAGTGCATGCATCCCTGATCATGCTCCACTGGCGTGGGGAAAATAATCCGAGCTCCCCTGACCCTGTCCTGGTGCCATAGTCGCACAGGTACTCATTGATGGCCCTCTGCTGCGTGTGCAGTCGCTGCAGCATGGCCAACGTTGAGTTCCACCTGGTGGGCATGTCACATATAAGGCGGTTCTTGGGCAGGTTCAACTCCTTTTGCAGCTCAGCCAGCCAAGCACTGGCATTATATGATCGGCGTAAATGCACACAGACTTTCCTGGCCTGCCTCAGGACATCCTGTAAGCCTGGGTACCTGCCCAAGAACCGCTGCACCACCAGGTTAAGGACGTGAGCCATACAGGGCACATGGGTCAGCTGTCCCTGTCGCAGGGCGAAGAGGAGGTTGGTGCCATTGTCACAAACCACCATTCCTGGCTTAAGCTGACATGGCGTCAACCACCTCTCGGCCTGCCCCTGCAGAGCTGACAGAACCTCTGCCCCAGTGTGGCTCTTGTCCCCCAAACACACCAGCGCAAGCATGGCATGGCATCTTTTTGCCTGCGTACTTGCGTAGCCCCTTGGACGCCTACGGAGCACCGCTGGTTCCGAGGACAGAGCACTTGAAGAGGCCATGGAGGAAGAAGAAGAGGAGGGGGTGGAGGAGAGAGGTGTGTCACAACCAGTAGTAGCATTTTGGAGGCGTAGTGGCGGAACAACCTACAACACTACTGCACCTTGTCCTGCATACTTCCCAGCTGCCAAAAGAGTGACCCAATGGGCCGTGAAAGACAGGTAACGTTCCTGTCCATGCCTGCCTGTATATGCACCTTACCGCTGACCGCCCTTTCCAGCGAGGCATGGACATTGCCTTCCACATGCCGGTAGAGAGCCGGAATCGCCTTCCATGAGAAAAATTGGCGTTTGGGAACCTGCCACTTGTTGAAGCTAAATTTATAGCTTACTTAAATGATTAAAGATACAAAAATAAAGTGATTAAACCTTTGTCTATATAAGAATAAAAACGAATGATAACTGTGCGAAAAGATGAACTATTACATTTATTTATACAGGAAAGAAACGTTAGAATAATTTAGAACTTAACATATAACTCAAGTGATGTTACAGGTACAGTGTGGCTTAAGCTGCAAAGATAATTTAGGCCATATGGTTACAACAGACATACACTATCAATATGGTTATCAATATTTCAAGACAAGTCCTAGGAAAGAAATAGGTTAGGAGATAGAAATAGGTTAGAGATACTAGTATACATTACACGGAACATCAAGTAGCCCCGATGGTCTGGGCCTCTAGAGAGCCAACAGCTAGCTTTCCCCTAGTTTATATACATAATTGGCTAATTCTGGAGTCTAAATGCTCATTGGCTCTCGTGGGCTCACCCTCTGATTGGTACTCATTGGGTCACCCTCTAATTGGCTCATTGGCTCTCGTGGGCTCACCCTCTGATTGGTACTCATTGGGTCACCCTCTAATTGGCTAATTCTGAAGTCTAAACTACTGGTGCCATTGAGTCTATGAATTAATGAACCACCTCCTTTGATCCCTTAGCCCAACCAGTTCCGACATTAGTATGTTAATGACCCCTGGGGAGAAGGTGCCGTGCCGTCTGGGAAGATGATTGTTGAAACAAAGGGGATTCACCTAGCACCTGGGGACACTCAATGGCTCTTACGAGGCCATTGTATCTCCAACAGGTACACATATCAACCATGCGATCACAGACCACATTACACATCATATATATATATATATATATATATATATATATATATATATATATATATATATACATATACATATACATATACATACATACAAACACAGGCACATCTCCCTGATATATATTTATACATCCGATGGGGCATGGCAATCCAAGTCCCTGTTTTCTTGGAAATCCTTGATATAAATATGGATTTCAAAATCCCCACCACAGTTCCCACTGAAGTTCATTCTTGAACTTATTTCAATGATTTTGTACCCACCCACAACAGCCCAGAAGTACCAATCCTTCCCCACCACCACCGCGGCCTCCTCTTCCTTTCTTGAACACGCCAGAACTCCTCAAGGTAGGCTTAAGACAGCAAAGAAATCCTGGTGCCCTTGAGACTTCACATCCAAACCATGAGTGTCTGTACTGCATTGTTTCATGGCCCCTCGGCCTTGAAAGAGCGGACCTCCAACATTGATGGCGAGATCCTGGCATATCTAGTCCTGTATCTTGGTAAGACCGTGTAATGGTTTCTTCGCTTGGATCGGACCGCGAGACAGCACTTTTCAGCATGGTGAAGAACAGTTCAGGAGAGCCTTATTTGTTGCACCTTTGTCTCAAGAGATGACTTGGTTGTCTTCCGATGGTGGTTGGGTGGGCCTCCAGACAGTCGTGCATGAATACAAAAAAACAAACAACAAAAAAAGGAGAATGTCAGTGTACAGATATTGGAGGAATGCCAGACAGGAGCAGCGGGTTGGTCATCAAGACTTAATACTTATAAGGGGTGCAATGGGGATGAGTAAAGTGGGCTCCCCACAGGAAACAGAGTCCAAGCAACAGCCAGTATCATCCATGGCCCTTGATGGTAGGGATAGTCAATACTGCCTGTTATTGCAAGGTCCCTGGGTTCACCACACCTGCTCACGGGGCTCAGGTTAAAGCAGTAGGTAGACTAGGGGGGTAGCATTACATTAAGACATAAAAACACAAGATGTCCAGGGATACTTTGGTTCAAAATATGGTACACTACTGGCGGGCAGGAAAAATCCTTTTAAACAGAAATGATATGACTGATGTCTTAGTTACATTATCTTGAGAAGATAGATGATAGAAACCAAAAGAAAAACTTAGCATACTATTAAAGAAGGAATAGGAACGGAAGAGAGGTGAGTAATGAAAATGAACGAGAAAATAGTGGAATTAATAATGGAAAAAAAGAAACCTACAGATTTAATGCTGCTCCAACCAAGATCGTTAAAGAGCATGGGATATGGGTTAAAAAAGAAAAAAACAAATACATTGGTTGGAAAAAAATAATAAAATAAAAAATGAAAATAAAATAAAAAATAGCACAAAAAAATAAAAAAATAAAAAAAATATAGTTTCTTAAAAAAATACTTTTCTCCCATACTAGCAATTAGCAGTATTTTTTCAGGTCAGTTACACAGATATTAACAATGAGGGGGAGGAAAAAAAAATAAAAAATAATAAAAATGATTAAAACTTTTTAGAATTTAGGTAAACCTGACTGCACATTATTACTACAAATTGAAAAGGCTTATCCCTAGAACAACAAAAAACAAGAAAAAAAAATATAGTTCTAGGGTCCTTTCTTAAATGCTCAAATTCTTGGTACTAGTCGGGATTTGATCAGGCTTCCTCAGAGATTTGTTTCTGAGTTAGTGGCCTTTTCTGTTCCTTGAGAGAAGATACCTCGTTGAGGTACACATTCTCATAGCTTTTACGTTCATTCTCCTGATAGTAATGCACATTATTACTTGCATCAGGAAAAGCAATAAGGCTACACATATTAGGACAACAACAGGGTGGAGTAAAATGTTTAGGAAAGCTGTAGCGTTAGGACTGTACCCAAATAAACGTTCCCACCAGGAAACCTTAGCGTCTGCGTCTAAAGCGTGGGATACTTGGATCAATCTATTTTGATCATGGGTGAGTCGTATGGTGGCTTGTTTCTCAGCATCTCTTAGCACATTTAATATTTCATCCTGTTGCCCGAAATCTACCAGCCAAGCTTTTAACTCAGCCCCAAATCACCACCCCTTCCTTTCTCCAGCACCCATAGGTATCAATCATTTGAGGTTGTCCGGACTCATAAACCATCAGATCATGATGGACTCGGGGGTGTAACAGGGTAGAGCCCGATAGGATAGTACCCAAATTGACTGTGGTATAAGCACGATGTTCAGTCCCTGCAACCGGAATCAGGGATGAGACAGTGCAAGTCAGGTTTTTACAGCCATGGAACTGAGTCGTCCACCAATCCATATGGCTCATAGCAAACTTGGATACTACCCTACCTGCTTGTTTTCTCAAATTTAGTGGAAATTGTCCTGCTGAAAAAGAAGCAATCATTACTCTGAGGTCCTGGGACAGTTCTGATTGTACATGGGTGCAGGATAAAGCAAGTTGGATGCTTTCCTGTACTTTGGATAAACCCGCAATCAATCCTGTGAACTTCTGTTTCATTACCTCAGATAGTGAGGCAGTAGCATCGATATGAGCATGTTGTAGATTTTCGAGTATATGATTTACGTCTAGCTGCACCTTAACCCCTTCCCCACCATGTTGTGCCAACCCTCCTAACTTGTTTCTGAGTACTTCTAAATCCATTGTGTTTAGGCTACCCAGTGCAACACCCCCTGCTCCTAAGGCAGTCTCTATTAGGCCTCTCTTTACTCTAGTGTGGGAATATTCTGAATATACAGATTGCAGCCATACCTTCAACATGTATACCTGATTCCTTGTTAAGGCTGCACACCGTTTATCCTACTTATCAACCCGGAAATCAGATAAGGTTATCCTCCATGTACATAACCTAAATTGCATGTCTGTTAATACTGTCCAGTGAGAGGAGAGTAAAGGGATGACTAGATCCGCTGCCTTCACTATAGGAGCCTTACAGGAGTCTGCACTAATTTTTGCTGGCACAAGAACATCTAACTTATTGGGCACCCGTACAACTGTCACACAGATCTTTCCTCGCCCTTTCCAGGGATACCAACGTTTAGGATCAATAACTGGGGTACTGATTCCGGGGAACATGTCATCACTCCTAAGCTTTGTCATTTGCATAAAGGTCCAACAGCCTTAGTCAAATGCGTTGCAGAATGGCCACACAAATGGGCCATCTAGATGTAAGTCTAAATCCAGATCATATCCTTGGGGATCCTGACAGTCTACAGTCATATGCACGCCTCTCATTTCTTCATTCATTGGCCTTCCATTCATCCACTCATTCAAGCTAGGCAGATCCACACCATTGCATAAGACATCCCACTTCCATGGGTTTGGACTGTTAAAAGCCAGGGACTGAATTGGGGGCCAATAAGCGGTGTCAATAAAATAGTGACCCTCTGTTTCGGGGATACAAGTCTCCCTCATTACTTGCAACACAAAGGCATGTATGGACAGTCTTGGTTGTAAGTCCAGGACCTCATACTGTTTGTTTTTAGCATCGGTCCTAATTTTTAAGATAACTGTGTTGGTATATTTGGTAGAGAGAGTCACATTTGCTCGTTCATACCACATGGCCTGATGGGCGCTACTACAATTCAACTGCAAGACAACCTTTTTGTTTGACAGGTAATTGAGTGGATGTGTCTTCCTATTATAGGTGGGATTTTTAGTAATCAGAATCTCAAGGTTTCCTCGGCGGGGTGGAAACACTTGTCCGCTAATGACCCTTGAACAAGTTCTGGGATATCATAATAGTACCTTTTATGTTCTTTCTCTTCCCACTGATTGAAGATGATGTAAACAATATACCAACCTTCATAGTTCTCCCCTGTAGGATCTATGGGATACAACTTGCTATTTTTGCATTTTATCCTCCATAATTCTAACCCCTTGGTTAAGTTTATTATGGACATTTCATAGGTCTAGGTTTCAAGATCTACAAACATCCTTTTGGTAGATTGACTGTCATTTGATCTTTCAGGAAAAAGTCCTGGGATTAGACATTCCATATCCTTGTGATCCCCCTCTCCTTCACACAAGTCAATGTCCTCATCTTGGTGATATGTTACATACATTATGGTATCAGGGTTCTCTTTCAACACCTGCTGTATTCGTTCCCGCTCATCAGGACTGGTCTTAACGTATGCAAGACTGCATCAATGTCTTCAAAGGCTGTATGAAATCTGTAAGGGTGGGGATCAAGGCCGATGGTATGTTCTAGGTTGGTCCCATCAAATCCCATCCCTGCTATGGCATGAATGAGTATATACCCATGAAAGTACATTGGGTAACTGGGGAGTAGTTGTCCTTGTTTGTACTCGGCCTTATGGATCTGTGTGTGACTCCACCCCTCAGGTTTTATTACCCATTTACTATACTCCTCCGGTGGGGTCCAGGGTACAGGCACTGGTTGGGTCTCCTCCTCAGGAGCTAGTGGTTCTTAAGCAGAAGCAAGAACATACCAGCTGAGTAAACCTAACAAAAGGGGAGATGTGCCCATCCCACCCAGCTCCCTAAACCTCCTTCTGAACTTGTTTGCAATGAGAAGAGATTTTTCCCTCTATCTTCACTGAGATGGGGGTGGTCAGCAATACCTGGTAGGGACCCTCAAACCTGGGCTCCAGTCCTCTTCGTTGAAATTTCTTGATCACCACCCAATCTCCAGGCTGTAGGGAGTGAGATTTACCGTCAGAATTTGGGTCTGGAATAGAAGAGAACACTTGGGCATGCAACTTGGTGAGCTGCTTATGTAATTCCTGCACATAACAATGCAATAATGTCATCTCTTGTGGGAAAAACAATCCTGTCATTGGGGGTCTCCTAAACAATATCTCAAATGGAGATAGTTTTTCTGGACCTCTAGGAGGGTGTCGCATAAACCCAATTATCAAATCTGAGGGATAAAAACACCAATAAAACTTTAGTAATAAACATTACATTTTTCCTCCTAGACACAAAATAAATCAATGGTTATACACCTGTAACAAGACATTAGCATATGAAACAAATCTACATTACATTACATTACTTAACCACTTCAGCCCCGGACCAATTGGCAGCCAAAGGACCAGGCCCCTTTTTGCGATTCGGCACTGCGTCGCTTTAACTGACAATTGCGCGGTTGTGCGACGTGGCTCCCAAACAAAATTGGCGTCCTGTTTTTCCCACAAATAGAGCTTTCTTTTGGTGGTATTTGATCGCCCCTGCGGTTTTTATTTTTTGCGCTATAAACAAAAATAGAGCGACAATTTTGAAAAAAATTCAATATTTTTTACTTTTTGCTATAATAAATATCCCCAAAAAATATATAAAAAAAAACTTTTTTTTTCCTCAGTTTAGGCCGATACGTATCATTCTACATATTTTCGGTAAAAAAATCGCAATTAGCGATTATTGATTGGTTTGCGCAAAAGTTATAGCGTTTACAAAATAGAGGATAGTTTTATAGCATTTTTATTAATATTTTATTTTTTACTAGAAATGGCGGCGATTATCGATTTTTATTGTGACTGCGACATTATGGCGGACACATCGGACATTTTTGGGACCATTGTCATTTATACAGAAATCAGTGCTATTTAAATAGCACTGATTCCTATGTAAATGACAGTGGCAGTGAAGGGGGCGGGGAGGAGTTAGTGTGACGTGTGTGTGTTTTTTACAGTAGGGGGCATGGCTGACGTCTGACGCCACTGATCGTCTGTTCCCGATGACAGGGAACAAAAGATCACTGACAGTGTAGGAAGCGCGGGGAGAGGTTTGTTTACACAGACCTCTCCCCGTTCTTCAGCTCTGTGACCCGATCGCGGGACACCAGCGGCGATCGGGTCCGCTGGTCCCGCGGCCGTGGTCACAGAGCTCCCGACCGGGTCGCGAGCACGCCGGCGGCGGCGCACGCGCGACCCCACGGCTAGGCGCAATTAAAGGGGACGTACCCGTATGTCCTTTTGCCTAGCCATGTCCTTCTGAGGACGTAAATATACAGTGGACGGTCGGGAAGCAGATAAACAGTGCATTTTTTTTCTTTTGTTTTTATAGCAAAAATTGTTGAGCTCAACTTATTATTAATATGTATTACTTAATACATATTAATACCACATGGATTTTTGTCTTATGGTATACCAATAATTCCCCCCCCAAAAAAATAAAAAATAAATGTATTCACCATGTTGAGAAAAAAATTAGCAACCCGTAATAAATCTTTTAGCAGTACTATTTATCATCAAAATAAAATACCTCAACACAAACCTCTCGCAGAACTGTCTTCTCTGGAAAACAAACACAATTTAGTAAAGCACCTTTCAATTCATTATTATGGATAATTATCTTGGCTCAGGTAATTTGCATGTCAATACAGTATGCTTTACACCCTCACTGACCTGGGAAGAAAGAAGGGGGGGTCATTTGGGTGGGCTGTCAGCAGCTGAGACAACAGATATCACACGACACAACATATATTTCATATTCCACACACACACACACACTCACACAATTAGCTAGGTCAAAGATGACCTCTAGACGTCACACATATCAGCATGTCTTCACTTGAGGTCTCTTCGTGGTGGCCCACTTCGTCTTGGAGCTCTACACGCCCTCTTTAAGTGAACGAGTTTGTGGCAGTTAAAGCAAATCGGTTTCCCTCTTGCACCCCAGTTTGTATTGTAGCTTGCCTGGATGTCCAGCAGCTCTTTGGCAAATTTAGTGGGATCTGTCCTTGGATGGGGGATAACACTCAGAAATCCCTTCATCTCGGAGGGAGTCCACGGCACATGATGTGTCATCTTTCCAGTGGATCTCTCATGGTTCTCATAACCCACCTGTTTTCTTACAGGAAAGACAGATATACTATTTGAAAAAGACATCAGTTGTGGATTGATCTTTTGGGATTCTGTCCCAGGATCCCAATACGACGGGGGAAGATTGTTGCTGCCAGGTGGGGGCATTTTATCCAACTGCAAAGAGCCCTGAGGGTGGCATTAACAGTCCCATGGTACACAGGTGTGCCTACAATGGGTGATATGCTTTCTGCATGGGAGTGACACCACCCAGGTCCTTGCTGTGGGGTGTTAGTTACTTGGGGGTATAAAGGCACATAGGCTGTGTACTCTGTAGCATAACTGCCCGTATTGCTTACAGCAGTGGAATGGTTAGTTAGCTGCCGTCTAGGGGAGAATGCTGGCTCGCAACCAGTAAATGGGGGATTACTATATTCCGGAGGTTCTTCCGTCAGAGGGGAAGAAGCTATCCCTTTTGATGGTATATGGTCTCCGGAACTGGGGAGAGTTTTCTCCCTTGATTCCAGCATTCCCTTTCCCTGGCTTGCCGCACATCTTTTTCCTCTTGGTTCAATGCTCCACAGGAAGAGTTGTTCTGTGGTTCATTGGGGGTCTTAATTGGGGTGCTAAACTTGGCAGCCAGTTGTGGCTTCCCCTTTTTGTCATCTGCTGATAGATGACCATTCCTATCAGCTTCTGAGTATCTTGCCCACAAGGACTGGGCGATTGTACAAGGCCCCAATCCTGACAATTCCTCATTGTCCCCCTGTTCATCACCGTCACTACTCTGGGGATGTGGCTCTAGTGGCTGTCCCTGCTTGTCCCTACTTCTCAGCATTTGGTGCGTTTTCTCCTTAACTCCCACCGTAAAAAATATTCACATTATCAGTTCTATGCATGGATTCTACCATCCATGCGCTCCATGCATCTTTTTCATTTGTTCGTGTCATCTTCCCGCGGTGATTGTACCACAGGGCTTCCCAAGTTTTTAGCTTAAAAGTACCTTTTTTAGAATACATTTTGCCAGTCCAGCAATCCCAATCTTGCATATATTTCACAACCCAAGACCCATATTTATCTATCATTTCTTCCTTTGGGGTCAAGTGGGGGGTTTCCCCACGGTTAGACGCTCTCTTTGAAGCAATTTGATTACCCATCCTTTACGGACGATGGACCTTGAACTGATCCCCCAACCTCTTTAGAGGTTGCCTTCTTCAGAGATAGCTACTCTCTGGACAAGAATTGGGTAGACAGTAGGGTTGAGCGAACCTGAACTGTAAAGTTCGGGTCCGTACCGGACTTTTTGGTGTCTGGGACCCAGGCCTGAACCCGAACTATTGGCTGTAAGTTCGAGTTCGGGTCCGGTGTTCGGCAATGTATTGGCGCCTTTTTAACAACTTCAGGGCAGCCAATCGACGCTAGTTTCACTAGTGTGCCCTTAGAAGCCATCACAGCCATGCCTACTAATGGCATGGCTGTGATTGGGCAGTGCAGCATGTGACCCAGCCTCTATATATAGTCCAGACACACAGCACACAGCGTCATTCTGCTATAGACAGGTTCCTGTGCTGCTGAGAGAGAGGATTTTAGGAGTTAGTGTGATAAAGTCAGTCAGTCAGTCAGTCCACATTCCTTTAATTTTCTTCTAATTAGTTAGATCAGTGAGCGATCTAGATAGCTAGAGTAGAGTAGGGAGTTTCTTTATTAAGCAAAAGAAAGAGGCAGAGAGAATTATTGAAGAGATTCCTAAATCAATTGTACCTTGGCTGGGTCTTTTAACAGTGCCATGAGGCCAGTGCCAGACAAAATATAAAAGTTTTACCTGCAAACTCAGTGCACCATTAGGACAAACACTGCATATAGTAAGAGATACACTCTGTCTGTGTGTATTCTGCTATTGGAAAAACAAAATTTTGCTGTGTTTTTTTTTCCCAATAGCATTTTCTGCGTGTTCATACATACACGCTGTAGACACTATCCGTGTATTCTGATATTGGAAAAACATTGCAAAAAAATTTTTAATTTTGCTATGTTTTTTTTTTCCCAATAGCATTTTCTGCGTGTTCATACATACACGCTGTAGACACTATCTGTGTATTCTGATATTGGAAAAACATTGCAAAAAATTTAATTTTGCGTTGTTTTTTTTTTCCCAATAGCATTTTCTGCGTTTTCATAAACGCTGTAGACACTATCCGTGTATTCTGATATTGGAAAAACATTGCAAAAAAATTTCATTTTGCGTTGTTTTTTTTTTTCCCAATAGCATTTTCTGCGTATTCATACATACACGCTTTAGACACTATCCGTGTATTCTGATATTGGAAAAACATTGCAAAAAAATTTAATTTTGCTGTGTTTTTTTTCTTCCCAATAGCATTTTCTGCGTGTTCATACATACACGCTGTAGACACTATCCGTGTATTCTGATATTGGAAAAACATTGCAGAAAAAATTAATTTTGCTGTGTTTTTTTTTCCCAATAGCATTTTCTGCGTTTTCATAAACGCTGTAGACACTATCCGTGTATTCTGATATTGGAAAAACATTGCAAAAAAATTTCATTTTGCAGTGTTTTTTTTCTTCCCAATAGCATTTTCTGCGTTTTCAAAAACGCTTTATACACTATGCGGGTATTCTGATATTGGAAAAACATTGCAAAAAAATTTAATTTTGCAGTGTTTTTTTTCTTCCCAATAGCATTTTCTGCGTTTTCATAAACGCTTTAGACACTATGCGTTTATTCTGATATTGGAAAAACATTGCAAAAAAAATTTTGCAATTTTTTTTTCAGTGTTTTTTTTTTATTCTTCCCAATAGCATTTTTTTGTTTTTTTTCTTCCCAATAGCATTTTCTGCGTTTTCATAAACGCTTTAGAAACTATCCGTGTATTCTGATATTGGAAAAACATTGCAAAAAATTTTAATTTTGCAGTGTTTTTTTTTCCCAATAGCATTTTCTGCGTGTTCATAAACGCTTTAGACACTGTACGTGTATTCTGCTATAGACAAAAACACCCATTTAGGGCGAGATCATAAATTTTGAAAATATGAGGAGATCATCAAAAAGGGGACGTGGCCTGGGTCGTGGTGCTGCTGGTGGCGCTCCTGTTACAGGGAGAGTACGTGGTCGATCTGTGCCAGCTACACGCACTAGTGAAACACCTTCCTCAGGTGCGAGTAGGCGACAGAGAATGCAGCTGTATTTTGGCGTGCCTAATGAGGCTGTACGAATGTTGAGGCCAGGACAAGTACAGGCGATAGTAGATTGGGTTGCTGACAGTGCCTCCGGTTCCTTCACATTGTCTCCCACCTAGTCTCCTGATGAAAGTTAATAATTTGTTCCAGAAAGTGCATATTCTGGGGTATTCCCACCATATGTGCGGCATCGTGCCGTTGAGTTTCTGAGGTTCTTAATGACTTCCTGTACCTCTTCTGCTGAGAAGGGGGCCTCCAGCATTTTATTTTTATTTTTTATTTTTTTATGTTATTTTAAGTTATTTCCCTATCCACATTTGTTTGCAGATCACTTGCCATGCTCTTAACAACATTTTGTTGCCATTTGCAGCCCTCTAGCGCTTTCCATGACTTTTTTACAGCCATTTTAGTGTTCAAAAGTCCGGGTCCTATTGACTTCAATCGGGTTCGGAGTTCGGGGTCAAGTTCGGGTCAAGTTCGGTCCCGAACCCGGACTTTTTTCCGAAGTTCGGCCGAACCGCCGAACCCGAACATCCAGGTGTCCGCTCAACTCTAGTAGACAGGCCCCACCCCTGTCAATGTTGCTGCCTTTTTTTCACTACTTGCCAGAACAATATTCTCTGTCCTGGCTATAGTCCTTCAAAAAATTAGCCTAGAGATTTCCTGAACCAAATAATAGTCCAATCCCCTACGTGGACTTTTCAGAAATATTCCAAAAGAAATGCTTAACAAAAGCTTATTACTTCTGTTATCTCAAGAATGTTTACCACAAACTTGGATAATCAGGACCCTATGTGTATTTGTAGTACAGGAGGTAGTTAACTGATGCACACCTAATTGCAATATGATTTATAGTAGTGTTACAACATCGCCAGTGTTTACAGATCTAATTACAAAACTTACGACCCCCAGTTAGTAGTTTACACAGAAAGATAGATTCATATACAGCAAGATCATTCAGTGTGACCTAGGCCCACAGGTGCATTTCAATCTCAAAGATTGGGAAGCGTCTTGACCTAGACTCATGCAAGGGTCAACCAGAAGTGCTTGTTGGCAGAAAGGCCCAGATCCTAGTTCTTTTCACTGCCTTCAAGCGTCCAATCAGAGCCCATATCATTCACTCTGACACCCTCCTGCAATTTTGGCCCAATTGAGCAGGATGTCTTCTCATACACTCTCAGTACAATTTATTTCACTTATACTGTTCATATCAGTCTCATCAAAGTATTAGTACAGACAAAAGGTTATATATCTATAAACAGGCAGACATACAAACAAGGACATAAAACTGCTTACCGTTTTTTTGTAGTTTGTCTTGTCCTCCACATATAAAATCACCAATTCGCTCAAATGTCAAGCTTCCTCACACGTAGGGCACCATCTGTTGAAGCTAAATTTATAGCTTACTTAAATGATTAAAGATACAAAAAATAAAGTGATTAAACCTTTGTCTATATAAGAATAAAAACGAACTATAACAGTGTGAAAAGATCAACAATTACATTCATTATACAGGAAAGAAACGTTAGAATAATTTAGAACTTATCATATAACTCAAGTGATGTTACAGGTACAGTGTGGCTTAAGCTGCAAAGATAATTTAGGCCATATGGTTACAACAGACATACACTATCAATATGGTTATCAATATTTCAAGACAAGTCCTAGGAAAGAAATAGGTTAGGAGATAGAAATAGGTTAGAGATACTAGTATACATTACACGGACGTCAAGTAGCCCCGATGGTCTGGGCCTCTAGAGAGCCAACAGCTAGCTTTCCCCTAGTTTATATACATAATTGGCTAATTCTGGAGTCTAAATGCTCATTGGCTCTCGTGGGCTCACCCTCTGATGGGTACTCATTGGGTCACCCTCTAATTGGCTCATTGGCTCTTGTGGGCTCACCCTCTGATTGGTACTCATTGAGTCACCCTCTAATTGGCTAATTCTAAACTACTGGTGCCATTGAGTCTATGAATTAATGAACCACCTCCTTTGATCCCTTAGCCCAACCAGTTCCGACATGACATATGTAGGACTAGATCACCGCTATATTCTGAATATGCTAATGCCCAACATACACACTTGTAATAAAAGACAGACCAAGGTGTGGAGTAAATGGCCGTCCGGCCTTTTATTTAATAAATGTAAAACTTCAAAACTCGTTAACCATTTGAAACTCTTTACTTAACTGGGTCATATTATTAAGGGGAAAACCCCTCAACACTGGTCACTGAGACTACTAAGTTTGAAACTTTTAACCTCTTGCCTCCAGTCGGCAAACCCCGGACTCGGAGGCGGTAACAACTTGTCCGCAGTGACATAACCTTTTTACCCTTCCGGGTTAAAGCCCTCTTAACCCGGAAGTACACTAACCACTCCCATACAATGGATGAGTACACATGTTCCGTCCATGTCCTTCTTCACCTTTACCAAATGACCCAAGGAAAAAAACGCTCCCGCGAGGGAAACCTGTACCCAAACCGACCCTATTACCTAATGGGTGGGTGGGTGGGGAAAGCTTCCTCCACCGCACGAGGACTGACGTCACTTCCCCTCTCTACAACTACTTTCCTGCTCTGAGGCCGCCCATACCCTGAAACCCCTCCCCTATTCTTAAAGCAGCGATGCTGCGGACCCCTTAAAACGGCGCTATGACAGCCCAGCATTGTCATGCCGTCCCTATGCGCACGGTCTGCGTCCTGCTGCTCCGGGACTCTCTTGACATATGTAGGACTAGATCACCGCTATATTCTGAATATGCTAATGCCCAACATACACACTTGTAATAAAAGACAGACCAAGGTGTGGAGTAAATGGCCGTCCGGCCTTTTATTTAATAAATGTAAAACTTCAAAACTCGTTAACCATTTGAAACTCTTTACTTAACTGGGTCATATTATTAAGGGGAAAACCCCTCAACACTGGTCACTGAGACTACTAAGTTTGAAACTTTTAACCTCTTGCCTCCAGTCGGCAAACCCCGGACTCGGAGGCGGTAACAACTTGTCCGCAGTGACATAACCTTTTTACCCTTCCGGGTTAAAGCCCTCTTAACCCGGAAGTACACTAACCACTCCCATCCAATGGATGAGTACACATGTTCCGTCCATGTCCTTCTTCACCTTTACCCAAACCGACCCTATTACCTAATGGGTGGGTGGGTGGGGAAAGCTTCCTCCACCGCACTAGGACTTTACCAAATGACCCAAGGAAAAAACCGCCACAGCCCGCAAGGGGTAAGCCCTTACCCTTGCGAGCACCTCCACACCTAGAGCCCTCTCTGTATCCCTTCCTGCAACCCCAGGGACCACAAATCAGTGCCAACGTCTGACAAATGGACCCCATCGCTCCTCAAATACCTCCAGGTATCCACCTCTAACTCTCTGTGCCGTATGGCCAATCCCCCGTTCCTGATAAAAAATCGGTTAACTTCTTTGTTAACTTTGATTCTAGACCTGTCCACCTTTTTAAGAGACCATGTCCACCTCCACGACATCCTGCCCACCATGTCCGACCACACCATCACCATTTTCGGGTAAGCCGATTTGAGCCTCAAGAAGTCACACTTAATGTCCCTGATGAGTGCTCGCATGGATCTGGCGCCCATGTCATTGCCCCCCACATGAAACACTAAAACATCAGGGGACCTGTCCAAACTAGCGAACCTGTGAACCTCCCCTAACACCCTGCTCCATCGCATGCCCGGAACCCCGATCTACCTGACCATCGCCTCCTGTCTAGGTATTCGGAGTTGTCTGCCGTTCGGCCGAACGTCAGCTCTCCTGGCTCCCCAGTAGACGTACGAATGGCCAAGTATCCACACCAGGCCGGATTGCTGACCTGCGAACAACAAAACAACAACAACCATATAACATAGAACGGACACAATATAAAAGAACCACATATGACAGTATATGGGACCTGGCCCCCAGTTACAACAACTGGGGACGTATGTATGATTTAAATCTATCCGAATCCCACCTGCCAATGCGTTTAACTATATCCTGTCCCAACCCTGCCCTAGAGGCCTCCGTGGCAGCCCCTATACGAAAAGAGTGTGATGAGAAACTCATGGGGTCAAAGCCGGCCTTGGCTAGGCATTTTCTGAATACTACCACGAACTGGTATTTGGACAAGGACGACCCGTCCGCATGTATAAATAAGGAACCCGCGACCTGCGGTCGCATGTCCAAGAAGCGTCTCATCGCCCTTACCGGGCAGATGCTGGAATCCTCTATCTCGGCCAACTCCAATTGACACCCCTTGCCTTCTTGGTCTGTTTTGGATCTCCTGATCCAAATACTGATATGCTCCTGTCCGAGTTCTACATCGCCCGCCCTCAAACCCCCTGTAACCTTTTTTGATTGGCTTACTAACTCACCGATGCGCAAAGCGCCAAAAAAGGCTATAGCAAATGCCGCTCTGAATAACGCCCGCTCGTAAACGGAAGTACAGACTTCCTCCACCATCGAACCAAGAACATGAAGCATGTCAAAGGACACCGGGCGTCTGCCATCCCTCTTCTTATGCGCCTTCCTGTACCCTTTCACCGCCTGTTTAACCCAAAAATCTTTTGTGTAATCCCTATGTCCCTGCCACTTAAACAAAAACGCCAAGCCGGCTAACTTCCGATCAATAGCCGCGGGAGAGACCCCAGTCTCGAGTCCCGCGCCGATGAAATACAGCACCGCATGTGACACCGCTGGGTCTTCCTTGGACATTCCAATCCTAGCCAGGCATTCGAACCAGTCGCTCCATACCTTTGAGTAAGCGGTCCATGTGGCCACACTCACAGATTGCTTGATCCACTTTGCCGCTGTCCCAATGCTATGCTCCACATCCAGTCGGGACAGGTGACCCCGCGTTGCTCTGCCTCCGGCGCCAGCTGTCGGAACCTGTCCCACTGAAAACGAGACAAAGCATCAGCCAAAGTGTTCTCAACCCCCGGTAAGTGCACAGCATAAACGAATGCATTCACCTGTAAACAACGCAGCACCAAATGTCTCAACAGCCGGACCACCGGTCCGGATGCCGCCGTCATCTTATTGACCACCTGTACCACTCCCATGTTATCACAGTTGAAACGCACCTTCATATTGCGTAGAGATTCCCCCCAAATCACCATGGCCAACACAATTGGGAACAACTCCAAGAGTACCATGTTCTTGAGCATTCCTGCCTCACCCCATTCGGCTGGCCAGGGAGCAGCGCACCACTGACCTTTGAAAAATGCTCCGAATCCCGTAGACCCCGCCGCATCAGTGAACAGCTCCAAGTCACCGTTACTGAACGGGCCTGTCATCCACAACGCCTTCCCATTAAAAGTTTCAAGGAATCCTTGCCAAACCTGTAGATCCTCCCTGTGCTCCCTGGTAAGACTCACGTAATGCATGGGAGCCTTGACCCAGGCAGTAGCCGAAAACAGCCGGCGGCAAAAGACCCTACCTATCGGCATGATGCGACAGGCAAAGTTCAATTTGCCCAGCAGCGACTGCAGTTGCCGCAGGGTGATCTTGCGCCGGCCCCTCGTCCCTTGAACTTCCTCCTGAAGCTTTTCGAGCTTGTCCCTGGGTAACCGGCACTCCATCTCCCCTGAGTCAATCTCGATGCCCAAAAACGTAATGACCTTCCTCGGGCCTTCCGTCTTTTCCGGCTCCAGCGGGACCCCGAACCGTTCCGTCAGATGTTGTAATGTTCCCAACAGAACCGAGCATGTCCTGGAACCAGCCGGGCCAACACATAGAAAGTCATCCAAATAGTGAATGACCGAGTTGATGCCCGAAATATCCCTAACAGCCCACTCTAGGAAGGAGCTGAACGTCTCGAACAGTGCGCACGAGATGGAACAACCCATCGGCAGGCACCTGTCCACGTAATACCCTCCTTCCCAGTGGCAACCCAGGAGCCGAAAGCTATCAGGATGCACGGGTAACAGACGGAATGCCGACTCAATGTCCGATTTGGCCATCAGTGCCCCTTGGCCGTACCGCCCTACCCATGAGACTGCTGCATCAAAAGACGTGTAAGTCACTGCACAGTCCTCTGGAGAAATCGCATCGTTGACCGAACCCCCTTTCGGGAAAGAAAGGTGATGTATCAACCTAAACTTGTTCGGCTCCTTCTTGGGAACCACCCCCAGTGGGGAAACCACTAAGTCTGGAATCGGCAGAACGTCAAAGGGACCCACCATGCGCCCCAATGCAACTTCTTTAGCCAATTTTTCGGAAACTACTGCAGCGTGCTGCAGAGCCGACTTCAAATTTTTGGCCACAGGTGGGACAATCGTGAGTGAACAAGGGATCCTAAACCCGTCGGCGAAGCCGTCCCCCAGCAACTTAGCCGCCGCCCGGTCGGGGTATCTACTGAGAAAAGGAAGCATCCTTTCCACCCGCACCGGCGTCTTCCCTTTTGTTTGCAAGCTCCCCGGGACGCCCCTTCCCTCTCTTGAAACACTTGGACAACGCGTGGTTACCCCCGCAGCCGGAACACATGTGTTTAAAGCGACAGTTCGCTCCGTATTTGCATGTGGCTTCATTAAACTGCCAGCAAAAACCCCAACGCTTATCGGTCGGTTGCCCCGAGGCTGCGGAACCCCCGACCCCTGCCTGAAAAAACTGGTTGGGAGCCCGCGTCGCCGTCATCAGCTTCATCCAAAGTGCGATGTCCTTATGATCCCAGCGTAGTGAGGGTCGTACGGCCATCCGTTGCCTGAATTGCTCGTCATATCTGAGCCACGCAACCCCCCCATACGTCCTATGTGCCTCACTGATAGCCTCAAGGTAGACAAATAGAGCCGAACAATGTTCTGGACTCTTTTCACCCACCACGCTCGCCAAAATGGCAAACGCTTGTAGCCAGTTGGAAAACGTGCGCGGGATCAATCGGTAACGCCTCTTCTCTTCATCTTCCTTCTTCTTCTCCTCCGGTTTCAACCTATCCAGGTTGAACTTCTCCAAGGGCAGCAAGGTGAATATCTCTACATACTCACCCTTCCATATTTTTTCTTTTACCTCGGGCTTCAAGTGCGCCCCCAGCGGACCCTCGAAGCATACGTAAACTTCGCTCCTAGCCGCATCTGCCAGCCTAACGGAATCCGTCGTACTCTCCCCCGTCTTTTCTTGACCTTCACTAACCGCCCCTGTAGCTGCCGCTGGTTCACTTACCTCCTTGCTCGTCCCGGCCGTAACCACTGGCGCCTCCGGTTCCACCCTACCTGTCCCGCTTACTGCACTGGACCCCGACTTCTGAGTCCACGCCTGAGCCGGGCTGCCCAAGGCGGCGGGTTCGAAACGTTGAACCAGCTCCTTGAGACCCAGCAGCAACCCGCCCAAGCCAACTGTCCCCTGACTGACACCAACCTCCTGCTCCCCCTGAGGGTGATCTACACTACCCCTGCTGGTGGTGCCCCCCCCAATGTGTGCTAACCCTGTTTGGTTACCCTGACTTAAAAGTGTGTGTAACAATGAAGAAATAACCAAAGAAGAATTGCACTCACCAGGCTGTCTCGGGCCGGTCCCGACAGCCGTTCCGCTCGGACCCACCGCCGCCATCTGACCGATCTCCTCGCCATCGTCCGACTCCGACAGTTCTCCCTCCGATCGATCGCTGCCGACCATTGATTGCCGTCCCATAGACTGAACACCAGGAGGACCTGCACCGTCCGCTGTGGGTCTGCGGTGCTGTTCCCGACTCTGACGTTGGCTCACCCCGCCAGACCCGCTCTGTTCGACTAGTGACTGGCTCCGCTGTCTGCGGCCCCTCTGACTCGGAGCTGACTGACGTATTCCGTCACTGTCCCTTGCCCTGGGGCTCGTCATAGGCCTGGATTCTTGCCGCCGGGGACTGGGGGCCATGCGCACGGCCGTACTCCCATCCCGCTGTCCTACACTCCCGTGCTGCATTCCCGCCTCCTCACTGCGTGTCGCCTCTGTCCCGGCCTCTCGTCCCAGACATCTCCTCCTGGCTGGGGGCGCGGAGCCATGTGCGGAACTGGTCTCCTCCCCCCCCTCCTGCCGCCTGTCCTCTCCTCCTGCTCCTAACGGTCCCTGTAGCACTGCTCCTGGTTAACCTCCCTGTTCCCCCTGCGGGGGTGCGACCGCCATCCAACTGTCCCTGGCTCCTCCCCCCAGTTCCGGGGTCCTCATTCCTCAATACCCTACCCGCTCCAGCGGTGGGGGTGCGATCGATAGCTGATCGTGCTGACCCTTTCCTCCCGCTCCCGGCGTCCCGGTTAATGGTAGCTCTCCCCGCTCCAGCGGTGGGGGTGCGGAAGTTGGCTGCTTGCGCCTGGCTCTTCCCCCCAGTCCTGGGATTGCTGTTCTCCGCCGCCCTCCCCGCTCCAGCAGTAGGGGTGCTGTCACTGTCTGCACGGGCCTGACTATCCCTGGACCCCCCGGGGCCTGCATCTGGGCTGTATCTCACTGGGGGCTTTGACCTTCTGGCCCTTGGTGTCACCGCCCCCCCCATCACCTGCCGCTCCTGGTCCGTCCGCCATGGCCGTTATTTGCTCCCTAAGCCACGCCGCTCCTCGTGTGGCAAGGGCTGCTCTCAAATGCTCCAAAATGTTGTCTGACATGTCTGCCACGTGTGTAAGTCAGAGCGGTGAGGGTGCCGTGTGAAAGATTCCTCCACCGCACTGCCACGTGTGTCCGTTCAGAGAGCGGTGAGGGTGCCGTGCGAAAGCTTCCTCCACCACACGAGGACTGATGTCACTTCCCCTCTCTACAACTACTTTCCTGCTCTGAGGCCGCCCATACCCTGAAACCCCTCCCCTATTCTTAAAGCAGCGATGCTGCGGACCCCTTAAAACGGCGCTATGACAGCCCAGCATTGTCATGCCGTCCCTATGCGCACGGTCTGCGTCCTGCTGCTCCGGGACTCTCTTTAGTATGTTAATGACCCCTGGGGAGAAGGTGCCGTGCCGTCTGGGAAGATGATTGTTGAAACAAAGGGGATTCACTTAGCACCTGGGGACACTTACGAGGCCATTGTATCTCCAACAGGTACACATTTCAACCATGCGATCACAGACCACATTACACATCATATATATGTATATATATATATATATATATATATATATATATATATATATATATATATATACACATACACATATATATATATATATATATATACACATACATACATACATACACAAACACAGGCACATCTCCCTGATATATATTTATACATCCGATGGGGCATGGCAATCCAAGTCCCTGTTTTCTTGGAACTCCTTGATATAAATATGGATTTCAAAATCCCCACCACAAACTAAGGAACCGCACATTGAACAAACTCACGGAAGGGGGCCGAGTCTACCAACTGAAAAGGCAGCAGTTGAAGTGCTAGCAATTTAGCCAAGCTAGCATTCAACCGCTGGGCATGTGGATGGCTGGGAGTAAACTTCTTTTGACGGTCCAGCAGCTGGGGCAGGGAAATTTGCCTGCTAGAATCGGACGTTGGTGTACTGCTAGCAGAGTGCCCGCAAGTACTTGGCTGTGACACACCTAATTCTACACCTTCATTCCTCTCAGTGCAGCTTTCAGAGAGGACTGAAGGTATAGTGGGGTTGGAGATCCCAGCTGATGAGGAGCAAGGAGAGGTCCGCTTTGTTCTTTGGTGTGGGTCTTTAATGTATGCTTGCCAACGAGCTGCATGGCAGGTCGACATATGTCTGGTCATGCTTGTGGTGCCCAAGCGGCTGATGTTTTGGCCACGCGAGATACGCTTGAGACAAATGTTGCAAATAGCAGTGGTGCGATCTGATGCACTCGTCTCAAAAAAAGGCCCACACCAAAGAGCTTTTGTAATAACGTGCAGAGGCAGCGCCCTGCACAGGCAGAGCTCTCCGTTGTGATTCAGTTGGTGTGCTGCCTCAAGCTGGCCCCCGGAGGGCATCCTGCCTCGTTGGACATGTGCCTCCTCCTCCTCTCTCCCTTCAGGCACCCACGTGGAGTCAGTGACCTCATTATCCCCTCCCTCTTCACCACTGGAGCAAACCTGGCAGTAAGCTGCAGGTGGTGGAACATGACTGCCATATTGCTGTCCTTGAGCATCCCCTCTCTCTGCGCTCACGCTACTGCCTTCCTCTAGCTGGGTATCATCATCCGAGCCTTCAAAACGCTGGGCATCCCCCTGGAGCATGTACCCAACACTGTTCTCAAACAGTTCGGGGGACTCCTCAGGAGGACATGGTGGGTCTAGGGAAGGGGTGCCTGATGATGCCATTGAGTACGCGTTGGCAGCTGCTTTGCCAGTACCCTGAGCCTGGGTGAGAGAGGATGAGGAGGATGAGGAGGGCTTGGTCATCCAGTCTACCAAGCCTTCGGCGTGATGCGGCTCAACATGTCCAGCTGCCGAAAAGAAGGACAAGCGTGTCCCATGCACCACGTCCACGACCAGCACTGTTGTCTCTAGACACAGAGACTGCTTGCCCTGTTTTCTTGCCTCGGGACTGTCTGCCTCTCCTTGTCAATCTTCCAGGCATTGTAGCGGGTAGTGTATATTGTGCTGGAGTCACACAACACACACACTAACTCCTGCAGATGGCAGTCTTAGATGACAACAGGGCCTTAGGGCAGATAGAGGCTGAGGTGGTTTTGTGTGCTGTGCTATACTCACACAGCACACACACACGCTAAGTCCTGCGATGGCTGGCTGGCTGTCTTAGATGACAACAGGGCCTTAGGTCAGATACAGCCTGAGGTGGGCAGATACAGGCTGAGGTGGTTTATTGTATGCTGTGCTATACGCACACAGCACACACACACGCTAATTCATGCGATGGCTGTCTGGCTGCCTTAGATGACAACAGGGCCTTAGGGCAGATACAGCCTGAGGTGGGCAGATACAGGCTGAGGTGGTTTATTGTGTGCTGTGCTATACGCACACAGCACACACACACGCTAACTCCTGCGATGGCTGTCTGGCTGCCTTAGATGACAACAGGGCCTTAGGGCAGATACAGGCTGAGGTGGGCAGATACAGGCTGAGGTGGTTTATTGTGTGCTGTGCTATACTCAAACAGCACACACACACGCTAACTCCTGCGATGGCTGTCTGGTTGCCTTAGATGACAACAGGGCCTTAGGGGGGCAGATACAGGCTGAGGTGGGCAGATACAGGCTGAGGTGGTTTATTGTGTGCTGTGCTATACTCACACAAAACACACACGCTAACTCCTGCGATGGCTGTCTGGCTGCCTTAAAAGACAACAGGGCCTTAGGGCAGATATAGGCTGAGGTGGGCAGATACAGGCTAAGGTGGTTTATTGTGTGCTGTGCTATACTCCCACAGCACACACACACGCTAACTCCTGCGATGGCTGGCTGGCTGCCTTAGATGACAACAGGGCCTTAGGGCAGATACAGCCTGAGGTGGGCAGATACAGGCTGAGGTGGTTTTATTGTGTGCTGTGCTATACTCACACAGCACACACACACGCTAACTCCTGCGATGGCTGTCTGGCTGGCTGACCAGAAGGGTAAAGGTGGTTTAATGTGATACTGCAATGCTGTACTAACAGCACGCACACACTAGACTAATCACAGCAGGTAATGTCACCACTTAGCAGAATGAATAACACAGCAGATAATGTCAGCAGCAGTGCACTCAGCAGAATGAATAACACAGCAGATACTGTCAGCAGCAGTGCACTCAGCAGAATGAATAACACAGCAGATGCTGTCAGCAATGCAGAATGAATCACAGCAGATAATGTGACTGACACAGTCACTCACTAACACCGGAAAACACTACACTAGGCCGCCGGCGTGGCGGCCTTATATAGTGTGGGGCGTGTACTAAACCCCCTGAGCTATAATTGGCCACAGGCATCCTGCCTGTGGCCAATTATTGCTCTCCTCGCCGCCGGCTCTATGATTGGCCAAGCATGCGGGTCACAGTGCATGCTTGGCCAATCATCAGCCAGCAATACACTGCGACTGGCGCAGTGCATTGTGGGCCGTTCGCATCACACAAATTTGATGCGTACGGCCCACATAGTTCCGGGCTCGACGAGCGGTCGAACACCGGGCCCATCCCTACTGCTTGCCATTGACCTCGGATTTGTACCCTAACCATTCTACTTCTTATCCCCTTTTGTACTCAGCTGCCAGATTGGAACCGACCCCGGCTTGGATCTCGACCATTGATCTTCTGATTAACAATTGCCAAACTGGACTTGACCTCGGCTCAGGTCTCAGACTAGGCTTGCACGGTGCTCCACACCCCTGGCACCTGTGCCACTTGGTGTCCACCAAGTCTCTGTCTCCATCTCCAGAGGCTTCAAGGACCCGAGGTGCAAGGGAGGCCTCCCCACTACTTCAGTCTCACATCAGGTACGTGGCCCTCGTGACAGCCTGCTGTGTGGGCACTCAACAGGAGGGAGGAGCCAGGAGCGCCGAAGAGGGACCTGAGAAGAGGAGGATCTGGGCTTCTCTGTGAAAAAACACTGCACAGAACAGGTAAGTATCACTGAGAATTTAGTATCACTTTAATTCACTGCATGGCCTGTTGAACCATGGAAAGCCAATGCTTTAGTATGAAAGGGATTGGGGGCCACAGAGCAGACATGGTGTCAGCATATTGGATGCTGAATAGGGCGAGATTAGGGTAAGTTAGGAAATTGTACTTTGTTTGTCGTTGCTAGCTCCTTGAGCAATTATCTTGGAAAACACACTGGACATTTGGCCATCTCTCCAAGACACCTTCTGGCAGCAGAGTTGTGGCAGAAAACAATGCTTGATGCTTGTAAACATGGGTAACATTGTTAAAGCGTTTGTTAACCCAAAACAAAAAAAAGATCCTGTTCCTTTAAAGCATATTATACAGCAAAGTGCTTGTGCTGTGTCATTTAGCCCTCTGTAACACCTAAAAAAATGGCTCATCCTGCCTGGCTATGCCCTTCACTCTGCAAACTGACCACAGTTTATGGTGGCTGCTGAGCCATGACACCGTGGTCAAAGTACATGCCTCCGTCATCCACAGCCCTGCTATCTGTCTCATGTGTCTCCTCTGTCCCCCCCCCCCCCCCCCCCCCGCTCCTGCTGCTATCATAACTGCAACTAAATCGTCTTATCCCCTTTGTACCATAATAACAAGTGTCCCTGTGTTAGGTAAAAAAAATCAAACGATCTGTACCTATATGAGCTCCGCTCCTGGTGCTCAGCTGACTGTCGGCTCTCTCTCTGTCAATAGGAGTGCTCGGCCTCGCCCACTGGAGTTGTGAGAGAGAGCTGAGGAATCAGCTGAGTGCCGGGAGTGGAGCTAATATAGGTACAGATCAGAAGATTTTTTACATAACACAGGGACACTTGTCTATGGTACAGAGGGGAATCGACGTTGTTGTTGCAGTGGGTTAACAACCACTTTAAGCGTGTCAAGCGCTTGGGCATTAATTCATTTCATTGGCCAGAATCATAATTCATTGTGGTCATTGAAATAAATTAATGCTAAAGGGCTAAACGTGGTTTGCATTAATGCACGTTTATGTCCGTTAGCTGTTTTTTCTGCCAAAACACTGTGGCTCCTGGAAGCGCTGGCAGTCTGTTTTTTTCCCTCACTCCCTTACTCTAAACGGGTGCATGAATACATAGGCTCACATGTGGTGGCGTTTAGAGGCAAAAAAAAAAGATGCCCCTAACAACGGCATTAAAAACATCACACATGCTTTGAATGCGTGCACCGCCCCACTGACCCTGTACCTGGAAGTGATGACATCGCTCTAGCTGTGTTCCTGTGCTTGCTGAATTTCATCCCCGATTACGGTGAACGTTGGGTTCCACCGGCGTGACCGGCCTAAGGGAGGACTAAGACACACCTCAACCACTGACATCGGGCACCAGCTAGCCCCCCCTCCGGGACAGCGTGGATGATGTTATTATGTTACATATCCAAATTTACCATTTGTTTGTGAGCGTTATCTCATTCATCTATTCTTTATTAAAACAGTTCTTACTGCTACGCTTAGAAGGCGCTGCTCTTTGTCTTTGTCTATGTTTCAGATTACCTTCTATCTGTCAGCTGGCAGCTTTCTCTGACATCAGCATTGGTTTTAGTATTTTTATGGACTAATGGTCATGGGCTTATGCATTGTGCCCCTGTTGTGAATACCACTGATCCACTGCCACTTCTGTAATACTGTAAACATAACTAGGGATGAGCCGAACACCCCCGGGTTCGGTTTGCACCAGAACCTTCGAACGGACCGCAAGTTCGCGCAAATTTTCGAACCCTATTCGTTACAATGGACGCGAACGTTCAAAATCAAAATTGCTAATTATAATGGCCAATATGCATGTTAATGTCATAAAACAGGTTTGGGGACCCGGGTCCTGCCACAGGGGACATATATCAATGCAAAAAGAACTTTTAAAAAGTAAAGTTTTTTCGGGAGCAGTCATTTTAATGATGCATAAAGTGAAAAAAAAAAGTGAAATATTCCTTTAAATATGGTACCTGGGGGGTGTCTAAAGTATACCTGTGAAGTGGCATGTGTTTCCCGTGTTTAGAAAGAATTGGCCAAAATTACAAAATTACATTTGTATAGGAAAAAAAGAAGCCATTTAAAACCACTTACGGCTTTAATGTCATGTCTTGTCCTGGCCATATGGCTGAAAATCCTTGAGAAAAATGGCATGGCTACCCCATCACCCCAACCCCCCCCCCCCCCCAGCCCCTTTGGGTCTTGTATGGATATTAGGGGGGACCCCGCACCCAAAATAAAACCCTATACCTACAACCCTATATACTCTGAACAGCAGTATATAGGCGGTGCAAACAAGAGAGGGACTGTAGGTTTGTTCTTAAGTAGAATCTGAACAGGTACATTTTGAATTGTAGCTCCATCCAAAAAAATATCTATTTTAAAGCTTTTTGGAGAACATAGGGAGGGGTTATCACCCCTGTAACATTTGCTGTCTTTGCACATCTGTTCAGAACATTTCACCTCACTTTCCGTCCCAATGACAAATGTTTTTGGAAAAGTGGGGTTTTAATTGAAACAAGGATTGGTGATAAAGCATCAGTATAGAGGAGATACCCTTTTCCCAAATTAAATCTAACAGGATAGAATTTCCTTCCTAGGGGTAGATTTCCTCTCACGTCCTGTTTTCTCTTTCCGTTTGCAAGTAGGAGTCGTTTGTAAGTTGGATGTTTGAAAGTAGGGGCCTGCCGTATATACTCTGCAGAAATTTGCCCCATTAGATGTTGGTGTAGCCACAACACTGTAAGCCCTCACAGTTACTCTTGGTGGGCACAGGAATTGACCCTGCTGTGAATTATTAGATCAAGATTTGTAATTGCATGCACCTGTTGAACAGGGCAGAAAAATTGGGCCTTTGGTGGTGGTGGTGGACGGTGTTGCCACAAGACTGTAAGCCCTCACAGTTACTCTTGGTGGGCGCAGGAATGGGCCCTGCTGTGAACTATTAGATCAAGATTTGTAATTACACGCCCCTGTTAAACAGGGGCTGACAAATTGTGCCGTAGGCACTGGTGCTGGTGCCACAACACTGCAACCCCTCACAGATACTGTACTTGGAGCACAGCAGTCCGACCTGCTGCGAAGCATTGCTTAAAAAATTGTAATTACACGCCCCTGTTAAACAGGGGCTGAAAAATTGTGCCTTAGGCAACGGTGCTTGTGCCACAACACTGCAACCCCTCACAGATACTGTACTTGGAGCACAGCAGTCAGACCTGTTGCGAAGCATTGCTTAAAAAATTGTAATTACACGCCCCCTGTTATACAGGGGCTGAAAAATTGTGCTTAGGCACTGGTGCTGGTGCCACAACACTGCAACCCCTCACAGATACTGTACTTGGAGCACAGCAGTCAGACCTGTTGCGAAGCATTTTAAAAAAAAAAATTAATTACACGCCCCTGTTATACAGGGGCTGACAAATTGTGCCTTAGGCACTGGTGTGGTGGCACCCAAACAAAAATGTTCTTCCAAGCTATCAAGGAATGGATCATTGAGGAGGAGGAAGAGGATAGTCAGTGAACATAACAGGACAGTCACTCAGCATCAGCATAGGCAGTCTTGAAGGGATGTGACATTATAAATTATTCAGTTATATCCGCTTCAGGTGCCTGGTAGCTGGTGGTGATCCAAGACTGATTCATCTTTATGAAGGTCAGTCGATCAACCGAGTCGGTGGACAGGCGCACCCTGTGATCGGTGACAAATCCTCCAGCAGCACTGAATGTGCGTTCGGAAAGAACGCTGGATGCAGGACAGGCCAGTAGCTCAATTGCATACTGTGCAAGCTCTGGCCAGTGATCCATCCTAAAGACCCAGTAAGCCAGAGGATTTTTGGTGGGAAAGGTGTCCAAGTCTGACCTTGCCCCTAGGTATTCCTGCACCATGTATATCAGACGTTGGCGATGGTTGCTGGAACCGATCATACCTTTGGGCTGCGGACTAAAAAATTGAACGCATCGGTCAGACGTTCACCATCCCCACCGCTCCTTCTGCTACTGACCGAAGCCACAGCAACTCGTCGTCCAAGGACCAGGAGTTTGTAACCTCCCAATTTCTGGGAACGCGTTGCACAGACCTTTCTGCAAGGCCTCCCTGAGATGTCTCATCCTCTGCTCCCTCTGCGACGGCAAGATAAGGTCTGCAACCTTACTCTTGTACCGTGGATCAAGGAGAGTGGCCAGCCAGTAATGGTCCCTCTCCTTAATCCGAAGAATACGAGGATCCTTCCGCAGGCTTTGCAGGATCAGAGAGGCCATGCAAAGTAGGTTAGCTGAGGCATTCGGTCCGGAGTCTTCTGGGTCACTGAGGACGACATGATCACCAGCCACCTCCTCCCAGCCACGTACAAGTCCACTGGTTTGTTGGGACTGTACATCATCCCTAAAAGACTGCTGCTGCTGATGCTGAGTGCCAGGCTCCACCTCCATGCTCACACAATCCTCCTCCTCCTCCTCATCCTCTTCCTGTGTGATGGGTGGGACAGAAGGAACACTGTCTGGATAAAGGGGGCCTTGAGAGGCAAGGAAGTCCTTCTCTTCCTGCCTCTGTTCTGCCTCAAGTGCCCTGTCCATTATCCCATGCAGCGTATGATCCAACAGGTGGACAAGAGGTACAGTGTCACTGATGCATGCACTGTCACTGCTCACCATCTTTGTGGCCTCCTCAAATAGTGACAGGACAGTGCATGCATCCCTGATCATGCTCCACTGGCGTGGGGAAAAAAATCCGAGCTCCCCTGACCCTGTCCTGGTGCCGTAGTCGCAAAGGTACTCATTGATGGCCCTCTGCTGCGTGTGCAGTCGCTGCAGCATGGCCAACGTTGAGTTCCACCTGGTGGGCATGTCACATATTAGGCGGTTCTTGGGCAGGTTCAACTCCTTTTGCAGCTCAGCCAGCCGAGCACTGGCATTATACGATCGGCGGAAATGCACACAGACTTTCCTGGCCTGCCTCAGGACATCCTGTAAGCCTGGGTACCTGCCCAAGAACCGCTGCACCACCAGGTTGAGGACGTGAGCCATACAGGGCACATGGGTGAGCTGCCCCTGTCGCAGGGCGAAGAGGAGGTTGGTGCCATTTTCAGAAACCACCATTCCTGGCTTAAGCTGGCGTGGCGTCAACCACCTCTTGGCCTGCCCCTGCAGAGCTGCCAGAACCTCTGCCCCAGTGTGGCTCCTGTCCCCCAAACACACCAGCGCAAGCACGGCATGGCATCTTTTTGCCTGCGTACTCGCGTAGCCCCTTGTACGCCTACGGAGCACCGCTTGTTCCGAGGACAGAGCACTCAAAGAGGCCATGGAGGAAGAAAAAGAGAAGGGGGTGGAGGAGAGAGGTGTGTCACAACCAGTAGTAGCATTTTGGAGGCGTGGTGGCGGAACAACCTCCAACACTACTGCACCTTGTCCTGCATCCCTCCCAGCTGCCAATAGAGTGACCCAATGGGCCGTGAAAGACAGATAACGTCCCTGTCCATGCCTGCTGGACCATGAGTCAGCGGTAATATGCACCTTACCGCTGACCGCCCTGTCCAGCGAGGCATGGACATTGCCTTCCACATGCCGGTAGAGAGCCGGAATCGCCTTCCATGAGAAAAAGTGGCGTTTGTGAACCTGCCACTGAGGAACAGCACATTGAACAAACTCACGGAAGGGGGCCGAGTCTACCAACTGAAAAGGCAGCAGTTAAAGTGCTAGCAATTTAGCCAAGCTAGCATTTAGCCATCCACCGCTGGGCATGTGGATGGCTGGGAGTAAACTTCTTTCGACGGTCCAGCAGCTGAGGCAGGGAAACTTGCCTGCTACAATCGGACGTCGGTGTACTGCAAGTACTTGGTTGTGACACACCTAATTCTACACCTTCAGTCCTCTCAGAGCAGCTTTCAGAGAGGACTGAAGATATAGTGGGGTTGGAGATCCCAGCTGATGAGGAGCAAGGAGAGGTCCACTTTGTTCTTTGGTGTGGGTCTTTAATGTGTGCTTGCCAACGAGCTGCATGGCAGGTCGACATATGTCTGGTCATGCTTGTGGTGCCCAAGCGGCTGATGTTTTGGCCACGCGAGATACGCTTGAGACAAATATTGCAAATAGCAGTGGTGCGATCTGATGTACCAAAGAACTTTTGTGATAACGTGCAGAGGCAGCGCCCTGCACAGGCGGAGCTCTGCGGTGTGATTCAGTTGGTGTGCTGGCCTATAGCTGGCCTCCGGAGGGCATCCTGCCTCGTTGGACATGTTCCGCCGCCTCCTCCTCCTCCTCTCTCCCTTCAGACACCCACGTTGAGTCAGTGACCTCATCATCCCCTCCCTCTTCACCACTAGAGCAAACCTGGCAGTAAGCTGCAGCTGGTGGAACATGACTGCCAGATTGCTGTCCTTCAGCATCCCCTCTCTCTGCGCGCACACCACTGCCTTCCTCAAGCTGGGTATCATCATCCGAGCCTTCAAATCGTTGGGCATCCTCCTGGAGCATGTACCCAACACTGTGCTCAAACAGTTCGGGGGACTCCTCAGGAGGACATGGTGGGTCTAGGGAAGGGGTGCCTGATGATGCCATTGAGTACGCGTTGGCAGCTGCTCTGCCAGTACCCTGAGCCTGGGTGAGAGAGGATGAGGAGGATGAGGAGGTCATCCATTCTACCAAGCCTTCGGCATGATGCGGCTCAACATGTCCAGCTGCCGAAAACAAGGACAAGCGTGTCCCATGGCCACGTGCTGATGACGATGCACGACCACGTCCACGACCAGCACTGTTGTCTCTAGAAACAGAGCCTGCTTGCCCTGTGTTCTTGCCTCGGGACTGTCTGCCTCTCCTTGGCGGTCTTCCAGGCATTGTTGTGGGTAGTGTATATTGTGCTGGAGTCACACAGCACACACACTAACTCCTGCAGATGGATGCTAGACATGGGATCCGTCCAAAAATTTGTTTTGTTTCGTTCCGTTTTATTTCGTATTCGAAAAAATTCGTAATTCGTGATTCGTATACGGAATTTAATTCAGATTCGTACGAAATACGGATTTCATACGAATCGTAAGAATTGTTAATTTGGTTAACGAATAGCGACACTCTACGAATAATATCCGAAAACGTATTAAGGTTACATAACAACAGTCTATTGTGTGTGTGTACTGTGTAGACATGGCGCTGCCTATGCCTAAGGTGCTTCTAATGGATTCGTAAATTCGTTACTTTTTTTTGTTTGTTGATTTGTCATTTTACATGTCTCTCTCACAATGGCGCTGTCTAACGTGCTTCGAATGGATTCGTACATTCGTAACTTTTTTTTTGTTTGTTGATTCCTAATTTTCCGTGTCTCTTAAAATGGCGTGCTTATGCTTAACGTGCTTCGAATGGATTCTTAAATTCGTTACTTTTTATTGTTTGTTGATTTGTCATTTTACGCGTCTCTTTCACAATGGCGCTGTCTAACGTGCTTTGAATGGATTCGTACATTCGTAACTTTTTTTGTTTTTGTTTGTTGAGTCGTCATTTTACGTGTCTCTTACAATGGTGCTGCCTAACGTGCTTCGAATGGATTCTTAAATTCGTTACTTTTTTTTGTTTGTTGATTTGTCATTTTACGTGTCTCTCTCTCACAATGGCGCTGTCTAACGTGGTTTGAATGGATTCGTAACTTTTTTTTTGTTTACTGATTCGTCATTTTACGTGTCTCTCTGACTCTCTGACAATGGCGCTGTCTAACGTGCTTCGAATGGTCGTTGATTTGTAAATTTACAGGTCTGACACAGTGGCGCTGCGGCGCTGCGTGCTTCGAATGGATTTGTACTTTTCTAATACATCGCTGTTATTCGTAACTATTCAAAATCTCGTTTATTTTTTACTTTAGTTTTTGACATGTGCCTATAGTCTCCGCCCCTGTATGTAGTTTTGAGAGGCCGGCCCCTGTATGTAATTTAGAGAGACCGTGGGACTCCGTGTGACTGTAGTGTAGTGAGGGAGGAACAGAGAGCAGAGCAGAGAGCAGAGAGAGTGGTATTGTATTGTTGGAGTTGTGGTTGTTTTTGTGTGGACTGGATTTGTGATTTGTGTGGAATTAGAATGTCTGGGAGTGAGAATGGATGTGTGAGTGAGTGTGTTGGTTTGAAAGTTGTTGTTGTGAGTGAGAGTGGAGAGGACTCAGGGGATCGGATGAGTGGAGGGAAGCGCCGGATGAGTGGAGGGGAGAGGAGTGGAGGAGAGAGGAGTGGAGGGTCAGGGGGTGGAGGGGAGCACAGGAGTGGAGGGGAGCACAGGAGTGGAGGGGACTGGAGTGGGGGTGAGAGGAGGATCAGTGGGGGGTTGAGGAGAGAGGAGGGAAGAGTGGAGAAGAGGAAGCGTAGTAGAGAGGACAGGGAGAGGAAGGGCAGAGGGGACAGGGAGAGAAAGGGCAGAGGGGACAAGGAGAGGAAGGGCAGAGGGGACAGGGAGAGGAAGCGCGGAGGGGAGGAGGAGGCGTGAAGAGGAGAGGAAGAGTGGAAGGGAGCATGGCCATGGGAGTGGAGCGGGAGCGGGAGCATGGCCAAAAAAAGAGGCGTATGCCCCCCCCACATCAGAAGATGAGATGTCTGACACCGGCGACCACCAGCGAACCAAGCGCAAGCAGCAGCAGAAGACATCAAGGGGGCCAGTGTTTACCCCCCAGGAAAACGCTGCTCTGGTGGCTGCTGTTAGGAGGGACAAGGCCACACTCCTCAGCCTGAACGTCCCTACTAACCAGAAGACAGCAGCCTGGGAACGAGTGCGGGATGCTGTGAATGGCGTGTCAAAGGTTCGCAGGACCACCACTGGTGTCAGGCACAGGTAATAATTATTCAAATTTTATATCACTCTTAAGCCCCATACACACGCTCGGATTATCCGAGGACCAGGTCCGTCGGATCATGTCCGTCGTACTTTGTCCGATGTTGGTTTTGCGTACACATGGTCGGACAACGTTGTCGGAATTTCCGGTCTGCAAGAACGTCGTGACGCAAGTTGTCTTCCACGAGACTAGAAAAGGGAAGTTCAGCACCACGTCCTGCACCCGTTGGGCTCCTTCTGCTGATCCCGTGTTTATCGCGAGTTAGTCGAAGTTTGGGGACTTACGATTCGCGCTTCTCAGTTTTCTGACTCAGATCGTTACTGCTCTTCAGTTTGTGCTTGTCGTGCGTATCTGTTTATTAGTGCGTGTAGTCAGTTCGCATTTGTTGGTCATTGCGGCCTATATCTTGATAAAAGAAAGCTTTGATTTTCACTGCTTATTGTCTGCTCGCTTCTGGTATTCATTTCGTTCTTTCAGGCCTTGCTGTTTATCGGTGCTTTCTGTTTGTCCGTTCTGACCAGCCGACCGTTTGTGAGCGATGTTTCCCGTACGTACTTGTCGCCGAGTTCGTGCTGTACGCGGAATTGGTGTCGGGCTTTTAGCTTTGACCCAAGACCCGTCCATAAACAGAGTGACGAGGAGTATGTGGACCAAGAATTGGTTGCTTCAGTGTGATCAGTTCTCACACATGCCTTTGCTTCGTGAGATCCGGGAGAATAATCCTGATGATTTCAGGAACTTTCTCCGGATGACGGACCCCGTTTTTCACCGTCTTTTGGCTTTGCTGACCCCATTTATCAGCCGGCAGGATACCTGCAGGAGACAAGCCATCACTCCAGAGCAGAGGCTTGTTGCTACGTTGAGGTACTTGGCGACAGGGAGAAGCCTTCAGGATTTGAAGTTCTCCTCAGGTATCTCTCCCCAGGCCCTGGGAATCATTATTCCAGAGACCTGTTCTGCCATCATCCAGGTCCTGCAGGAGGACTATATTAAGGTAACATTTCTACTTTACTATTCCCTTCTATGTATGCTCTGTTTGCTAATGTCTTCTATTTTTGACCTCCTTCCCTAATTACCATGATTGCAATATGCTCTAATATGCTGTGCCCCTTTTCTCCTTCATGCATTTTTCCCTTCACTTACCTCCCCAGCATGCTCTTCTGGCCCAATAGACACCTATGGCCTAGTCACTTAAGCAATGTATTTTGTCTGCTGCATAGTATTGTTTTCCCCCAAACACCCCCTAAAATATGCACGAATGTTTGCTGTGTGTTTTACTTCATGTAGAGCCCC